>CALNXK010000106.1:1242500-1432500 GCA_942486035.1 Porites lobata | reverse complement strand
AGCATGTACTGCTCATACTCAGTGTAAATGATTGGGTTGCAGAACAATGACACAATGCTAAAAGCTGAAAACACTCTCTTAATCAAAGGAACAGTTTCTCCCCGCATTTTATTCCTACTAACTTTTTCATTAAATATATAATATGTTTTTGGAACAGGTGTTAAAGTAGAGAGCAGAAATGCCTCTTTCTGTTGAATCTGCATTTGTTTCATTAAGACTCTTTTAAGTGTAAATAAAGACTGAAATAAATTAATTCCCCTGTCATTCAAGAGCAGAACTGATAGTGTCCCACAGGTCACCAGGCTCTAACAGAGCACAACCATGACTCAACTGTACACATAAACCGCAAAACCGGTCAGAACCTGAGAAACGTAACATTAAGGCAACCCACATGTTGCTTAGAACAATAATTGATTAATTGTGGTTATTTGGCATGATAAAGCCAAAGCATTTACGTGCAAAATGAACTAACAAAGATCCCTCGACATCATTGAGCTGTACAAAAGGTATAAATAATGAGGTATTGTCGTTTAAAATGTGGGACAGTAATACAGTGGTCACTTGGAATGACACTTATGCTTCAGGATCTGGCAAGTGCCGTCATTCGCAAAATGAGCCAAAATTAAGATCTCACAATATCACTGAACCATTATGTGTAAACCATAAGAGTTTTGGATGGTACAATTTATGAAAGAAGAATCACTTGTCATTTAAATGTGGAACAAAATACGGTGGTCACTCAGAATGACACATAGGCTTCACTCGCAAAATGAAAAAAATGCCGTTACTCGCAAAATGAACCAAAATTAAGATCTCACAATATCACTGAACCATATGTATAAACCAAAAGAGTTTTGGATGGTACAATTTATGAAAGAAGAATCAATTGTCATTTAAATGTGGAACAATAATACGGTGGTCACTCAGAATGACACATAGGCTTCAAGATCTGGCATATGCCGTCACTCACAAAATGAGCCAAAATTAAGATCTCACAATATCACTGAACCATATGTATAAACCATGAGAGTTTTGGATGGTACAATTTATGAAAGAAGAATCACTTGTCATTTAAATGTGGAACAATAATACGGTGGTCACTCAGAATGACACATAGGCTTCACTCGCAAAATGAAAAAAATGCCGTCATTCGCAAAATGAACCAAAATTAAGATCTCACAATATCACTGAACCATATGTATAAACCATAAGAGTTTTGGATGGTACAATTTATGAAAGAAGAATCACTTAATTGTCATTTAAATGTGGAACAATAATACGGTGGTCACTCAGAATGCCACATTGGCTTCAAGATCTGGCATATGCCGTCACTCGCAAAATGAGCCAAAATTAAGATCTCACAATATCACTGACCCATATTTATAAAGCATAAGAGTTTTGGATGGTACAATTTATGAAAGAAGAATCACTTGTCATTTAAATGTGGAACAATAATATGGTGGTCACTCAGAAGGACACATAGGCTTCAAGATCTGGCATACGCTGTCACTCGCAAAATGAACCAAAATTAAGATCTCACAATATCACTGAACCATATGTATAAACCATAAGAGTTTTGGATGGTACAATTTGTGAAAGAAGAATCACTTGCCAGTTAAATGTGGAACAATAATATGGTGCTCACTCAGAATGATACATAAGCTTCAAGATCTGGCATATGTCGTCACTCGCAAAATGAACCAAAATTAAGATCTCACAATATCACTAAACTATATGTATAAACCATAAGAGTTTTGGATGGTACAATTTATGAAAGAAGAATCAATTGTCATTTAAATGTGGAACAATAATACGGTGGTCACTCAGAGGGACACATAGGCTTCAAGATCTGGCAAGTGTGGTCACTCACAAAATGAAAAAAAATTAAGATCTCACAATATCACTGAACCATATGTATAAACCATAAGAGTTTTGGATGGTACAATTTATGAAATAAGAATCATTTGTCATTTAAATGTGGAACAATAATACAATGGTCACTCAGAATGACACATATGCTTCAAGATCTGGCAAACTTGTGCCGTCACTTGCAAAATGAACCAAATTAAGATCTCACAACATCACTGAACCATAATTATGTATAGATGTAAAACAAGAGTTTTTGACTGTAAAAATTTCAAAAGGGAAATCATTTGTCATTTGAAATGTAGTAGAATATTAAATAATAAATTATAGTGACCACTGCTTTGTCAAGTGCTGTCACCTGAAAAGTACAGTAACCCCAAAGATCTAACATATTAACTCAGCTGTACAACAAGCCAAATTTCTGAATTATGGACATGCTAAGGTCACATCACCGACTTATATTGGTGTAAAAGAAATGTTTGCCTGCACAGCTCAAGATCCGGCTACTTAAGATTATTCTATTAATGAAGACGATGCGCAACAAAGAGTACAGTTATTTCTGCAGTAAACAAAATGGAATCAATCAATGGCATATCTGTGCATGCATCTTAAATTTTAAGATTTATCTTTGAGGTTTTAAGCTTACGCAAAGTTATTAGAAAACCAAAGTAAGTAAACGAACCACGATATCAAGAAGAACATACCTTTCTGCAATCCAGCTGAGTTGATGACTTGGAAACAGGCTTTATGTGAAGAATATCGCAACTGATCACTGTCTCTCGAAAATAACAAAGGTATAAATCGTAATAGAACAGCTGAATAGAAAGACAGGCTTTCTATTATCCGAAAATAACAAAATTACTCGTTTTGCAACGCTGTATCGCTTGTGAAGTCCGCGTGAATTTGAACTGTTCAACGAAAGTTTATTTTACACTATTCTATTGGTTCAAAAGCCGCACGTGACAATGTAAATCAAATCGCGCATGTGCCAAAGTCACATGGAAGCCTAGGCAACAAACATGGCGGCTGCTCTTGCGACGGAGTGCATTCAGGACTACATTCACCCGGACGATGAAACTCTGCAATCTACTATTGAAATGACTCCTGGGTTCAAACCTTTCACATATTGTGCATTTTGTTCACCCAAATTGTAAATGGTAACGTTTTACGTCAGGGCCTCCTATTCCGAGACTTCTTGTAATATTTTTTTCCGTGCCACCGACACAATATCAGGAAACGCATTCGACGCTAAACGAAAAAAAGGGGGGATGGCCTTACCCGAAATAACCAGCTGCAGCAAGTAATATTATAAACTTTGAGAAGAATGTGATGGTGATTGAAACGGAAAATGCAATGGAAAATCAAAACTTCCGTGAAATAACACTGTGAAGTTTGGTAAATGTGCAAACGTTGGTTAAAGTGGTCGTAAAGATAGTTCTTTGATCATATTTTGCTTAAATTTACGCCTCTAGTAACCATAAATTTACACAGTAACTTTGCTATGCCAGAAAATATCAAGCAAACATTCAGTTTTGACGTTCGATTTTTACACACAGAACAAAATGGTGGCAAACTTGAATCTAAACACCAAATTTACTATGGGGAGCAAAAGTGAAACAAAATATCTGTAAACTTGAAATTTACTCCACATTTACGCCACCCTTGCAGAAAAGTAAACTTTCACTTTCGAACAAAATTTGCACCAAGAACAAATAAGTAGCAACATTAGTACCCTAAATTTACAATAGATTTGCTCAACTAGCAAACTTAGGCAAATCCGTTTTTTCGTCCAGTGTAAGTTTCAGCCAGGAGCAGCTGGGAAAAATAATTTTCTTCACTCTTCTTTTATGGAACTGTTGCTGAAGTTTCCCGTGCTCTTGCTCGAAAATGTGAAACAGTTAACTCGTAATTTTTACTTGGAAGAAAACCTTGTTCCTTTTTGGCCGACTTTCTCCAAAAGGTAGTTATTTCTGTTGAGTATTTTGCGAGAACAGAGTGCAAACTGAAACGATGTAATTCAATGTGCAGCGAAATGCGAACTTTGACAGAAACACATTTTACCTACCTTCACAAAATCTTCAAATTTTCCTGCCTAAACCCAAAGAGAACGGTGAGTCCTAAAAAGAGTTAGCAAAAGTAGACAAACAAATAACTCAAGGGAGCCTATCTTTCGGGTTTTAGTTAAAGTCTTCGAAGATTTGGGGAACATTAATGCGTACCTTCCGAGAATAGGTGCGTCCGAGAGATAGGCACGTTTTGTACCATTAAATTTGATTTATGTCGAATTCCGCTTTACTAAGATCGAACAATTTTTTGAGTGGACATACTGAGCTTCCTGGTATACTGTTTACCTAGACACCCATTTTCCACAAGGAAGGAAGTACGCTGACAAAGATGACAACGCCAAAGTCGGCGACGACAGAAGCGTCATTAAGAGGTAAGTACCGTTTGAATAAAAATTCAAGAGAACTTCTGATGACGGCATCGGCAGCGAAAAGTTACTTGCAAAGTGCATTTACGTAATGGTCCCTCTGAGTACCTATGTTGATTCGTTTTAATGCTTCGATTTTCAGTTGAGACTGGTGATAAAAGAAGCCTTACCGATAAACTCGTAATCTGAAGTGAAACAAGCTTGAACATTTTACCCAAATAGAGAGAATTTAATTGAGATATGCTACACTTAAATTAAGATAAAGCAAGTGGCAGTGAAACATGCTTGTTCCGTGCGAGATCAGATACCGTGGCGTCTCGTTTTCGAAAGTTTTCCTTTTTCATCCCGTTTCACACCAGTAAGGGAAATCGATCTTCCACTCTGGAGAGCGTTTTTCATGAAGTTGTGTTTTGGTGATCGTTTTGTGCACGGAAAACCAATACACCAAAAAAAAAAAAAACGCGTTTCAAAACGTACGGATACGTATGCATGAGGCCTTATTTCAACTGTCTTTTATTTTTTGTAGAACAAAAGTTGCATTAATCTTGCCTAAACTCAACAAGTCTACTAAGTAGTATATTTTACCCAGCGTTTTCATTCTTCGTACACGAATTTCCAGCGTGTGGAAAACTTGGGTACAGTTGGTACAATTACGTACTTTCATGCTTTATTTTTCTTAAGGTGGCTCGATACAGTTTTCCAGGGTCAATACCTCCCAAGTTTGGGCATAAACTACGTTGCTACAAACAAAGATTTGGAAAAATGGCCAACACAGTTGTATTAAATAAAGATGAAAACTTGTTATGATCAGGTTGCAATGACATCGGAGTGAAATGGAAATGACGCCATTACCTATTTTACTTGCAGCAGTATATCTTGGCACTGGGAACTGTTCTTCCAAAATCTTTACGGGAGCTATCTCCTCCAATAGCCTCCTCGATTTTCGTGAAGTTTAAGCAAAATCTGTAAGAGCGTTATCGAGATATTTTTGGATAAAGTTTTTATGATTAGAAGTACCGTAAAAAAAATGACAATCTTGATGTTCGGCTGTTATCTGTAGAAAACGAAGCGCTTTTGACATGCTATTTCACCACATAGTAGTTTCAATCTTTTTGAAAACGTGTGTGAAAGATCATGTAGATAGCTCCAGCCGATTTCTAGAAAGAAGGATTTGATTAGTATCTATCGAAGCGCTCTTTTTAGCGGTTTGTAAACATTTTGGTCTACTTTAACAAATTAATTTTGAGATAAATATTAGCGATAAAAAATCACGACGTTTCGACCTCTCCGAGGTCATTTTCAAGTGTATAAAAGTTCTCTAAATTAGCATAAATAAGTTAAAAACAAGTTATAATAGATAAAAATGTGGTGAACGCTAAAATTTGATAAAATATGTAAAAATGTAAAAAGTGCTAAAAATATTTATAAAGTCAAAAAACAATGGAAATAAAACAATGTTAACAAGAACTACTCTAAACAAATAATTTGGCGCGAATTGAATCGCACTGTTTGTTAAGCGTCGGTTTCAGTTCTTGGATAAAAAACATTTCAAAAATAAGGCAGTCAAATTTGTTCTGACACTTTCTTAAGATTCTAAAACTTTGTGCGATGTCTTCAGGCTCCATATCATGCTGCTCTCTGAGGTGGTTTCCGATTGCCGATCCTTTGTGTTCTTCAATTCGTTGGTGTAGGTGTCGGCACGTGTAGCCGACATAGCCTGCATCACACAGGCTACACTGGAAAGAATACACCACGCATTGTTGACTCACAAGAGGCGGCTTGTCTTCCTTGACCTTAATTTAATCTTTGATCTTCCTACTTGTGTAAACTGGGCTGATGTCTGCGTTGATCCAGTAAATGACCTCGGAGAGGTCGAAACGTCGTGATTTTTTATCGCTAATATTTATCTCAAAATCGATTTCTAAGAAACTACTTTTAACAAATTAGCGAATGATTTTTAAACCGCTCGATAGATTTTTTTTAAAAATTTAAGATTCATGAGATTAACCTTCCTTTTATATGACCTTTTAATTTCAAGATTTTTGTTATATTGTAAGGCAGTAAAATAAGGGCTGCAATTCGCTAATACAGTAGACTCCCGATAACTCGAACCCTCGCTAACTCGAACCTCGCGCTAACTCGAACCAAAATCGATTTCCCCTGGATTTCCGTCATACATTTACAGTAATTTTACCCTCGGTAACTCGAACCCTCGTTAACTCGAACTCCCGCTAACTCGAACCAATTCTCGTTTCCCCTCAGGTCATTTTCTATTAATTTTACCCTCGATAACTTGAACCATGTTTTGAGCCCTTAAAAAGTCGGGAAAAAAGCCGTCTACTGGCGTCCGAAACATTGAATTTTGGATTTCCCATTAACGTGTTGTAGGAGTTTAGTTTACTAATGGAGGCTAATGTTGATCGTCACAGGCTAACGTGAAACAGCTTTACTTCTCAAAACAGTGAAACGAATGCTCTATTTTGGCTATGTTTTGTTACGTTCTGAAATATAATCTATACTAGAAGTATCTTTTAATTTTCACTTGACATTTCTGCAATTAAATGTGATTAAAATGTTCACTGTGCAGTAAAAACCGTTTTTTACCTTACTCTCGGCTTATTTTCTTCGAGCTCCCGATAACTCGAACTCCCGACAACTCGAACTTTTTTCGATTTCCCTTGAAGGTTCGAGTTATCGGGAGTCGACTGTATTTTGTCAGTAATTTTGTGTTTACAGGTGTGAGCCTGTCATTATTCAGGGTATTGTCTCCAAGTTTCATATTTTCGTTCACAACAATAGCTAGCATTTTTGCATATTTCAAATGTATTGTCAGTTGCTGCTGTTCACGTGAAAATGAAACTTGGAGACAATACCTTGAATAATGGCGGCTTTCACTTGTAGTGACGAAACTTCCGATAAAAAATTGACCACTTGTAGCCCTTATTTTACTGCCTTATAAAATATACAATTTACATTGGCTTCCAGTAACGTATAGGGTTAATTTTAAGATAGCAATGCTTACTCATAAGTGTATCTATGGTAACGCACCCGAATACCTTAAGGATCTAATAAAAGTTAAGAGTACCACCAGATATAATCTTAGATCGGACGGGGAGATGTTACTCGAGGATTATAGTGCACGATCAAAGAAGACACTTGGAAACAGGACTTTCAAAGTAGCCGCCCCTAGAACCTGGAACATTTCACCGAAGGACATTAGGAAACCGGACAACTATTATACTTTTAAGAAACAGCCAAAGACTTATTATTTTAAACTTGCATAAAATTTCTAACTAAACATAGGTGTATATTCATTTTACTCTCTTTTTTATCAATTTAATGAAACATATAACGTTTCTTTTAGTTATAGTTATTGCTGGTTAAGTACTAAATAATTAAGTTAGGTGTCATTTACAGATATATTCATGTTTTTATTCGATAATTGATATATTTTTAGTTAGCTTTAATAGTTTGTACGGCATTTGATCATTTGATATATGTTAATTTGCGCAATACCAAATAATAAATATTATTATTATTATTATATCAATAATCTTGAA
Source organism: Porites lobata (assembly GCA_942486035.1). NCBI lineage: Eukaryota > Metazoa > Cnidaria > Anthozoa > Scleractinia > Poritidae > Porites > Porites lobata. The sequence goes on along the minus strand of CALNXK010000106.1, from coordinate 1,424,643 downwards.
ACTAAAAGGTCATATAAAAGGAGAGTTCACAAGAATATGAATTTTTTAAAAAAATCTATCAAGCGGTTTAAAATTATTTGCTAATTTGTTAAAGAAGACCAAAATGTTTACGAAACCGCTAACAAGAGTGCTTCGATACATACTAATGAAACCCTTCTTTCTAGCAATCGGCTGAAGCTATGTCCATGATCTTTCACGCACGTTTTTAAAAAGATCTAAACTTCTATGAGGTGAGTAGTATAGTATATGGGGGTACGAGGACATTTTTGGTATATGGGGGGGGGGGTATTTGACCTTGGGATTGGTGACCATGCCCATGACCACGCCCTTTGACCCTGACCTTGGGATTTGATCTTGGGATTGGGTGACCACGCCCATACTAAGCTACTTGAGGCGGTGTCTTTTGTATCATATCAATGGAGAAAATATCCATAAATGAGTGTGTTTGTTATGTTCATCCTATCTATAATCTGTATGCAGCTTCTGAAGATGGACAGATAATTCATATTATTAAACAGATACCATTTTAGGGTCATAAAAATCATACTGGGTATGTTTTAACTACTGTAAGAAAACATGGGAACAAAAATAACAAAACTTGCAAAAGTTTACCGATTTATTTGGGAGTGCCTTAATGGTCTTATACCTGATGGTAAGGTTATTGACCACATTAATGACGACAAGGAAAATAACCGTTTATGCAATTTGCAGATTGTAACCCATCAGCAAAACTGTAAGAAGGCCGCCAAGAAACGCGAATACACATTTGCAGCTAATTAATGGTGCTCACAGCCTTATCAAGCATTTGATGATTAAATCAGCTGGAAAAAATTGTTTATGACACAGATAACCTTCATAATGTTACACTTGCGAAAAATCTATTGGAGTATTCTGATGAGCAAATTTTGGGGATTATTGAAAAACATCACATTACGTAATACCCCCTTTTTTTTCTGATCCCAGAACCTTTTATTCCCTTGACTTTAGTTTCATAATATTTGATATATTGGTTTAAAACAACTCTTGAACTATCGAACTATTGAATTTGTTTTCTGCGGTCCTTTCTGCTTCTCCTGTTTCACCCCTTTTATATGCATTTGTAACTTGTGGCTTATAACCTTTAACTGATTTCTCCGGAACTTTGCAAGCTTAGTACCTTATTATTAAGAAAAGTACTTATCTTTTGGGTTGTCATTTCAGGTTCATTTACTATTTTTTCAACATAATCATAATCTGTGATTTCCAGTTCTTTCAATATCGTATTAATTCTATCTTCTTCATCCAAAGCATAGTCGGGAACTTCATCATAATCATATTCTGGAGGCAAATCTTGTTGTTCTGGAGGTAAATATTGAGGATCAACATACATTTGTTTCTTAGTTTTATACCCTCTAAAACCATCCGCTAATGATTCTTCATAGGTGAGTGGTTTTGGCACTAATTGTTTATTTTGTTCTGGTTGTATTCCTTCGTCAAATAGATCGCGTAATGCATAATCAGGAATATCTTCATCATCTCCTGTTTGAATCCCATAATCAAAAACTATCATTTTTTTACTGCGTTTTCTTTGCAATGTTGGTAGTTTCAGATTACTCAAGGCAACATCGTCCAGTTTAGTTGTTATTGGTTTGAGCACCTTTTAAAAAGATTCCTGGTTTGTTTTTTCTCCCAACTGATTTTTCAAAATTGCATCATGCACAAAATTAATTTTATCTCCTAATTCTGTTTTTCTCTTAGCAAGTTCCTTCCACTCAAGTAAACTCATTTTTGTTATATAATGAGATTACACACATTTCACAAATCATTCATAAAACCAACAGTTGAACTGGTAGTTGAACTCAAAACTGTGTAATATTATATAGAATGAAAATGCCCAACTATGATGTTGAAGATAAACAATCTAGCTATAAACAGAAAGTCTCATTTATGCCTGACAGGTGTTTAAGGATGCTTGCATGCCGTCTTTCAGGTTCGCGCCAAATAAAAGTTTGCTGATTTATCACCGGATAAAGGTAATTTTCACTCTTACAACAACAAAGTAATTTTCACAACAATGATCAAAAATTCACAGGGAGGCTAGAAGTATAAATTTGGAATTCAGTGTTTTCTTTTAACAAAAGATGTTGACTATACTCTGTGTATTGAAATCTTGAATATTGATTACCAACTTTGACATAAATCGATAATTTCAGTTGATAAGACCACATCCAAAGAATTCACTATCGGAAATGTGGCCTTAAAAAAATTCAGTCATGGATATGTCAATTCAAGCAACAGTATAGAGTTCATGTACTATCATAGGGTCATAGTAAATTTTAGGAAAACTGCTGCAAACCCTTTGTACCAGCTCCATTTGTTAGTCGTTATACCCTAAGATGGGACCGATTTACAGACTTATCCAGGAAATTTTACAGGAAATTACGAAATCGCTTATGGCGTTTTGAGGAGCTCAACTAATTTAAATCCGGATAAAATTTATGATTTCCATACAGCCTTTGATACTGAGCCCACAAAAGTAAAGATGAATGCACTTATAGACATGAATAGACAAAAAATACTAAACTTCAATCGATATGTTAAAGATGTTATAAATTTTTGGAATTGCCATTTCAAAAAATACTAGAGGTAGAAGACAACTCAATATTTTGTATGGGCTTTAAATAAACACTGTAGCTCAATACTCAAACTTCACGATTTTCAAAATAACAATAACTACGAAAGACACATTCAGAAGCCCAGGACAATATATGTCTTTTTCATTTGAATAATAATGGTTTTTATCAAATGGATATCACTTTGAATTGGGCATTAGACAAAAATACTTTATTACATTTTATTTATCTCCGCAAAAGTGAATCGGGAATGCCAAAGGAAATATTAACTACTGTATAAGTCAAATTACCACTCTTACAAGGTTAAAAATATATCATATTATTGCATAATGCGTAAAAAGGATATATTCCATTTCAACCACATTGATTCAAATATTGATGAAGGAAACTTAAGGCAAATCAAAGATCTCAGGATCAAAGATCAGAGATGAAAGATATTACCATAAAATAACTTGGATTTATATACACTCTCATAAAAGGAACAAGAAAATACAAGAGATTCACGCGTTTTACCTTGTGAAGTAATGTCTGAATAAGCGCTGCCCGCAATTTTTAACGGACTACTTTTATTTTAATAGAGATATCGTACAGAGAAAAACGCGGCAAAGTAATCATCTCCGTCTTACCTCCATCAAATCAGAATGTACGAAAAAAGCTTTTTATTATCATGGATGTGAAGTTTTTAATCGTAATTTGTAGTTTTCATAATAGGTTGTAATAATTTTTATCCTTTTTCTTAGGATATTTTTCTGTTAGCTTGGTTAGGACTAGTTTTAAGTATTTTTAACATATTTTTATATTTCTTTTTTATCTAGGGTCTCTAAGGATATCAGTTTTTGTAACTGTAGGAGTTACCCTAGCTAAATAAAAGTATCTTCTTCTTCTTCTTAAACATCAAGATATTCCATTTTTTACTGTGTTTCTAACCATAAAAACCTCATCCCAAAATATTTCTATTACGCTCTTACAGATTTCGCTTAAACTTGACAAACATCGAGGCCGCTATTGGAGGAAAAAGCTTCCGTGAACGATTTGAAACAACAGTTCCCAGTGCCGAGATATACCGCTGCAAGTTAAATAGGCAACAGCGTCATTTCGTTACTATGACAACTCCGACGTCGTTGCAACCCTGATCATAACAAATTTTCATCTTTATCTAATACAACTGTGGTGGTAATTTTTAAAAAATCTTTGTTTATGGCGACATAGTTTATGCTCAAACTTGGGAGGTATTGACTCTGAAAAACTCTATCGAGCCACCCTAAACAAAGATGATCTTACGATTCACATCGAAGGATTATCTATCCAACTGTTTTACCTTGAACTCGTGATAAATTGTCTAGTTCAGCCGCAGTTATTTAAGCTCTAAAATAGATCACCCCCTGTTCTACACACTCACACGTTACAATGGACTCGAGACATGTACCAAGTTTTTGCACTACTCCTTCAATGTCAACAGCTACAATTAGTTGCAAATAAAATTATTATTTGAGAAATTCTCGCTGAATAAACGATGATCTTACTTCATTGTGCCTCAGAGTTCTTACAAGTAAGACATCACCCCCCCGCCCCTTCCCCATTCAAAGTTGTCATATCGCAATTGTTGAATACGATTTTGAAATCCTTACAACTTTGGTAACAGGTAAGGGGGCAGGAATCGTGCGGAGTCTGATAAACACCATTTTTGGTTTAATAAGTTACATTGTCTTAAGCGTTTTTGCAACTAGTTCCAACAACCTACATCCGCGTTATACTTAAATTTCGAAAGGAAAAACCCGCGATTTTACTTCCTTAAATGTTAGAAGGGTGTAGACTGGTATTGACCCATGCGCTGTCTGTAATGAAAACCAAATTTTTCCAGCCTCAGTTCCCTATTGGCAAAGGAAAAAGGAACTTTGCAAACTTTAAAAAGTTCTCTGTTTATTCCTCGCGAAGCGAGGCGCGGAGCGCCGAGCCGCGAGGTTTATAATCTCGTCGCGCGCGAAGCGCGCGTGTATCACCCGAGCATCGCAAGGCCAGCGTGATTTTCTCTTGGCTATAAATCTATCGAGTTTAGTTGGTGTCCGCCTTGACGTCATCCAGAGTAGTGACGTCAAAGTGCATTATGGGTTTCCAGGCAACCGATTGCGATCGATAACTATTCATGAAAAGCAGTTTTTCATCTGCAAATTATGTTTACGGTCGGTGAATCACCACACAATATCTCAGGCAAAAAAAGACAACAGCAAACTCAACAACAGTGTATTCAACAAGTGGCTGGAAATCCTCGCTGGGAAAGATTTACAAACAGAACTCCGCTAGACCGAGAAGGTTGACTTTAAATTCAGGGCGAGCAACAGCACATCGAAGGAAAAACGCTTTCAACTAAAGACTGAGGATGTAAAAAGGCAGCAACAAAATACTACAATTACACTGCAAACAAAGCCGACGAAGAGACGGAACACCGACTGCCGACGTTTCAGCAAAATGCGGTCAATAGAATTCGCAACGAAACCGACGAGAAATCATCGAGAGGCAAGTTTACAGTCGATGCAACGATAAGCAGCAAGAATTACACCATCCTATGTATGTCAAATCGTCATGAGGAGTATCTTTCCAACGGACTGAGGACAGCCAATGAGCCTTTTCACCGTTTTACAGTAAGCTTTATTTTACAATGAACAGCTTAGAACACCGATAATGTGTGACATGTAGCGAAGCGTTACATTTGTAAACAAAATCCTTACTGTCAGTGTTCATTCAATTTCCTTCACAAGTAAAATATATATGTGTGTGTATAGCAGCCTTATTCATTAACACTGCAAAAATTTGTTATTGCTGGCCTCCTATATTTTCGTTCCTATTTTTCCAAAAGACCATCTGTATTTCGGATATCCTCAGAATATTAGTGTGCGACATGGCTGCCATGCCAGGAACGTTTCTTCTTTTCGCTGTTAGGGAAAATTTAAGACGGCAGTCATAAAATTTCACTCTTTCAAAGAAGTCAGAGAGAGGTGACATATTCACAGAAATAAAACATTTGTTCCATTGGCAGAAGAAGATTGTTTCAAGAAATTAAACGACATGCAAGCAGATATAGGGTTTCCCATTTAAGATCAATCCATCCTGCACTTACAGTCTCAGACAAAAATAGTTGGAACACTTAGACCAAATGCTGTTTTTTTCCTTCTCGTGCTCCCCTTGTCCCTCTCAAAGTTGTTTATCGCGGTTCAGTCACCAAACCTTGTACACCAACATTAAGGGGACAAGAAGACACAAAAGTGTAGCTTTACATTGGTTCACGATAATTGCATGTAATACAGGGAAAGTGTTCATTTGACTCGTCTCAGTCTGGGAAATTAAAAATCTATGGCTCTGGCGCTGTCTCAACAAGCTCATGTATGTTTAGAATGGACACCAATGGAGAAACTGATCACCTTCAACATGACTTGTTTGTGGACATTTCATACAAATTCACTCTTGCATAGCTATTTGTTTCTTATGCATGTACTCGAATAACTCTGAACACTTACCTAAGTGATAAAAAATTGGTGCTTTTTACATGGATTTAGTGCTTTACGATGAATGCCCGCATATTCAATGATCATAAGTCATGATCACTCTAACAATTCTCATGAACTGGATCCTTAATGACATTGCCACTTGTAATTTTCTAGTTCAGTGATTATGTTTGCACTTTACTGTAGTACCAAAAAGTGCAAACACTTATTACAGCTGTAGTTCACCGAACAATAATTTTTTTCTCCAATTACCAGCATTTAGTTGTTGTTTTCACTGCAGCATTATCTCCTACCATTGTCATCCACTCACTACCTAATGACACATTTCACAAATAATTATTTCATTTAAGGGTGAACTTTTATTAAGCAAATGCAACTGCATATTAGTTAGCTGTTATCCACTATCTCCCCCATTTCCTTTTGACCATAATTACACATGTAGGAGGGTCAAATGGGGTGAACAGGGGATGGGACCTATGTAGCATTCGCCAACAACAGAAACCCCAATGACATTTAAATCTCAGAAGACCCTTTTTAATTAAAACCAGAACACTAGGTTCAAATTTAATCCACAGGAGATTAAGTACATCTCAGCTTCCAATATTAGACCCGCCCTCCCCAGTTACATGATTTGCTTCATTTCTCTCATGTCCTCCCACCCCTTATGGGCTCCCCCCCGAGCTTCGCGAGGTTCTGCGATACACGTATTTCTAGTTGTAGCTTTTAGTTGAAAACAACCGACTATTAAAATGTTGGCTCATTGCAGAGGAATAGTGACGAGTGAAGGTACCCGCTGGGCCCTCAAACTAGGGGCTGTCCATCTTATATTCCATCCAAATGCTGTGTCTGAGCCTACGTCAATAGTGGTCTACAGATGGAAATCCAGTGTCTGCTCACCCCCACTGCAGGAGCATGAGGCCATTGTCAGCAATGTTATTGAACTATCTTCCCACGATGGCCAACCCCTACAAATCAAGGCCATGGTGACTTTGTCTCTTTCTCACAGTGCACCGGACCTACGGGGCTACGAAGTGGTGATAAAACGGCAGATCAACAAGAAGACCAATGAATGGGAAGATGTACGTGGAACCAAGAACTTAAGCTGTCGCCAAGGTATAAAAATTTTCTCTATATAGTAGATTCATGGCAGCTATAGATAACCGTTTGGCAGACCCTGTTTCTCTAAGCAGGATGCGGTGTACGTCTTCCGTATATATTGCTGAAGGTTTGCTCTGTTTCTTTTTAAGATGGTGTTAAGTGTTGCAGTTGCTCTCGCGCCCTTGTTCCGAAGCTTGCTGTTTTTCCAGTCTTGATTCCTAAAGCGTTAGTTGTTTCTAGATCGCAAAAGGAAGTCCAAGAAAGAGCATATGATAGTTAGTTTGTACTTTTTATCGGTAACAGATATCGAAGCTGAGCGCCCGTCTCACAAGGATATACCAGACCTTTTCTTTCCCGTTGCTGAAGCCGATATAAATGACTGCTCAACATATGCAGTGGTTTGTCGTCTCAAATCTTCTCCAAATTACACCATCACATCGACTGGCGGGTCATTCAGTCATCCTGATTATCCAGGCGTGACGGTTACAGTCCCCGAGAATGCTATTGCACCCGAGTCACCGTTTGCCCTGGAGTTAAAGGTTGGTGTGATGCAAAAGGTCCATTTATGAAGAAAGTATTATCATAAAGGCTTTTCAAAGTGATACGGTTTTTGTAAAAATGAAGATCTAATAATGACCAATCTAGAGGGCTTGACTGAAAAATCGTTTACTGAATATTGGAGAGATCTTTTTGTCACTTGAATTACGTTTTTATTTGACTTATGGGGAACCTTCGTCAATTTTAAGGCCTAAAAGAATACATGAAATTAACTGCTGATGATTACTGTTTTAAATGGTACAGGTGCAAGAAGTTCCAAATGAAGAATTTGAAGAGGAAGGTGTATTTCATGGACCTATTCTGCGAATTAAATGCGGTGAGGTTGTCCAGTTCTTTAGGCCTGTAACCATTCAGCTACCTGTTTCTCTTCGAGACCGGCAGGACTTTAACCCAGATCCCACCAAATGCCATGTGAGAGTGTTGTTCCTGAATTGCGAGGAGGAAAAAAAGGAATGGACTGAGCTCACTGATCTGGTGAAACCTGCACAGTTTGACGGGAGTTTTGTTAGGATCCAGGTGCAACGATTTTCTGGGTAAGGAAGCTTAGAAAAATCATTAGTATCTTTAGTATTTACCAGATAGATTTACAGTTGGACCCTTTTTTAATCCAAAATGTTGATTAAACTTCATTCAACGTCATTGGATGCAACATTTTCGGAGCCGTTTCAACAACATGTTGAACGGTGCTGTTGTCGCTAGATCTGGTTTGAACGTTCAAACTTAACATTCAACATCGTCAGTCATTTCTTTTGTTCAGGTGTGCGATGGCCTCAATGTTGAATGGGCGAACGCTCAATTAAACTTTGTTTGCATCAGTCATGGTCTGGAGGGGAGGGGTGCTGATTCCGCATTCGCTCTCCTTTTCCACGAAAATCTGGCATCCCGCAATTTTTTCATCGCTTTCCCGAATCCCGTTTTTTGTTTTTGTTTTTTTTAGGAAAGCAAATAAATGTAAGATGTAACTTTGCCCTTTCCGTTGATATTTTGAATTATACCTTAGTATGACGAAGCGGAGGGAAAGCAGGAGCGGAAGAAACCAAGTAATCTGGGACAAAGCTCTGCATTGGGGGAAAAAGGAAAAAATCAGCGAGCGAAGCGGGCGGAGAGGCCGGTCTAGGGAAGGGAAAGGGTGGCGTTTTTTCCTCATTCCCAGGCCACCGCTCGGCTCCCTTTGCTCGCCGATATTTTTGCTATTTGAGCTCGTTTTTTGCCTTCTTCCCCCACTGCTAGAAACGAAGAGGCAGAGGGGAGGGTTTCTTCCCTCTCTCTTTCCCAGCCATGACTCCCTCGCTTCTTTTTCCTGCTCACTTTCTTTGAACCCATGAACGACTGGGGTCGTTGTCTGTGACCGCAAGAATAGAGGACTGACCAAAACTATGACTGTCTGATTCAAGGGAACAGCGATGGGAACATTGTATTGTTCGCCATATCTTAAGTTAAATATATTTCGGTCAAATCCCGGGGGTCGGCCTAAACGCACCTTTAGGTTCTTGAAATGCTTCCAAGTAATTAACAAAAATGCCGGTACTTCTTTCAAAGCATTCCTGGGTCAAATTATAAAAACAATACCCTTGCAAGGCGATATTAGCTACCATGCTGCCTGCCTTTCAGGTGTGTAGCAAAAATATCAACACAAAAAGTACGAAACTAACGTTTTTCCTTTTCAATCTACTGGGAACTTTTTCTTGGGCTCGGCGATATACGTAGAATCATCCAAGATTCGACCTTAACCATGTCAAGGCTCCTAACAAATCCATCCACCCTGGTTGACATTAATTTTTTCGATTATTTCGTTTGTTCTAGATATTCGTGTCTTTTTGAGTGGCGTGAAGAAAACTCCAGGGCTTATTGGCTGTGGATCTTAAGTTACCTTACCCGCTTCACTAGAACGCAGCCCCGAGCAGCAAGTTTCGTCGCCTACTTTCGTCCAGATATTCCAAACATTTTGTCCCTTATTTGTTGCTCTGCTCACCTTAAACAAGAGGTGATACAAGGTCTTGAAAAAAGAGACGTAACGTTTGCTGATGGCATTTCGATGAAAGATATGATACCTGGAGAGGACGGCGACAAAGCATTTGTGTTTTTGTCAGGAAGAATACGCCCATTTGATGAGGCGGACGTAAATAAAATTCACCTCAGGTAAGCTCATTTATTATTTAATATTCAAAATATTTCCCCGTTTCTGCTTGGCTTAAATCTTGACAACCAGCTAGCGTTGACCAAATTTGGAAGACGTTTACGATATCCAGAAAATGACGTCAATAGTTCAGCGTAGTGATGAGAGTTTGAGTCGTTTTGGAAGAAGCAGTACAAAATGGTGGAACATCCATCACTGTGCGTACTTTTTAAGAACAGACCAATCTGAACAGTCATCATTTATAGTTGAATTCTCTCCGGTGACTGGACAGTTCTGGTTTCAAGGTTACAAGGATTACGCGGCACTAGTATCATGCATGTTTTTCTCTTACATTTTAACAGGTTATTAGAAGGCGATATTCCGTTTAACACTGAATTGCGAATTCGTCTCGTTGATGGCGAAGACCTAGCACAAGTGGAATTTCGAAACACCTTGACACACACTAACAGAACGCGTTTGTTGTGTAAATTTCACTTAAAGTTGCCCTCCCGCAAAATGCCCCGCGCGGTAAGTGTAAATTATCACTTTAAGCTTGAGCATTTCAACTGTTCAAATCTCTTACCAGTTGAAAAATTCCCTGTCAGTTATTTAATGGAGATTAGCCAATGTTTAACAAATCCACCAGTACCTCGTTCTAAGTCATTTTCAGTTTGCCCAACGCTATTATCTAAACACCGTCTATATGAACAATTTCGTGAAAACTTATAGTGTAGACTAGAAAAGTATTTATCTGGAGATTCCATGATTTCCGCGGCCTAAGTTAGATTTCGTTTACATACCCAACCCTTTGTATTGCAACTTATGAGTGAACGAGCAGATTGCTCAAGATACACTGTAGTTGTAAGTTGCTTCTTGTAGAATTTTTGCCTGTTCAAGCAATGAAAACGTTTACTCAAATTGTTGCAGGTATTAAAATTAAAATAATGCCATTTAAAAGACAATCAAGACTTTCTTCTTAATAATGAAAATAGTAACATTTCCAGTGGGTAGCGTGAGAAAACAGACGACATTTCGCGACGCAACCACTGTTTTCTGGGCGAAATGACGTCTGAAAAACGAGTGTAGAAGTTCCATACTGATGAGGTGATTTTACCTAGATCTGAGTAGTGCTTCTGATCGGTTGAAGCAAATTTCCATCCAATAAGAAGCACTACCCAGATCTGTAAAACCTCTTAGTTCCTCACGATAACAGAGTCTTTCTTACCCTGATTCGCAATCAAGGTGTCTGTATGCTATTCAGTAGTTATAATTTTCTACCTTTTATGCCTTTCCAGGCAGATCAGGATTTGAGGGAGCTTGTGCGACAGCCTGGTAAGTTTTCAGTTTTTCATTATATATTTCCACTTCTTTTCCTCAAATTTCATTCAGTTTAAGTTTGAAGATATTGCCCTATGATCGTCAGTAAGCTGTGTCTGCAAGGTTAGCTTGTTTTAGCTCATCCTGCAGAGCCTTTCTCTCGCTTGCTCAATTTTGGCGTACTAGAGAAAGACTGCATGAATCGAGTAAGGTCTTTGTTGAGCATCCGCGGCATGTTGCTTCAGCGGGCTCGGTTAAGACCATCGGTTTATCGAAAAACGGATGCTCGCACACGAAAAAACCAGTTTGATGAGAGGGAACAAGTTGGGCTGTGGCGACCGCAGAGGTTTGATGCGATTCAGGCAGAGCCTCCTCTTCTCCTCCACACTCAAGAAGACAAAGGAAGGCTCTGCTCGCAGGATGAGAAAAAAGATGCTTGAGAAAGACTCTGCAAAATAAGATCTTTGTTGAGAATGCGAGGCATGTTTCGAGGATATAGTTTAGGTCTAATAGCGGCGCACTTGCTACTGCGGGCTCGATTGTGACCATCGCTTTATCAAATAGCGGGTACTCGCACTCGAATAAACCTGTTTGACAAAAGATCGATTCAGTCCAGAAGTTTGAGCTGCGGTGACTTCAAAGGTTTGACGCCATTCAGGAAGGGTCTCCTTTTTTCCTCCTCACTCAAAAAGACAAAAGGAGGAGGCTCTACTCGCAGGGTGATCTTACCTTTGCTAGAAGAAGTCTTTTTTTTTCTGGCCAAAACCTTCGTTCCCTGTATGTATTTAGTTATTGTCTTTCTGGCTTCTTTCCTACTGTTAAGGTCTGTTTAAGAGTATTTTAATCGTAATAAAACACGAACTGTGAATTATTAAACAGCTTTAAAAACCTCTGTCTTAGGTCTGTTTATTTTTCGAGTATTCTTTAGAGAAAATCTCAGTTTAAAACATAACTGTGTTTTACACATTTAAAGCTCATTAAGCATTAGTTTCTTTTCTACTTTTACGAAATATTAATGAGTTTTTGAAAGGTTTCGTAAGGACGTTTCTGTAGTTGAGGTACTGCCCACTCTAGCACTAGCCACTTTAACAAGTATTAGCTAAGTGCAAACTCGATGAAAATTTACTGAAACTCGCCATAACGACATAGAAGCTAATAAGGATAAAAGACTCATTTTCATTTTACCTTGCCAATACTGTCATAATTATGTATAGTTGGACATCAAACATACCGTATGTAAGTCATTTCGACATATTTTGATTATAAAGGTGCAGCTACATGAGCACCTTTTCATTGACAAGTTTTTCCTAGTCGTGTTATAATTGGAAAACTTACCAGCTATTACCAGCTATTTTAGTCTCGAAAAACCTTTCTACGCGAAACGACTATTGGTATATTTACAATTAACACAAACTAGTTTTCCTTGACAAGGAGAACGTGAACAAAGTGCGTCTTAACCCTTTACACTGACCCTGATATCAGTACGTGTATTCTCCACACTGTTTTCTATACACTACCTATTCGCCAATTTTACAACGAGAAAGAAACCGGTTTCATTTGTATTTTTATGAACTATTAATGACTCTTCACGCTCCGGCAACTGTTTCAAAACGTGCATCCACGTGATCAGTAGTTTGCCGCATCACGATGACGTAATGATTTGCCCAGAGTATGATGTTACTGGTGGCAACCGACTTGTGCAGGGTCACGTGCATGAGCTTCACTCTGTTAGTCTTATTCCACGTAAAAGAGGTTAGGTTGTCTTATTTAACTGTGATTTAACATTTCTAATCTTGCCTTAGCAAATAAAGTCTGGGTGTTTTTCAGGCTGGACAGTTGAAATTTCTGGCCTACCTTTGGGATTTTCACGTCATTTCGGCAATAATCGTACCATTGTTTTTAGAAAGATTTTCCAACTGTTATCTTAAGCAGTTTTTGTAAAGGTGCAAAACATTCTGCGCTCTAACTTGCTGGCATTCTACTGACCCTATTAGCAAGAACAAACTCGTCCTCTGCTACCAATCCTATAGAGTGTTTTCACATGACGTCACAGCGGTCATATTGGTGTTCCAAAACAATGAAATGGCGGCCATGTTGGTTTTCTGTGGGAGTTGGACGCTTTTCTTTAGTAAACGCCAGATGGTGTGCGTCACGACCCACAAAGGTTCATTGGTAAAACTGTTTTTCTGCCTCATTTCAATAGTGATAGGGTCGAGTTCGCATCTCTTGAGAGAGATGAATCAAAACCCGGGATTAAAACACTGCTTCCTTTTCTGAAAAACATTACGGGAGAGAGCGATTTGGAGAATTTTGAAGATCTCATACTGGCCTTAGATGCTTGCTATTTGCTTCATAAGGTAATTTCCATAATTTTATCGCGATTCGGGGGCGATCCAAGTTGCGATTTTGGCGGCGATTTCCTGCTTCTCAGAGGATTTTAGCTACTGTTTAGTGCTGTGCTTAAATGTATATTTCTATCTCAGAAGAGTGAAAGAGATCTGTAGTTCATACCTGGATTTGCTTAAGTAAAATATTCGTCCATTTGAAAGTAACGTTTGATGGACTTTATTAACCGGGCAAGGAGGGGGAGCGCAAACAAAGATCAAGTTGAGAAATCTTGCATCGTCTCTCATAAAAATTCTATTTTCATCGACAATTTTATTTTATTTTGCAATTAGCGACTGTTTGTAATCCTTCTGAGTAAATAAATTTTCTATACTAATAGGCAAGGGAAAAAGAGACCAAAAGTAGCGCCCGAACACCTGTAGCACAATGCCGGGGAATTTCACCGAAGTTACGGCCGCAGAAATAAACCACAATCTTGTCTGTACGTTCATTGAAGTGAGCGCAGTGTATCGATTTTGTTAACCTAACCTCACAGTTTTAAAATCCCGTAGTATGATGTTGTCTAGATCTTCGATGATGGTTTTGTGTTTTGGTAGAGATTTATTCCCTCGCGTAAGTTTACATGAAGATTTGCATACACATTAAGCACACACTGCATACAAATTGTTTTAAAGACATGCTTTCAGTTTCCACACTGGGTTATTTACCTTTCCTAGTTTTTTATGAAACAAACTCTTCCTGGATTTTGGATTACTCGCTTCACGTCGGCTTTCGCTTCGGGAGTTGAGCTACTTGGCTGAGACATGTACAATCTCTTCATTCCAAGGCACTTTCAACGCCTCATACCGGGGAAACTAACAGGGGTAGACCCGGGTAGACCCCAAAATTTATAACGAAAGGTTGAAGTAACGAGTTGACCGAAATAATGCGATAAAATCGCCAACGGTAACCAGCAGTGAATCCAAGAAGAGCGCCGAAAATAACTCTCAAATCATCATGGCGGCTTGCACATGACCGAGCAATTCAAACTTGTCACAAACGCTCAAGAAAGCAAAATATTTAAAACTAGCGCAACAGCTATCAAGATAAAGTGTTCCAACAACTTTCCACGACGGTATAGTGTCGAAATTGCCTACACGAACTTGGAATAAAGCGAAAATTTCACCACATATACCTCTGAAAACAGCTCTTTTCAAGCGCGAAAATCACTCTGCAAATGACGCATTCTGATTGGTCGAGTCTCGTGACGTACACCGCCTGAGTAAACGCTTTCTTTTTTCCAATAAATTTGTATAGATTCTCGCCACGTGAGTGAAAACGCGCTATTTCCCCTGTTCCTTCTGTAGGTACCGAGGCACAGAGAACCACAAAAGAAACACTACTAGCCCCAGAAGAACTCTGTTGTTTGGATCCTTTGTTTATTTTGTGATGACGGTACCTACAGAAAGACTCACTTCCCCTGTTCCTTAATTACTGTTTCTCAATTGTTTCACACCACCATATGTTAGTGGTACTAGACACAGGCCGTAAGGAGCTATTCATTGAGGTGAAGGGTAGCAGGGCAGGGGCCAGTATTAATGAATGCGAAAATTCTACCTCTACTTACGCACCTATCAATGTTATGCCGGCGGGGGGGTGGGGGGGGGAGGCATGGCATGGGGTGTGGGGATTTGATTGTCTTTGTAGGCCCTGGGGTAGGACATTTGAATTATCTTGTTCTCCCAGGTGGGGGATATTTGAATCTTTCTTCGCCCGACGTGGAGATATTTGGCTTCCGACGAAAAAGACTGAGACCGAACATATGTTTCCCACTTCCACCCTTCACGCATGCGGCGTACGGTCTGGAAAGATCTGCAAATCATGGAGGCCAACGAGAACTAGCGAAAGCTGGGTGCATTTCGCTGTTTTGTCTTCAAATTTCGTTTGTTTTGGTATGTTTTTGATCAATGGAACCTCTTAAGATACTGTGGTATCAAAGTAAACGAAAGTAAAGAGCAATCAAGTCGATTTTTGCAACTACAATTGATCATGTATGGCTCATTCGCTACAACCACTGTAAGCTCATAAAACTGACTTTCTTTGTACCCTTTACTAAGAACGGTATATTTAAAGTTACAAAATGTAGACTTTCTCCTAAAGGTTTCTGTATTCTACGCAGTGTAACACAGATTATGGTTAAAACGTATAATTGCAGCTGTAACAGGAACATGTATCTTTGGTGATGCAGCAACGTAATACAAATAAAGATTGCAGAGTTTTGTTTCGAAATATTTTTATTGTGCCTTTCTTGGGTCCAACCTTGGGATATTTGTCAGCAATGTGCAGCCCGGGGTGGGGAAATTTGGTTGTATTTTTCTGGAATGATTTGCACTTGGGCAGTGAATTTGACTGCAAATTTTTGAAAAATGTCAAATCCCCACCCCATGCCCTGCCCCCCACCAGCCGCCTTTACATTGATAGGCGCATTAGTGCCTGCCGTTATAATTAAGGTATATTTTTAACAACCGTTTTACTCATTATTTAAATATGAGACTGGAAGTCGCTTGGTAAACAGTGGCTAATAAGAACAGCCACTGGATGTACTACAATTATATAGATAGGACGCCTTGATCATTCCAGTATAGTCACATGTCTTGATCAGTCGGAGACCTCTTACTAAAATAGAAGTCGATGGTAACAGGGAAATGTAGACAAACTGTTTTTAAAGCTGTTGATTGATTTTCATAATTAAGAGAGAGCATGGATTAGCCTTGGAGAGAGAACCTTTAAAAAAGCCGGATTGGTTGTTTTCTGTAATGAGATATCAACAGTATTTAGTTCTTACTTATTTACCCATAGAGATATTTCTTTCTTGATTGTTTGGTTTTATCTTGTTATTATTATTTTTTAATGACAACTCCACAGGTTGATTAGCGTTATTTTGCTCATAGATCCTACAAGCAACCCACCAGAGGTAACTTTACCTCTGCTCAAGACTGAGGATCTTCCTGAAACAGCGGTACCATGGGATGACGGCCGACTTCCAACTGACATTTTGTTACTAACGGTAGAGGACTGCGAATTTCTAGGCTGCCTTTCGTATCTGAATTCCAGATTTTGTAGAAGTTACTGCAAAGAACTTGGTTACGTATACTTTGGGGAACTGGGAAGAGGTGAAATGAAGGTTAAAATGGCTGTAATGAAGTGCTACAAGGGTTCAATCGCCGCAGGAGGCTCTGCAGTCTCTGTATCGGAGGCTGTCAGAGTCTTGAGGCCCAAAGCCGTGTTTCTAGTGGGTATCTGCCACAGCTTAAAATCCAGTAAAGTCAAATTAGGAGACGTGGCTATTTCAGAGATGTTAATAACCTGTGTTCCATCCAGTGATGAAGTCGGCGACAAAGTTCCGTTGAAATCCCGTCTTATGAAGGTGATACTTAACGCTGGAGATGGTTGGAAAGTGCCTTTAAAAGATCCCAAGACTTTAAAGGTGAAAATACACCGTGGTGATTTTCTGAGTGTTCCAGGGGTGATTGATAACAACGAATGCCGCGAGATACTCATCAAGCGCTTTCCACAGGCAATTGCTATGGAATTGGAAGGGCAAGGTAAGCATATTATGACATACGGTGATAGCCTGCGTAACGGGCGTTCCTTAGCCGAGCGCGAAACGAAAGGGAGACCCACGGAACTGATTGTCTCCCTTCTTATGCTCGGCTAATTAACGCCTGTTATGCACACTTATTATGACAGTTTTAAGCAATTTTGTAGGAAGTAGAGTTTTATTTTAGGAATCTTTTTTCTACTAATGATGACACCTTAATTAACTGGAAAAGCGAGATATCGCCCCATGTAACGGGAATCCAAGACGGTCTAGGATTCTGGATTCAACACCGTGGATTCCAGATTCCAGGTACTGGATTCCAGTCTATCCAATTCAAAGTGGACAGACTGCAAGTTATAATAGTTGCTAAAAGATATAACTACAGCTGTACGTGTCGTAACTGTTCATCAGTAGCAATCTCCTGATGTAAACTACTGATGTTGTCAGTCAATGTTACGCGGGTAATCTTTTAGAGGACGGGTAGCTTGCAAACTAAACTGAACGCAGGGTTGTCGGAACAGCAACAAGAAGATTTATCCCACAAATGAACGTAGTTTCCACGAAGTAAAACTCCACAACAGCACTTAACTCGATAAACTTACACGGCCTCCGCCAACTTCAATTAACTTGATAAACTTACACGGCCTCCGCCAACTTGAATAAACTCTACCTTCGTCACACTTGACTAAACACGACTAACGTCAAACTGTCCTCGCTTGTGAAAACTAGTTAAAACTTAACTTAGACTCGCCTACTTATATACTTTTACAATAAGATTCTAGAACATTCTAAATAGTCTAATTATAGAAAGATTACAAAATATACCGCTTTTAGAAACGCTTACATAAGATCCTAAAATAAACAAACTACGAACTCTCGCGAACCTTCTAGAAAGTCACGCTAGTCACGCAATACAATTTTTCGTAACAGTCAAACTTGGATTCTAAATTCCAATCGTTAGTGGGATTCCGGATTCCATAAGCAGGATTTTCCCGGATTTCCTTGCATGGGGCGAGAGATAATGGATGTTTACGTAAAAAGAGACTTTAAACGTAAATTTGTGTTTGTTTATGAATCCAAAATCAGAATCTCCGGAGTCGTTAAAGGTCAGCTGTGAGTGACTTCAAGACGCCCGTCTTTTGTTGTCATACCCTTAATCTTATGATCCAGAAAACGAAACCGTTTTACTTACCATCTTGTTTAGCGTATAGCTAATAACCCTATTGACCGCAGGTTTAGGTCAGTCGGCAAAGCACTATATAGCCTAAAAAACGGGAGTTTGTGAGTTCTATTTCAAGCCCGGCTAATAGCAGGGTCTCCCTCATTTTACTAAATTTAGGTTCTATCATTGTTCTGCGACTTCTAAACCTTAATAGGTCGCGTAGTCCATCCCGCATTCTATAGAAATAGCAGTCCCTTCTTTATTAAGGAAATGAACGTAAACCCTTAACGAAAGGGAGTGTCCTTAAAAAGGCATTTTACTTTTCGTGTATCACTTTCTTCCACTTAAGGAAACCTAGTGTCCTGTTAGCCGGTTGTTTCATCGTTGCGCCGCTTCTTCCCCAGATACTTATCCTGGTGACCTCTTTAAGAGAGAGGCAATGCCTCAGATAATGGTTATTAAACCACGGTAAAAAGAGCAGCAAAAACATGCAACTTGTTTTAAAACCGCTGCTGCTAAACGTGTTGAAAAGCAGTGTTGTGCATTTTACCACCCACTAATAAAGCCTATCTGCTCTCTTCTATCTGCAGCGAAACAACCTGAGTTGTTGTGGGTGGTAAAACGCGCAATATCGCTTTTCAAGTCGTTTAGCAGCAACGTTGCGAAACATGTTCCACGTTTTTGTTGCCTGTTTTAGCGTAGCTTAAGGGATTGCATTCTCCATCCTTCCTTTCACGCCTGTGGAGTCGAATTTTTTAGCAACCTGCCCCTTAGAACATTGACCTGCCTGGCTCTGCTCTTGGTAATTTATTTACCCACGTCATTGACTTTATTCCGTTTTAGGTCTTTATGTAGCAGCCCACGCCTTGGACGTTCCTTGGATTATTATTAAAGGCATTTCGGACTACGCAGATTGCAGAAAATCCGATACTGATCGGTGGAGATCGTTCGCGAGTTTAATGGCCGCCTCCCTTACTGCTCATATTCTCAGTGATCCCGTCGTTTTTCAAGACTGGCCCCACTTTAAGGAGACACGTGAGTACTACAAAAAGTTACCCGTTACTGGAATATTTCACTTCTTTTACACCTTTAACCTTACACCAATACATAGTTCTACAAATTAAGCTTCAGTTCAGTGGCCTGCGCCACTTCTAATGAATCTCACCTTTTAAAATACTGACAAAGTCATCACTCAATCATTGATTCACTTCAGCAGTTTGTTCGCGTACACAATTGGCCCTTTGCAGATTACGGTCACATGGTACAAAAAACACCTAACTGGATGGCAAACGACGCAGAGGGCAAGAAAAACAAACAGGTTACATCATTTAAAAAGCTAATATCCTTTCTTTTCAAGGTCCTACTGCGTCGTTTGCCATCCAGCAACGTGTTGTTTGTATTATTTGACTATATTTTGCAAAGGGCCCATTGTCGCACTCAAAGGTTTTGAGTAGACTATCGATAGTCTCTATTTTGCCTGAGGAAAATAAGCCAGGAATTACTCGCAACCTTGATTCAGAGCGGACGCAAATAGTTAATTGTTGTCGCAGTCTTTGGTTTTCCCTGCAAGCAGAGGCCTCCTTTCCCTGCTATTCGGCGCCCGAATACCAGGAAAAAGAGGCCTCTGCTTGCACAGAGTCTTTGGATTTATATAGTTAAGCATGTATTTTGCGAGTCTTTATCAGTTGACAGTAAACAGACCTCTGACAAAACGTAGGGTGTCTAAACAGTTTTGACGATAATTATAGGTTGAGAAGGAGTGCGTTTTGAAAATGCAAACACGGATCTTCCACTTGCGATGTACTAAAAGCTGGCCAAACATTGGACAGCGGGTTTTTAAATCCTGTGACGGCTTCAAGACCTTTCAGGTGGCAAACGCTCTATTACATTTCAACGATAGACATTAGAAACGCCTGCGAATTAGAAGGATTCTTTTTACGCATTTTACCGTATATACACCTCGGAGCAAGCTGTGGCTAGAGTAAGGAAAAGTGGTGACCAAGTTAACCTGGTCCGTTGAAAGTTACATTTTGGGATGATCTTCATCAACGCCGGGTTTACGCTTTTTATTGCTGCTAAGTTGCTTTGAACTGCACTGGCTGTCCTAAATGACCAAATTTATAAATGACATTGTACTAGCTTCTTCATTTAAAAACTTCATATCGGAAGGGTATAGTTCCAAGCCTTTTTTTCGATAATAAGCGTGTTATCCCCTCCTTCTCCAGCATATACTTCTCATTATTGTATAGGACGATACTTGGTTAAGTAAAAGTAATATATAATAACTATATCTTTAAATGTTGTGTTATCCTCTCATGTTGTGTGCATTATATTCACACAGCACCAAAATTTTTCTCTCTCAACAGATTAATCACAGATATGCAGGAATCAATGTCTAAACCCTCTTTCCGCTACAGATTTTCCGCTGACTCGTCCCCAGTCGTCTCTTTTGTCTCCTAATTAAATATTAACTAGGGATGCGCGTGGAAGATGCGCCCGCGGGGGGGGGGGGGGGGGGTAATGGGAAGGAGGGAAAAGGTAAGACTCCTGTTCCCTCTATCCCTCCCATCGTCGTCTTGGCCGAGATGCCGTAATAGTCTCCCGCGACCGTTCCATGACCGCCTACAAATGATAAGAGACGCATGGGACGAGTCAGGATTTTCCGGGCGATTTATTATCCAAAGTAACAGTCTTGATTTGATGACGTTGCTAAAATCATTTTGTAATTATCTTTTTAACAAGTGAGCTGTGTTTATAGTTTTGTTTCCGTATCACGATGCTTTTTTCAAGCCTGTAAATACTGTATATTAGTAATTTCAAAATTTGTAAGTTTTTCATAATTCGAAGGTTAAACTCTACCTATGTCTATTATATGTCAAGTATTAAAGACACTCATTTCGTATGAATTTCTTAGTTTTGTATTTTCCTCGTGAAGTATTAATGAGTTGTTCTCATTATTTAAAGCGTAAAGCCCCGTGCAAACGGACACAACATTGTTGGCCAACAACTCCCAACATTGTTGGATGTTACATGTTGCGTCCGTTTGCACACCCTGTTGCATGTTGTTGGATGTTGTTGCTTGTTGTTGCGCAAAGTTTGAAACTTGTCAAACTTTTCAGCCAACAACTCCCAACATTTCTTTTGTTCCGTGATCGCTGAAGCGTAGCGCAACAATGTTGGATCCGTTTGCAGAGCTCTTCCAACATTGTTGGGGCCAGGCACGCTCATTACGCATGGATTGCAAAGACTTATGGGTTGTATTCTTCCCACGATGCACTGCAGGTCCCAAGCTTGTTGGGAGTTGTTACATCCGTTTGCACACCACTGCCAACACGCACGCAGCAACTCCCAACATTGTTGGCGCAACAATGTTGGGGGTTGTTGCGTCCGTTTGCACGCAGCCTAAGCAGCGAGACTTATAATCTGCAACGCGTTTATGCCCCCCCGGGGGGGGGGGGTACTCCCTTACATAGGCTATATAGGTATGTGCGGCGCCAAAGGGTATGTCTGAAATAGGGTATCAATTTCGACCATTTTGGTTTGAATTAGGGTATGGTTTGTGCACTCTAGTCTTGAATTGGGCATGTTTTTTTTTATAAGTCCATTTCCCTTTTATTGTTTACGCCAACCGTGTACGTGCTGTAACAGCTTGTCACGCGCGCCGGTCACGCGCCGGGCTCCAGGGCTTCAGGGTCTGCAATATGGTATCAAATTTTTGATCAGGTCAGAAATAGGGTAGGAAAAATCACCGATCTTGGTCTGAAAAGGGGTAAGGGTTTCAGGAAGCGTGCCGAACACCCCAACCCAATTTTTCTGGAAGTAACCCCAGGGGTTTTTCATCGTATTTTGTACACAAATGGGGGGTCATTGTGCGTATAGCCTGCGACCACAGACGTATTTCCGGTCGTCGCTAACACGCGTACTAAATTAATTCAGAAACAAGTAAAAAGTATCGACGTTGATAAAGTAGGAAGTAACAAACCTTTAGCGAGTAGAGCCTGTTTCTTGTAGAATTAATCGCCTCCTTATTTCTCGATCTGATCTCCAAGCAAGCAAGACTGAACGCCACTGTAAGCGCGTTCTTGTTTAAAAAGGAACACAACATTTTGATCAATTGTAGCGGAGCCGCGCGCGCGGTGAAGCCCCATTGCTATGGAAATAAGGGAACTTATCGTTGCGGCAAAATTTGATTATGAGGTCACCGTACTTACGTAAAAAGGAACAGAACGTACATCCGTACGTCCGTATGTTCTTTCAGGGTAGATCTAAGTGGATACGAATTCTCCACCTCCCGAGAGAGCTTTGTCCCTATTGTTTCAAAAGGCTTTAGAAATTGTTGACCAATCAGAATCTGTCCAGTGAGCACATGGTTGGTTCTTTTTAGGGTGTAGGGACACCGAAGCTTTTGAAGAAATTGCAGGTAGATTCTGTACTCTATGGTCAAGGAAAGTACGTTTTTAAGAGGCAGTCTCCCTAAAAGCGTTCCTCTCCATTTCGGACTCGACAAAACTTTTGCCTTATACTTTTGCCATCAATACTACTATCCATCCTAATAACAAAGTTGCAGTTAGAATCAGGAAATTGTTTATTTTACTGCCATTCCCGGCATTTCATTCTGGACGACCGTTGGCGGCTAAAATATGCAAATTTTAGTCTCTGTTATATGGGTTTTTTAAGCATCGTTTAAAAGTAATTCGGGTCATCAAATCCTAGACTATTTGCATGCACTCATTTGGAAGCATATCACCTCTTCTTACTGTTCCAATACCATTTAGGCATTGTCTTTTAGTAATCAGCAAAAACTGGTCGTCTTAATTTCACTACTCCAATTAAGAAAGCAAAATGCACCAATAAATGCCTCAAAATCATCAGAAAATTCTCCAAAGTGGCACCTAAGTCAGACCTAAAAACATGTTTTAGTTACAGATTAATAGCTATTTTGTCAGGTTTATAGGGATAACTTCAATTCTTACCAAAACGTAATGGCTTTTACGAGTTGCACTCAAATCTGCCGAACATGATGAACGAGAACAAAAAAGGAAATGACGACCAATTGTGATTTCCGCTTCCGCTAGCTGATGTACAGCTGTATATCAATATTTTGACCTTAATTATGTGCCGCCTTGAGCCATCAGGCCAAGAATGTCACGCGAGTTGCAGAAGCCGTACACGCGGGGTAACATCCAACAGTTGCAATTAACCCATCAGAGTCTATTTTTTCCAAACCACAGTGTAATATTGTAATATTATTTGATGATACAGACGAAGAACGAAACGCGAAAGTTATGGTTTTCATTATTTTCATGGAGTTTTTCAGTTTTCAGCTAGATGCAGGCTTTCTTTATGGGACGAAGTTGAAAATGGACATAAACTGAGTCTGGGTTTATAACGAAGAAAAAGCAAAAACAAGCCCAAGTTAAGATAAATGAAGTTTGTGCCTACACTTTCACCTAAATTTCAATATCGATCTGTTGATTAACTTTTGTACCAACTGTCTGTCGTAAGTGATCATGCAAAAGTAAATTATATTTTATGCATCGACCTTGGGCTGCCTGTGCGTGCTGTACACAGAGTCTGCACTCGTCTGCGCTACCTTCTCCACCGTCTGTTTACTTCAGCTCAGCTTTTGAATATATACCCAGATGTAGAGGCGGAGGCCTACTGCTAAAGCCCGTTTTCTTTGCTACAAGAAGCTAGGAGGTATGTACTTTGCAACATTTTACATTTCATACCTGCAACTGAAAACGTGATCGAAAAGAATACATAACAGATTGGGTTGTGGGATGTACCTTAGAGTTTCCACCGCTTTTGGAGTGTTTAAAAGGAGTTACCGCGACGGCTCTTGAGCTTTTTCTAACCTTAAACATTTTGAATGCACTTCCTTTGACAAAACTCTCCTCTACGGGTTGAAGGAGGGGGGACATAGCTGGACATATAAGCCTCAGACCCCATAAAAGCACTCTTTCCCCACTCCAAAATTCTACAAAATAGCAGATATTAATTTTAACGAGTAGACTTAAGCTTAATGCTAGAAGCCTAAGATGAGTATATGAATAGAAAGGAGATAAATATCATTTATGATTGTTATACGTTGCCCTCACCATCTGTCTTCTCATTGGCTAAGAGGCTTATTTTGGAAATCAGCGCAACCTACAGTACTGCTGATTAGTAAGTTATCTACCAGCAGATAACTGACTAATTTGTAGGTTGTGCGCGCAATTCATGATTTCCAATAACAATTCCTTGCAACAGTATGTTTGTCGTAATTTTCTTCAAAACAGTCGTATAATAAAACAGTTATACTTGATATCCTAAATAATCAAGGTCTTGCTATTAGACGTGCATTTTAATCAGCCTTGGGCCTTCAGATCGCTGATAACACTTTATATCTTGATCACAAAAACCTCATCTAATAACAATTGTTTCTTCCAATCAACCATATTTCATAATGTCAGCAAACTGCTAAGTTTCTAGTTGATGACCATGATGACCGCTTTTTATTACAGTTATTATATATATGGGACAGAAGTCTCCTGTTAATAGCTGAAGACCTGCGTTTTACAATCTCAGTCTTTTGGTAATTTTTCAACTTTTAGACACCAGCTTAATTCCTTCAAACTATCCCAGCATTAAATTGTGCCACTGGTGTTTGTATTCAGTAGTTATTTTTGATACAAAAGCATAAGCAGCATGCATAATTTTGAGAAATAAAATTAAAAATTATGTTCAGTGGGTATGAGAGGTTCCGACTTTGGCTTAGACTGGGAAAATTGTGGTCACTTTTTGGACGAGTTCGGTAATGACAGGGTGTTTGCATGCGGAGGCTCGTCGGTATATTGAAATATTATTTTTGTAACAAAAATAGTGGTAACTTGTAACTTAATGAGAAGAAAAAATGTTGAGTTATGGATGCCGAAATCTCCGCTGGAAGTTTTGGTCGATGTCCAGCTGCAGGTGAAAGTTTCTGAGAGGGGGGGGAGGTACTCCCTCACAAGAGGCTAATGGGGATGTGTTGCTGGATGGGGTTGCATTTTCTCAACTGGAGTGACTATAATGGGGTCGCAAATTTTCGGATGTTTGGGGTAAGAAGGGATCCAAAATGGGAAGATTCTCGGTTAAAAAAGTCAGAAAGTTGTTGTTTATTAAAATTAACAATACGCTTGCATTGACAGCATTACATTCCGCCGCTTGAAACCATATTGATAAAGTAGATGCATAAATAGAAAGAGACTAAGTTGGGATCGTGACAATTACGTTTTCCAAAAGGTGACTAAGATGGGGAGTGTAATTGGCCAAAAAATAGACTATTTAACAATTATTCCTCGACCCCGAATGGGCTGTGAGTCAATAGCCCATGAGGCCGAAGGCCGAATGGGCTATATTGACTCGGAGGCCATTCGGCTCGAGGAATAATAATTGTTTTAGTAAAATCCAACTAGCTGGTAAAAAATATTGAGACTAAAAAAAGTTTAGCTAGTTAAAGCTAGACGTTAATCCTTTTTTGCCGCCAAAAACCTGGCACTTTTCTCTATTAGTGGGCTATAACATATAGCCTAGTAGTAGCTCAACCAATCAGAATGCAGCGTTGATAATAGACCACTAGTTGGATTTTACTAAAATGGAATACGCCAACGGCACATACCCAGCAAACATTAACCCAAGTACCCCCCCTCCCCCCGGGGGAAAACTTTCACTTCTACAGTGTAGAGTTGGTCCATTATTTAGACCAATTTGCCAGTTAGTTTTGTCTGGCCAACACTTACCATTCTATTTACCAATTTTCTTGTAATTTTACCGTCTGTGAAAAGTAATCAGAATTTTGGTCTTAACTTAAAAGCGGAATTGCTTTGAACCAGTCGGAAACTTTGCTTTAAATTATTGAATAGTGTTGTTATCATGTTTTCCTGCACTTATGGATAGATCCAATGGTTTCTGAGCTTGTTTGGCAATTATTTATTAATGTTACAGCACAAACATTGAACAGAACACTATTATATAGTCTTCTCACTCTTCATATAATTCTGCCAAGACCAAGATAATTTTTTAACTGCTGTTCCTGATAGTACTGATAGAAAATATAAAATATTGTTTAAAAAGGTTTAACCACATGAATAATTAACTAGCTTCAAGGCAAAAAAAAACATTTATCCCATCAACAGTTACAATGGTCTTGCTTTATTTTAATTACAGCAAGTGGAAATCACCTGGCCTTAATTTTTCCAGTTCATTCCATTTGATTCAATTAGCCAGCGTGTGTAGCTGGTGGGGTTAGTTAGCTAAGGAGTGCTGTCATTTTTTGGCAGCAGAACTGCAGGAAGTTTGGGAGCAAGCCGAATATTCTGCCTTGCATAAAGAAAATACCCAGTGCATAACAAATTACGTACCAGATACACAGTGAGGCTAGATTTCTTCCAGCCCAAGTTGAGGTAAGTGAAGTTTATTTCTACACTAATACCTATAGTAGCTTATAGTTTCTCTGTATCAATGTCTGAAAGGAAGAGAGTGCAATGGGCTGTAAGTGGTTGGTTATGCAAAATTATTAATTCATTAGGTAATTTATGCATCAAACTTGGCCTACTGCCTGGAGTGTGTGTGATGTAAAAACTCTGCTGTCTGTTTTCTTATTTCATACTTCAGCTCAGCTTGTGCAGATATCAACACATCTGAAGAGGCCAAGGCCTAAGATTGCAAAAGCCAGAGTGTTTTGTTTGCTACACGAAGAGGTAAGTACAAATATATAACATTTTACTTTCCATGCCCGTTACTGGAAACGAGATTGGGGAAGAATACATTTTTCAGAATTTATTTGGCTCTTTGAGTCCATAAAGTCAAAATGTTTTAACAAGATGGACTTGTAATTTATTAGAAGTAAAAAAGGGATAATGCTGAGTTTACAGATGCCGAAATCTCCGCTGGAAATTGTTGTTGAAATATGATTGGAATGTCTGGCTTGTAAAAATTCTCCAGAAAAACTGATCCACTTCCAGAGCTCGACAGGTCCTAACTTATTTTAAGCAGTCAGTCTTGTCCGGCCAACACTTTGCCATTTCAATTTCCCAAATTTCGAGTTTCACCTTGCAAAAAGTAATCAGAATTCAGGCCTTAACTTAAATAGAATGCTTTGACCTAGTTGGAAACTTTGCTTCAAGAATAATGTTATTACGTTTTCACCTGGCAAGATCTACTGGTTTCTAACCAGCTTGTTTTGCAAAATGGCAAGCACCCCCATGACGGTTTAAATGCATAAATGATTGAAATGTTATGCAACAAACAGTATGAATATAAGGGGATATAAGGTAAAAAGATATTGCTTATACATAGTCTTTTTTAACCCTTCATGTAATTCTGCTGAGATAAAGATAAATGTTTTCTGCTGATCCTGATGGTACTGACGGTTAAGAGGGAAAATAATTATAATTACTGTAAAAGAAAAATTGTCTTAAAAGGTTACCACATGAATAAGTAACTTCTAGGCAAAAATAATTATTTATCTTGTCAGCAGCTACAATAGTTTTAATTTTTAATAACTTTTTTCAGTTGATTCCATTTGATTTAGTTATAGCCAGCTAGTGGGATAAGTGGGGGACGTGCTGTTGTTTTTGGTAGCAGAACCACAAGTTTGGGTGCAAGTCAAATTTTATTTCCCCATCCCATAAAGAAAATGCCCAGCACATAACAAACCTGCCAGCCACACAGGGTAGAATTAGTAGGCTTATTTGATTTTTTTAAACCCACGATTTCAATTTCTATGGGGCGTTTAAGGTGATCCATTTTTCCAAACACTACTTTTTTCTTATTTTAGCCAGTGAAACAAAAAAGATGACATCTTAAACCTATGAAAAAAATTATACTTGAGGATAAATACTTGAACTCTCAATGCAATGAAAATGGTCAGTGGTTTTTCAAATAGATGACATCATCAACTGAAGAAAAAACACAGGTTAACAAAGAATAGTAATAATAATAATTTTATTACTGTTGAAGGGCTCCACACAAAAATAATGTCCCCACGCTCTCTTCCTTTTTGTAGGGACATTTTCGATTGGATACCTTGTCAATTATAAACCTTATTCTAAACGTGTAGCCTAACCTTTACTTACATCAACACAGCCCTAGCCCTAGTATCAGTTCAACAATATGGCGTGGAGAGATGATGGATCAGCTAAACTGACAGTTTCTGGAGCAAAGGTTAGCTTCACTGGGAGTGGCAACTCCAAGGGGAATGCTATCTGGAGTCAAGGTGGAACTGGGAGTTGGGAGTTTAAAGTGACTGGAAGTTCCGGAACCTGGGTGGGAGTTTCTGCTGAGGATAAGTTTGCAGCTGGTTGGGGGATGAAGGGATTGTTCTATGGCGGGCCGGGCAACTTGAGTGATGGCAGTAGCCTGGTGACCAGTCGCTGGGGACCTAAGTTTGGTGATGGTGATGTCATTGGAATGCGGTTGGAGGAGACTGGTGACAAGACTGTGCTGGCATTCTCTAAAAATGGAAGTGGACTTGGAGTGGCATTTGATATTTCTGGCTACAGTGGGATGGAGTTCCGCCCAGCGGTTTCCATGGATGAAGCAGGACAGGGTGTGACAATCTCTGAGACTGCTACTTCTAACCTAGCTGCTTTCCAGCTTGTTCCCACTCCAAGACAAGGGGTGGAGGGAGACTGGCAGGGGAGGTTCAAGCTGATGATTGAGAAAACTGGAGAAGGAGCCTGGCACATTGCAGCCGAGGTGGCCAACATTATATCCTGCGATGCAACTCTGGGTGCTGATGGTAAACTTGTGCCAGGACCAGTCATGTCAACAATGATGATGCCGTCTCCAGAGCTCCAGCAGCTGGAGAATGAGGCTACCTCCATCCTGGAAGGTCTGACTTCACTCAGACGGGAAGGGGAAACCCTGGTGCTGGAAGGAGGTGGAAAGAAGGAGATCTTTACTCCTGCCGCTGGACCTGGTCCTGCCACCAAAGACAGAGTCAACTGGATGTGTTGAACATCCTTCCTGTTCACTAACGAGGCCTTTACCAAAATTCATATCCCTGTGATTGAATTGTCACAAAATTGTTGAAAAACATTGTTTCTAAGCTTGGAATTACTCTTAGTACCTTCGATGATTCTGTTCAGTAAACAAATAAATAAATAAAAGTGAATAGGTAAAGTAAAAAAAAACTACCTATTTTGTAGGTAAAAGCTGGACCTGATACAATCAAAATAATGAAAAATTAATTTCTGTTTTTTCGAATTCGGTGCTTCAATAAAAAACGAAATAAAAGCTGAATTTTCCGGTAAAAAGATCCAATTTGTTTTGCTCACTATCAGGGCGGGGGCATTGGGTGGTCTGGGTCCTAACGGAACCGGCTTTTTAAGTCTTTCAGTTCGAAAGTCCTTCTTTAAGGTCTAGCATGCAAAACTGAAATAAATTATTGAAGCAATAAAGATTACTTGTCATTGCAAAATCACCGATACTTTTGATATGTACAAGTTAAGTTTTTAGATGCCTTTTATGCACTAAAATACAACTGGTTGTTTTATTACATTTAAATGGGAAAGGATTTAAATACGGTAAATTATTTAAAATAATTTTCATGATCTCAATTATCTTGTTGTAAACTTTTTTCCAATGTAAAATAAATTGAATAAAATGTTATTGAAAAAACCTGGCCATGATTTTATCATGTGCTCTTCACCTCTTAAACTTGGGCGCGCCGCCTGTAAGCTAAGAGGGAGAGGAGAGAATAACCTACTGAATTATCCGAACTAACAGAGCGTATAAAAACCGCAATAGGCTAGCTAGTAAAACATGATCGACTCAAGCTACGAGTGTTTCAATTTAAATATTTCTCTCTTCACCTCTTAAACTTGGGCGTGCCGCCTGGAAGCCAAGAGGGAGAGGAGAGAAAAATTTACTGAATTATCCAAACTAACATAGCTCATGAAAACTGCAATTGGCTAGATAGTAAAACATGATCGATTCAAGCTACGAGTTTTTTTGCTCTTGAAAAAAATCTCTCTTCACCTCTTAAACTTGGGCGCGCCGCCTGTAAGCCAAGAGGGAGAGGAGAGAATAATCCACTGAATTATCCAAACTAACATAGCGCAGGAAAACTGCAATTGGCTAGACAATAAAACATGATCGATTGAAGCTACGAGTTTTTTACTCTTGAAAAAAATCTCTCTTCACCTATTAAACTTGGGCGTGCCGCCTGGAAGCCAAGAGGGAGAGGAGAGAGTAAGCAAACTAACGCAGCGTAAGAAAACTGCAATTGGCTAGCTAGTAAAACATGGTCTATTCAAGCTACGAGCTTTTTGCCCTTGAAAAAAATCTCTCGTCACCTCTTAAACTTGGGCGCGCCGCCTGTAAGCTAAGAGGGAGAGGACAGAAAAATTTACTGAATTATCCAAACTAACATAGCTCATGAAAACTGCAATTGGCTAGAGAGTAAAACATGATCGATTCAAGCTACGAGTTTTTTACCCTTGAAAAAAAATCTGTCTTCACCTCTTAAACTTGGGCGCGCCGCCTGTAAGCCAAGAGGGAGAGGAGAGAATAATCCACTGAATTATCCAAACTAACATAGCGCATGAAAACTGCAATTGGCTAGTTAGTAAAACATGATCGATTCAAGCTAGGAGTTTTTTACTCTTGAAAAAAATCTCTCTTCACCTCTTAAACTTGGGCGCGCCGCCTGTAAGCTAAGAGGGAGAGGAGAGAATGACCTACTGAATTATCTAAACTAACACGGCGGATAAAAACTGCAATAGGCTAGCTAATAAAACATGATCGACTAAAGCTACGAGTGTTTCAATTTAAATAAATCTCTCTTCACCTCTTAAACTTGGGCGTGCCGCCTGGAAGCCAAGAGGGAGAGGAGAGAGTAACCAAACTAACACAGCGTAAGAAAACTGCAATTGGCTAGCTAGTAAAACATGGTCTATTCAGGCTACGAGCTTTTTGCCCTGGAAAAAATCTCTCGTCACCTCTTAAACTTGGGCGTGCCGCCTGTAAGCTAAGAGGGAGAGGAGAGAAAAATTTACTGAATTATCTAAACTATCACAGCGCATGAAAACTGTAATTGGCTAGCTAGCTAAAACATGACGATTCAATCTACGAGTTTTTCCCCTTTAAAATCTCTCTTCACCTCTTAAACTTGGGCGTGCCGCCTGTAAGCTAAGAGGGAGGAGAGAAAAATTTACTGAATTATCCAAACTAACATAGCTCATAAAAACTGCAATTGGCTAGATAGTAAAACATGATCGATTCAAGCTAGGAGTTTTTTACCCTTGAAAAAAATCTCTCTTCACCTCTTAAACTTGGGCGCGCCGCCTGTAAGCTAAGAGGGAGAGGAGAGAATAACCTACTGAATTATCCGAACTAACACAGGATATGAAAATGGCAATTGGCTAGCTAAAACACGATCGATTTAAGGATCCGAGTTCTTTTTACTTATAAAATCTCTCTTCACAAAATGCGTTCCTATAATCCATTCCTCAAAATTTGAATCTGTAAATCACTTTCGGTGAAAATCTAACATCGTGCAGAAAATACTAAACGAGCTGGGCCCAGCGTGACATAAATTGAAGGAAACCATCACATTCACGGACAAAAGAATATCGCCTTTAGCTATTCAGATCCAGGAGGCACTTTGGAGAAGACTAAACAACCTAAAACTCTTATTTAGCCGCAAAGAAAGAGATTTTCATTTCAAAAGAGGTCGAAGAAAGTGCTCTTGCATCGGAGGACAAATCATGCCGACCAGAAACAATAACCGCAGAAAATCAATATGCGTGTCATGACCTCTCAGTATGAAACAAGTGGCAAAATTCACATTTACTCATTCAAAGAGTAGAACCCAGAATATAATATACCCACCAGAGAAAACAATTTTTGGAACAAGCAGCATTTTGGCACGAGGTAAAAGTCGTGTGTTGCCTACCAGCCCCCTTTTTACGCTCTGTTAGATGGTTCGAGCATTTTGGCGGGATCACGGCTCTTTTGGCGCGTGTTGTAAATGCCCTTTGAATTATAATATTTGTGCGTTATTGTATAGTGATCGAGGATATACACAATACCAAAGGCAAGTAAATATTTTCCTCTGTTTTCCTCAGTGTCGTCAAACCGGCTTCACCGAAGTGCTCGAACTCCGCATGCGAGAGCCATAACAAGCTGCTTCTCTACCTTTTAAATAATAAAGGTCTCTCTTACCTTATATCGGCGAACACAGTTTCTGTCCTTCGGACATAATGCGAAATAACATCCAGAACTCTTCACGTTGAACTTTTGAAACCATTTCGGCGACAATATGTAACTTACCAGGTAACGTACCGAATAATTATTACTTTGGAGGGTTCGAATTCGACCTTCATAAAGCGCTAGATTTTGCCTTTCGCTTAAGAAACGAAAAAAATATTTCTTTTTTTTCCAAGACTTGCACCAAGACCCTTTTTTAACACCAACCATGAATTTAAGTATTTTCATTAAGTGATTTTGACGAGAACCATAGCTGAGTTAAAATATCTCGCTCCGATGGTATAAATTCGGCGCGCAGAAGACAAGCTCTGATATTTGACGCAAATTTGTGTCCTGTTCTAAAATGAGTTTATTGACAGATGAACTGACAGAAAGCGATTAATGTGAACACCTGAGGTGCGCAAGGAAATGTGTCAAGACTAACGCCTTTTAGTTACTTGAGTCCAGTTTGTGGGTATCTCCATGGAAATTAAGGATCCCTGGTGCGTGCACGAAAATCGACCTTGCGGCTCGTAATGCGCTGGCATAGCTGATTCGATCCTCATACTATAGATTCACTTTTCTGTCTTTCCTTCAGACATCTGGTGCAAAACAAATTGGTAAACAAATTGTTAAAAGATACTATGAATATCAACTCACTAAACGTTGCTTTAATAGACGTTGTCACGGTTTTCGACGCCATCTTGACGATAGCCTGCGTAGCATGGCGGTTTTGGTTGGGCGCGCTAAGTAATAAAGGCGGGCGAGGGCAGAGAAACCGCGAGGAGATTGGGGCGGAAGCAACTTGAAACACCGCCTGCACGGACGGGGGGCTTTTTTGAGTCGGTTCGCACGCCAGCGTACGGATCGTTCCGATTGGTTCGAAATGTTCGCCTGTCAATCAAACATTTTGGTAATCTCCCATGGGAGAGTTTCGAGGGACTGAACAAATCACCTCCGAAAAACAAAATCAAAATATCAAAGAAGTGTTGACCGGAGCGTCGTCGATCTTGAATATTTGACGTGAAAACAGGGCAATTGTATTGAAGCCTAAACAGGAAATGGCCATTTACAGTCTTCTTCAAAGGAGAGATGTCATGGAAATTTTGTCAACAAGATTTGGCAAGAGCATGATCTTTACTGTCTTTGCTATGGCCAAAGAAGAAATATCCTCATCGAAAACCTGTATGATCACAATTCCTCCTCTAAAATGTACTATCGACGACCAGATATCTGAAATGTTGTCGCTGAGCCGTAAAGCAATGGACCTTATGACAGAAACAGTAAATTTCAGTGCTTCGAGAAAGTTCACCTCAATTTTCTCTATTACTCGGTGTTAGAGAATAACGCACTCCAGCGCAATACATCGAACGGTATCCGCGATTGTGGTCGATGAATCGCATACGGTAGAAGACGCACAGCGTAATTCTCCATACTTTTTTGCTTGGTGTAGCTTAAGCTACAACTCAAATCTGAAGATCGCGCTATACGTAAAAATACAACATCCTGCAAACAACACTTAAAAAGCCGGGTCCAGCGTCAAAACATTCACGGACAAAGCAGTGACAAAGAAACTACAAACCAAGGCTCCTTGGTTTGTAGTTGTCCAGATCCAGGCATTTTAGTCGGAAAAGACCAAAGAAACTAAAATATTTATTTAGCCGTAATAAAAAGCTTTAGGCTTTAAGAATGGTTAAAGAAATTAGTACTTTACAACTGCATCTGAGATCAACAAATTCTAATTAGCGAAAATAACATTAACCCCAGGAAATAATTACTCAATACGGATTAAACAAACCAACTCCATGACCTCTAAATAAATGTAAGACTTAGTGCAGCAAAAATAAGATCTACTCAGTCAAGTTTAGAACGCAGTGTAGTCACCTATGCGCGAGATAGCCACAAGGAAAATACCTCTGTTTGTTCAAGCAAACTCCAATTCCGGCCAAGGTCACGTTTTACACTATATCACGAGCTTTTGTGTCGTGTTTAGGCTGTCAACACTTTATTTCTGATCGGCTGGGAAAACGGAAACCAAACAAGTTGTCAACAGGATGTCAAAATGAGTTGAAGGGGGCGGCAGTTGAAAAGGCCACGAATCCGGGCAGGCGGTTTTTATTCTTCTCGCGGCTTCGCCGCTCGTTCTCGCGCGCTTCGCGCGCGAATTTCGCTGCTACGCCGCTCCTGCGCCCAGCTCGACAAAACCGCCATGCTACGCAGGCTATCTTGACGAGTACGCAAGCGTGAGAAATTACCGGCAGTGTTTGTATGATAATCTAATGCCGAATAATTTCCGTAGAACGGCTGTTCTGAAAAATAAATATAAATTGTAAACTAAAGCTTCACTCCTAAGAATTCTACTGAAAAAAAATTGAGGGCGTTACATGCGCTAGAAGACCTAGAACCACTTTTTAAAATTTTCTATACATTTGTCTGTAAGGCCATCCCAGCTTTTTTTTCTCCGTTTAGCGTCGCCCGACCGACCCAAATTTTTGGTATTTTCAAAAAAAAAAAAGTAGTTCAACCATTTTTCACTTGAAATAATTCTTTTAATCTGATAAATGAACATAGTAACAGCATAAAGAAAA
Organism: Porites lobata; assembly: GCA_942486035.1. Lineage (NCBI taxonomy): Eukaryota > Metazoa > Cnidaria > Anthozoa > Scleractinia > Poritidae > Porites > Porites lobata. The sequence continues at coordinate 1,389,549 of CALNXK010000106.1, read as the reverse complement.
CAGGAACAAAAACATGAACATTTTTTACAGTATATTGTGCATTTTGTTAATCCAAATATATGAATGTTAACTTTTAACGTCGTCCTGGGGTACAAGGGCCTCCTATTTCGAGACTTCTTGCGATTTGTTTTTTAGTTTTTTTTTTTTTCAATCCGACCGACCGACCCAATATCAGGAAACGCATTCGACTAAACGAAAAAAGAAAGGGGATGGCCTAAGAAAGTCCCGGGAAAAATTACAGGCAAATATATGGAAAATCTAAAGCAAGCCTCTGGAGAAATTTAAGCACAGGTATGCCCCCAAAATATTTTAGGACAATCCGCTTTGCTTTGTAGCTTTAGCTGTTACAATTCATATTTTTTTCTCACACCGACTATAATTTCTCACACGTTTACCTTCTCGTCAAGATGGCGTCGAAAACTGTGACAAGGTCTATATGAAAATCTAAAACAAAAAACGCAGAGAAAATGTAAATAACGATAGAAAAATGCAAATGCAATTAAAAATGAAAGTTGCTGAGCCACCTCGTATTTCCTAGAAATTTTATCTGCGTGCAGACGTCTCCTATTTCCATTGTTTCCGCGTGCAACAAAAGAAATAGGAGACGTCTGCACGCAGGCAACTAGAAATACCTTCACGTTTTAAAAATATTCACTCGAACGTCATTCACGTGATTTTAATCGTTGACAGACTCGAACCTATTCGCGACGCTCGTGACGAACTTTGCAAGCAAAAGCAAGCAATCGTTTTGATCTGTTTTCGAGTTCTTTTTTCTCGCTGGGTATAAACCAGTGAGAGTAAAAGCAAATAACGCTGTAAAGTCTCAGCAAAGTTTCGTGGCCACTACACCGACTACAGGTACGTGTGTGTGACTGTACGTGATTTTGATTTCGCGTTTGTTTCAGTCGATTGTCACTGAGTCAGAATGACAGGCATTCTGACTATTCTGATGTCAATTTTTGCTGCATTTAGGCTGCATTGGTTATGGCGGTCCAATATGGAGAATAAAAGAGGCTAAAGTTTGCTTTCTTTATTGGCCGTTAATTTAGTCTTCGAGACGAAAGGTTTCGGCCATATACCTTATTTTACTTTGCTTTAAAGTCGCAGTAATTTTATACGAAAACTCAGTCCTTCAGAACCCCGGAAAACTCAGACTGTTGGGTGTCTCGTAACCAATTAGTTACGGCCACAGCCTTTTCTATTCAGTGCATGGAAATATTCGAGAAACTGAAATTGCGCGAGGAAGCGTTACGTTTTCGCTGTGACAGATTATACAGATTCGCAACAGGAAGTAGAATTCGCAACAAGTAGAATTGAAATACAACAACAAGTTTATTCAGTATTACCATTTTGTACAGGCGTTACCGATTAAAATAACAATAACACTGAAACAGCTAAATTTAAGGAAATGAAGATGTGATGGAACGGTAGAATTAACTATGTTTCTTTCGTCTTTCAAATGCTTGAAAGACGAAATTAGCAGCTAGCCTGCTGATACGTGAATCAGTATTGTTAAAAAGGAAACAGACTTTATCATGGATATTGTAATTTGTAAATAATGTATTTCGGTCCTTGATTTTAATAAAAAGAGTCTTTCTCAAATCATTGTATTGATCACAGTGAAATAATATGTGCAGTTCATTTTCAACCGAATTTTGGTTGCAATGATCACAGATTCTAAGGTCTTCAGGAGTTTTAGGGATTGTAAATCTTCCAGTTTCTATTTTTAAATTATGATTTCCTAACCTAAATTTGGAAGCTACACGCCTATGTTCAGGATTCCGGATATGATTGATGAATTCAGAGTGATTTGCTTCATTTTTAAAGATGGAGTAGAATTTTAGTTTTTCATTTGTTCTTATCAAATTTAACTGGTGGTTTTTCAGATGTTTTGACAAATTATTTTCAGCTTTGGATAGGAAAGTAGAAGGGTTTTTAAAGTTAATTGATTGTTTATGAATATTAAGTTGTGTACTCAAAAGATTTATTTCATTTATTAGACCTGATTTATTTTCTTCGGCCATTTGATCCGATATGTTTAAGCAGAGTTTATAGCGATGCTGTCAGGGGATTGATTTTCAAGGTGAATCCAAAACTTGAAAATGTTCATTGTTATTTGTAAATTTAGAGATAATCTACCAAGTTCATTTCTCGATGCAACATTCGGTGAACGTTTGTTTAAACCTAAACTTATCTTACAAAAATGTATTTGCGTTTTCTCAATCGAGTCTTTATCCCAGCGGCTATAATCGCTTTTATCATAGATTCCCCAAACGTCAGAGCAATACGTTAAAATTGGGAAAAATAGAGTATTGAACAGTTTGTTGATGATGTGAATTGGTAATTTTAGAACATCTAGATAACGACGAGCGGCAAAAAAGGATCTCTTCGTTTTTTCTGTTAAGTTTTCCTTGTGATTTGTAAAATTTCCATTGGCAGAAAATTTCACTCCAAGACAGGTATAATTATTGACGATTTCAATGTTTACATTGCTAACCATAAATTTTAGTTGGATTAATCTTAAGAAGCCAATCCTGACAATATTTTGATAGTCTGTCAAGACTTTGTTGCAAACCTTCTGCCGAGGTAGATATTAGAAGTAAATCATCGGCATTAAGTAGACAGTTTAAGTGAGAACCATCTGGTATTAAGATAGAATCTTTAGCATTGTTATTTAGAATGAAGGGTAGTTCGTTTAGATAAAGGTTAAATAAAAGCGGCGACAGAATACAGCCTTATTGTCGTACACCTCTCTGCTCCCCAAAATATAGTGTGACTTTAAATTTGACCTAACGGGAAATTCCAAAAATTATTGCCGTTACGGGTCAAAACGTCGTTAATAACAAGCTGGTACATGTCTCAATTCTGGTTCTTAAAACCTTATTGTGGGAAGGAAGGAGGAAGGGGACTTTAGTTTTACTTGTCCACGCCACCGTCATTTGCAGGGCTTATTTTGGCCTAGATGGGTATGTGCCGCTGTACAGATTGTGGATTTCCATCTAGTCGGCTCCTAACGTACAATTTCATTATTTAGCGCCTTTGACATGGAGGGCAGGAAGGGGCCTTGTAGTTGTCCGCGACAGTTTCTTGGAGCTGTTTTCAGTCTAAATATAGGCGACATAAACATCGAGAGAGGCAGCGTGGCCGAGGAGTAGTAAGCTCGTCGGACTCGCAATCCGGCAGTCCCGGGTTCTAGTCCCGCTCTGGGGACTTGCTCCATTTGATCTCTCGGTCTTCCCGAGTTCAAATCCTCGGCAACGCTTATAAATAGCCAACTAATTGCCTCCTGCCAGTTGGGGTTTTTAATCCTGTTATGTTGTATTTGAATTTTGTTTCTAAGTATTTGACTTGAGTGTCTGTAAACTAGCTGGATAAGCTAAGTGCACTTTCCACCATAAACAAGCCTTTAAATCTTTAAATCTTTATCGGGTTCGTGAGGGATATAATATTGTTGTTACGCAGGGGAAAACGGTCCGTGGGTCATTCGTCCATTTAATTTTCAATTCAGAAACAAAAATTGAAAATCGATGTCAATTTTTGATTTTCCAATTTTTTTCTTCCTGCGTAATGGATAAACAGGTTTCATAATTGTTTTACCGTTTTCCCCTGTAAACAAAAATGAGAAAATAAACATACAGCTCTTACTTTCTACAATCAATATTAAAACAGTTGTCGAACCATAGATATTTTCGCTATTCGCGGGAAAATCGTTTCCGCAGTCATCTGTCAACTACTATGACGTGAATTAAGGAAAGAAAATTAAAAATTGAATGTTGCGATCAATTTTCAATTTTTGTTTGTGGACGAAGAATTGTTCAATCGATCACGCTCTAAGTGACGAAAGTACCAAGAGGGGAGGACCCAAGTGCAGAAGTGTCCAGTAGGGGAGGGGAGGGAAGAGGGGAAGGGACTGAGGTGGGGGAGTAAGGGCCTTGTACTTGTCCAAGCTACATGCTACCCGACCAAAGACGCCATCTTGAATTGTAAATAGAACACTATGGGCACGGGGGTCGGGGTTGAGTTCTCTCTTTGTTGAACCGCCGCTGTAACATCAAAACTAAGAAATTCCCAACCTTGAGTAAAACACGTCAAGAACTTAATATGATATATTTCAACTGTCTTTGAGATGGACACCTTTGGGAGACATCTCCAAGTTGCCAATTTAAAAAGTGTCCAGCCGATTGAAAGTTGATTAGTTAAGAGGTAGTAGCCTGTGTACAGACGCCCCCACAGAAAAAAAATTAATTTTTTTTCTGAGGGAGGGAGGACGTCTGCACACAGGCTAAGAGGGAGTTGACAGAGAGCGTGTGCTTTTGGTGTCATCAATTTGCAACGTCATAGTTATTGCATTTTGGCTGAGACTTCCAGACTTTGCCTGAAGAAAAGGTAAGGTTTTACTCCTACTATGATGGTGAAATTTAAATGTACTAGACATATATCAGTCTGCCAATGGTGATCAATGTTGATTTGGAATAGAATGAGGATTTCATCTCCACTCTTAGGGGCGCAGTCCCTTATTTGGCCTAGAAGGGTCCGTGGCGCTGAACAGGGTGTGATATCCGGGTCTTGAGTCTTAAGCAGGTTATACAATTTAACTATTTAGCGCCTTGAACAGGGTGTCTTTATAGACCGGTAGCCTTGAAAAGATTGTGAAGGTTGGTGATAAACGGTTTACGTGTGGTACCAACAACGGTTCTCCGAATAATATCCATTCATGATGTTACTTTATAAAAAATTTCTTAATTCAACCATTTTTTTCCCCACAGGAAAAAAAAAAAGAATTTCAAGCAAAAATACCCACCCGAGCAACAACTTGTTTCGTGTAGTGTTCCAGCTCTTCGTTTGACAGCCGATTTTGCGCGTGTATTCCATTTTTAAGGCAAAACCTTCTCACGGACCGCGAACTTAAGCCTCTCTTTCCAGGATATGCTTCTTGTAGCAACAAACTGACTTGTGAATGTGTTTTTCCCTGCGTCACAACAAGGTCTCTCAAGAAATCAACGTTTACGGCGTCCATATTTAGGCTGAAACAGCACTCCAAAGTTTATTTCCCGCTTCTTTCCTAAGGCTAGTTCCCAGGATGTATCTGACATTAAAGACGGCGGACAATTGCAATCCCGTCTCCCTTCTACCCCCCCCCTCCCCACCCCCACTCCTCCTGGGCACTTCTGCACTTGGGTCCTCCCCTCTTGGTACTTTTGTCACTTAGAGCGTGATCGATTGATCAATCCTTCGTTCAAAAACAAAAATTGAAAATTGATCGCAACATTCAATTTTTAATTTTTTTTCTAAATTCACGTCATTGTAGTTAACAGATGACTGCGGAAACGATTTTCCTGCGAATAGCTAAAATATCCATGGTTCGATAACCGTTTTAATATTGATTGTAGCAAATAAGAGCTGTGTGTTTATTTTCTCATTTTTGTTTACAGGGGAAAACGGTAAAAAGAGTTATGAAACATGTTTATCCATTATACAGGAAGAAAAAAAATGGAAAATCAAAAATTGACATCGATTTTCAATTTTTGTTTTTAAATTGAAAATTAAATGGACGAATGACCCACGGACCGTTTGCTAAATGACTATAAGTCAACACTAATCAGAAATGCACAGGGTGGTCCACTATTTCTCTATTTGATGATATTTCTCTTTCGCACTGGATTTTCCAGGAGAACAATGAAAACCTGCAGTTCGGGAGTCTCAAACTTGTTTCTGGCTACGTGAACATAATATCTAGCAATTAAGGGATAATGGTTAAAAGTATGAAAGCTGTTAGATTCAGGATTGTATCCATAAAGAGCTTCCGTTGGATTGGGATTTATGTTTTCAGAACGTTTACGATTCCACCAACCTATAACTTTTTCCAAAAAATATTGATGGCAGGGCGCTCGTAAAATATGTGGCTATATAATAGTTTCACGGGGAGCATCACATTGTTAACATTTTGGAGAAGATTTAACGTACATTTTCCAAAGGCACTGGTTGGTTGGAATTAGAATATTGTGGATGAGTTTGAACTGAAAACTTCTTAGCTTATTTCTACGGTGGCCTATACTACGGCAATGCATTTGACATTCAATTAATTTCATTTTATTTCATTTCCAAAAACTATAGTTAGATTAAATTAAAGGTATTTAAGACGACAGCAAGCGTTTGTATTTTAGGGGGTGTGAGTTTTCGAGACAACCATGGGCCTGGGTTTTTGGTGGGTCTGTGAGGTTTCTTTCACCCGTTTAGTCCCGGTCTTTTGACACCCCCCCCCCCACCTTACAGCTCCATTCAAAGTCGTTCAACAAGAGTTGATCCTCTTTCCCGGGGGACCACGATTATAGAGGTTTCAAGAAGAGGGTTATTGGGCAAAATCAACTGTTTCTTTTTTTTTTTTAATTTCTCCTGTTTTCCTTCCGGTAAACTTATTAACAAGTTCCAAAAGTTAAAGTACATGGGATAATTCATACAAGGAAAGTTACAAGCAAAATGTCTTTCGCCAACAACGACACGCAAGAAACATATATTTTTTTTTAAGTAAACGAATTTTTTCGTTAAGTGCCCCGATAACTGCTGTGACTGCTGTGATGTACACCTCCACAAGCGCAACTAAACAAGAGCATGTGTCTATCTAAGGGACTGGCAGTTTATTACCTATGAGGTGGGGCCGGCCATTTTGCTGGGGGGTCATTTTCAGATAAGTGAGCGTTACCTGGGGAGCCATTTTATACGTTTCATCAAAGTAGTACAATGCAGTAATGAGCATGAATTGAAATTGAACGTAACAGCTGAAGAGAGGATAAAGCTCTATCCTCTCTTGAACAGCTGTAAATAGTCAAGACCGATTGTAGATAAAGTATGTGGTGAGCTTCGGCAGGATTTGTAGCAAGAATATTCGCTGTATAGTTTCCACCGCAGTCAGGCGGGGAGGGGGTCACTTTCACAATATGTACAATTTATGGGGGGTCATTTCTAAAAAGCTATGAAGAATTGGGGGGTCGGTTTGAAAACCTTCTAAGCTTTCTCAAAATCTCAAAATGGCAGGCACGAGCCTCACGGGTAATAAACAACTAGCCCCTGTTACGTTCCTCTCGATGAAAACGTGGTCGAAAACGGATGCGTGAATATAACTGTTATTATAATTTGTTTTTCAGCAGTTTAAAGCATTTTTTAGAGATGATATCAGGAGCAGGGAAAAAGGTGAGTATGAAAGGTGTAACGAGTGCCATGAGAAACATCAAGAAAGCTGAAGACTTAAAAACACGAGGGAAATTTAGGGAATGCATACATGCTGCCAATGAAGGGCTCTGCATTGCCAAAGAAATTGGAAATAAGATGGAAATAGCAAAGGCGTGCGAGGTTCTATGCGACTCTTATTATGAAGTCAAGGAGTATAAACAAAGTATTACCTTTGGAAAACGATCATTAGATATTGCCAAGGAAGTTGGAGATAAAAAGCAGGAAGCATTATTGTACTATAACCTAGCCTGGTCTTATTATAATGCTGGAGACTATAAACAAAGCCAAGAATACGGCAAACAATCAGCGAGAATTGCCACGGAATCGGGAAATAAGGAACTGGAGGCAAAAGCCTGCCGCGTTCTTGCTTGGTCGTTTTACGAGGTTGCATTCTATGAACCAAGCAGAGAATACGGCAAAAAATCTTTGAGTATCGCCAAGGAAGTAGGAAATAAGGAACTACAAGCAAAAGCGTGTCATTTTCTAGCTTGGTCGTATTACGAGACTGAAGAACATATAGATAGCCAAGAATATGGTAAACAATTACTAAGTATTGCCAAGGAAATTAGAAATGGGGAACGGGAGGCAGAAGCTTGTCACGTGCTAGCATGGTCATGTCATAAAGTTGGTGACTATAAAAAAGGAAAAAGATATGGCTATCAATTACTGGATATTGCCAAGGAAGTGGGAAATATGGATCTGCAAGCAAAAGCGTACCATGTTCTGAGCTGGTCGTATTATATGTTTGGAAACTATGAAAAAAGCAAAAAATACAGCAACCGCTTACTGAGTAGTGCCAAGGAGATGAATAATAAAGAGCTGCAGGCAAAAGCTTGTTATGCTTTAGCTTGGTCGAATGATGCGACTAAAGACTACAAAGAAAGCAAATCACACAGCAAAAAATCTCTGAGAATTGCCCAGGATGTGACAAATAGGGAACTGCAAGCAGCAGCGTACTGTGCTCTAGCTTGGTCATATTACAGGGTTCACGAATTAAGAGAAAGCATAGCATACAGCAAAAAAGCACTGAAGATTGCTCAGCAAGTTAATAATCGGGAACTGCAAGCAAAAGCATGCTTTGTTTTGGCCTGGTCGCATAATGCGAGTAAAAACTATGAGCAATGCGAATTTTACAGCAAAAAGTCACTGGAAATGGCCAAGGAGTCGCAAAATGGTGAACTGGAAGCAGAAGCATGTATTCTTCTAGGCCGGTTATACCGCTTGACTTCCAAATTTAAAGAAAGCGTTGAATACAGCAGACAAGCGCTAAAAATTGCCAAGGCAATGAAAAATGAGCAATTGGAAGAAGAAGCACATATTGTTCTAGATTGGTGCTACCTCCCGACTCACACAGATGAGCACGGTAAGGATGACTCAATGTAACGTTTTTGTTAAGTCCTTTTAGAAACTAATTTTAAAATGATTTATAAATAAAGAGCATTTATCAGGAGGACCCGCTGAAAGTGACCAAAAAATATCTCTTACACTCTTACAGACTACAAGCTACGATGCAACTAAAATTATCAAAAGATGGTCAAAAATTGCTTTCACTCATCATGAAACAAACCAGTGCTAGAACAGGTAAAATTCCGTCCGTAAACGATTCGTCCAGCTAGCATTGACCGCGTCTGAAGAACGCTTGCGACATCCGAAAAAAATGACGTCAATAGTGTAGGCTCATTGCCAAAATAAGTCCAACAAGGCACGGAAACCGAGAAGCCCTGGAAACGTCAGGGCTCACTTACTCACTCACTCACTAAATCAATCAATCAATCAGTCTTTCAATCAATCAATAAATCAATCAATCAGTCAATCAACACATTTATTTCGCTACGCAGGGGCGGATCTAGGGGGAGGGTGCAGGGGGTGCGCACCCCCCCCCCTCAGATGACCTGCGGTTTTCTAATACAACTGGTATTCTGCAAAAAAAAAACTACGTGGTTTTTTTTTGTTGTTGAAGTAGAGCAAGAGACGAGTGCACCCCCTCCTAAAAAAAATCCTGGATCCGCCCCTGCTACGCTGGCCACACACAACACAAGCTGATTTCCAGGTGGGGCGTAGGCAAACACACATTAGAAACAAATATAAGCAGTATGGTGTTCACAAAAGATACAAAATTTCAGAGAATAATTAGTTAGTAATACGTAAAAATGTACACAATCTAGCTAGTTCTATAATATAGGTTGGTGGGAGTAACACATAAAAATTATATTATGAAGTCAGAGCGATCCAGCAGAAGGCAAAAAGGCAAGTTAGCTCAGCTCAGCTTTTTGGGTAGAGCTGGAGAAAATGGCGGGAAAATTTACACGTTTGCGAACTGAAGAAATAGCCGAACTGCCCTTTTTATCAAGGACATCAAAAATCAACAACAGCTGTTCTTCAGATCACACTCAGCCTTAGTCAATACTTAAAGGGGCTGTGTCATGGCAGTACAGTTCATTTTGTTTAATTTTGCCAATTACTCGCCCTCCATTGCTATGGAACTTAAAGTAAGCAAAGAAATTACATGTAAATAACAAAAACAGAGATCCGAGACAAACAAATATGTCTCCTGAGCGTTATTTTTGAAGTTGCGAGCAGCAAGGATCAACTTTGAAAGACTGTTAGGCTGAACAGTTTTCAAAAACCCTGATTTCAATCCGTTTCAATTTTCTTCAGTTTTGCCCATCCGTGGCATCTGTTGTTTCTGTTGTGTTATTTTAACCTTCCTTTAATCTTTTAGCTGGTTATTTTTATATTTCTCTTAATTTAACGGGCATTTTGTAATTTCCTAATTTGGCTGGATTTCGTGACACAGCTCCTTTAATAATTGCTAATTTATGTGCATGCAGATCAAGGGTGTTATTCCCCTCCCCATAGGCCGAGGTGGATAACACCCTCCGAGATCATAAGAAAGCCGAATCCAATAATTTTTTTATTGTTCATTCAAAATCTTTTCCGTTTAAAAACATACTTACCTCGATCGATGTAAAGTTGGCGTCTACTCTTACCGCACCGTGAATCGAAGAAATGACCCCAGTACGACGACAATACGTAACTTTAAGTCTGTTGAGTTGCTGTTTTTTTTTCCCCATTTTTTCCATCGCTGCCAAAACAGCTAAGCTTTGGCGCCTTCTGCTATCCCTTTTTTTGTCGATATTAAACAATTATTTGATGAGGTTTTTGTGATATCCGGAATAATGAAGGTCAAGGTAAGTGTTATCAGCCGAGCCGAAGGCCGATATCACAAAAAATATTTAGGATATCACAAAAAAACGAATGCAAGGAACTTGAATTGATATTTTTATCGGAAATCATTAGCTGTAGGCTTTTTAAGTAGCCAATGAGAAGACAGATAATGAGTGCAATGTATTGTAATCTGCACAATCGGTGACAATTGTACCGATATCTGCAAACATCTTTCAAATTTGGTCAACGTTAGCTGGATAGGAAAAAGAAACGGAGAAAATAAATCGCTGTGGTGCAAATGCTAGTAGGAGCTGTCTAACTGCAGCATTTTTGAATGCTAAAACTGTAAAACTGTTAAACTGTTTTAAAAAACACTTTGCTCATGGATACTTTTATGGGTAAAATGAATACGATTTTTAATCTAGACGACTACAAAATGTATCTAAAAACAATAAAGGTTCTTTGCGTTATCTTTCTTTCTTCTGCGTTTTGCTCGACCCTTTCATACAATTACAATCCAAAACATCTGTGACGTAAAACTATATTACAACTGTTTTATATATTTAGTTCCGAGCGAGATCAAAGCACGAGGACCAGGAGCACAGATTGCCTATGAAAATGCTTTGAAGACTGGAAAAGTAAAGGTGTATCGAACCCGAATTATGCTGATAGGTCAAGATCGTGCGGGAAAGACAAGTTTGAAGAAGTCCTTCTTAGGGCTGCCATTTGACCCTGAGGAAGAAAGTACTGACGGAATCGAAGTTGACCCCTCGAAATTCGAAGTAGACACTGATCTAGTAAAGAACTGGAAACGCACCGATGAAAAGTTGGAGGTTTCTCAATTTGCCGCTGATCTTGCAAGGATGGTGGCTAGAGAACTCCAAGAGAATGCCGACGACGAAGAAGAAGGAGATGAGGAAATCAATGGCGAAGACAACGAAATCGAAAACGAGGGAAATGTTAATCTAGTCCAGGTAAACCAAAGAGGAGTAACTTCAGAATACCTAGCTCTTGGGTTAAACTTACTGCTACCGCGGTTCCTAGCCCCGTAGTCGCTTGCTTGAGTATCAGACCTATCTTAAGGGGTTAGGGGAGAGGAGATGGGAACGAGGTTGCTTTCTGCTTCTCAGTCTCTTTCCCCTTTCCCCCTGAAACTCCTGATATTTAGGTTACGTAGTCGCTAAATTTAAAATTGTCTATAATTGTGTGTAAATGTCATGCTACCGCAGTCCTAAGTCCAGCGGTCGCTTAATTAACAATTATTCCTCGAGTCCGGCCGAATCAGAGGCCATGAGGGCGAGAGGAATAATTGTTTTAGTAAAATCTAACTAGTTGTTAAAAAATATGGAGAAGAAAAAAAATTTAGCTACTGAAAGCTAGACTTTAATCCTTTTTTCCGCCAAAAATCCCACGCTTTTCGATACTAGTGGGCTATAACATATAGCCTGGTAGTAGCTCAACCAATCAGAATGCAGCATTGCTAATAGACCACTAGTTGGACTTTACTAAAAGTAAATAGCCCACGTTCGGTATATTAAAATTCTAACATGACTTAGCTGATGAATCTGAGGCTTTCTGGTTATTTTTCTATATTATTTTGGTTTGATTTTCTTTGTGCTCAAGTCTCTTCTGGGAATTGCGAGACAATGCATATGGGGTCGTGAAAAATTTGCAATTTTGACCCTAAATCCCTAAAGCCTCGGAGTCATCTTAGAATTTTAATATATCGAAAGAGGGCTATTGACTAAGTGTTTAAATGAGCACCGCAGTGGCAGGATATGATGAGGAATATTTCAGAGAAGTTTAGCCACCAATGCACACAGCACATGTTCCTTGTGGTACTTGAAAAGCAACTCCAGGCTAACAAACAAAACATTCTCAGGCTCGTACTGCATCTAACGAAAACAAAGCGTCGTTGACTTGGTAATTATCGGAAGGCCCTTTTTTTTAATTGCCGGATTTCATACGGAGGGGACTAAGTACTAGTGCACATATAAGGGATTATCAACAATCGCAAAGAACACAGCCAGCCTTACAAAATCCTCAAATGTGGTTTTAATCTGGATACAACCATTCAAATTCATAAAATTTAGTAAGATATATATAAATTGCCGGATACATTGTCCGGACGTCTATATATCTCTAAAGCCCCGTGCAAACGGACGCGACATTGTTGGATGTTACATGTTGCATCCGTTTGCACACCCTGTTGCATGTTGTTGGGAGTTGTTGCGCAAAGTTTGAAACTGGTCAAACGTTGAGCTGCGTGAAAACGGACGCAACAACTCCCAACATTGTTGGGAGTTGTTGCGTCTGTTTGCAAGTACCTTTAGTAAATTTTTTTTGCGCTTTTTTATTTGCTGTATCTCATGCCTTATTTGCCAGATAAACTCCAAACGTGAGTATTTTTCTCGGTGTGCGCTTTCTGACTTTGAGGGCCTTGTGTTGATAATACACGACTTGTACCGAATCCCCCAACGAACACGTATGACATTAAGCAACAGCTGCGCGGCCGCGCTTTGTTTTTGTGATTTCTGGATTTTCCAAGAATAGCATTTAAAAGATTTTGGATACAATTGGTTTCTATTAAATAGGTTTGTCTTTATGGGCTTATCTTGTAGTTTGGATTTGATGATCCTCGAGAACTTCAGGAACAAGAAACAAATACGGAGCCATTTATGGAAGAGAAACCAACCCTCTTTAACTCTCAAATGAATCAGGTCAGTTTAAATCCCCCCCTCCCCCAGTGAGTTTATATTTTGTTCCAGGAGAGGGGCATGAAGAGACATCCTTGTTGGAACTAGTGTAAACATGGCAGCTCAGCGTTTCACTCATAGTGGAAACTCCTTTCTCACAGTTGACTAAATTGTAAGGATTAGCAAGTGTAAATCACTCAATCCATTCACACTTCAGCTGCCCGTTACCGCCAGTATATATCCTTGTGCCGCTTTTGACTTCATATTTCTGTAGGGTCGTAGACAACATTTACAAATATTTTCTGCAATGGGCGAGATCTCAAGAACCATAACCGAATGAGCGTGATTCAGTTACACAGACTACTTTGTAGAAAATGAAGCCCATTTGGGCTGGAAGAATAATTGTTAAAAATTCTTCCTGGAAATGTCCAAAATATAGTCAATGCAACCTCATCACCTGGGCTTCCTTTTTCTTCTATGGGAAAAGCCTAGGGGATGAGCTTGAAAAATAACAGCTAAAGTAAAACGAGTATTTTACGCCCCTACCCACAATTCTCTGTCTAACCCAAGCGACAGTTATTTTTAGTCAGTGCGCGCGTAATATATATAAAGCTGTTTCGGTGGACAGAGGGATTGGGGAGTGGTGCGTGAAAATAACGCTCATTGTTTCCTGCCAGAATGGCTGACTTGCTTATGTTTAGTCATAATGCTGGAATTTGAAAAGTTACTATACAGCCCTGACTTAAAAATGGCACTCATTTTTCTTGTTACGAAAGTCTTCCAATAGGATACAATGTTCAAATGAATTTAGGTTTAACTCTCACATGCGATGCTGTGTCACGCAATGGTCAGCAACAAGATTATTTGGTGGCCTGAATGTGTGGACGTGTACAGCGACCCCTCCCCCAGGAAATATCGCCCTTGGCAGCCCAGTGAAATTCGCCTTTCGGCTATTCTTGTTCTGTCGCGTTTGAGAGTATCATTTTGACCTTTTAAAAATCGTTTTAGGGTGCATCTGGTAAAGCCGACGAAAAGGAAGCAAATACAGCCGTCCCAACTGACTTAAAAATCGATCCCAGTTTGCCTCCAGAAGAATTTATGGACCATCTTGTTCAACATTTGAAAGGCTTAGACCTTCAAAGTGAAACAACAGCAGTTGAACATCACATCACCCTTGATCTGTGGGACTTCGCTGGTCAACATCTTTACTATGCATCTTACCCAGTTTTTTTATCGACGCGAGCAGTTTATATGCTCGTGTACAACCTCAGCAAAGGTTTAAAGGAAACCGCTCAGCCTTGTTTCCGACAAGGAGTCCATGAAATTCTTCTCGCTAATCCAAATAACGAAAGCAATTTGGAAAATTTGTTGTCGTGGCTGGTGTCTCTCAGTTCTATGTGTTCATTAAAACCAGACGTGAGTGAAAGGACAACAAAATTGGAGGATCTGCCTTACTGTCGCCCTCCAGTGTTTATTGTAGGAACACATGCAGATGAACCACATCAAGACATCAAGGAAATGGAATTGCAGATTCAAAGAGAAATAAGTGGAAAGGACTATGAAAGTCATGTGGTCCGTCCGTTCTTTTCAGTCGATAATACCCAAGGTTCATCTGATGACGGAGTTGCCGCACTTCAGAAACGAATGATTGAAGTTTTAAAACAAGAACCATACATGGGAGAGGAGGTACCAATTCGGTAAGTTTTTAGTCAAGAGAAACTCTTGCTCCATATTATTTCTTGACGATTATACATAATGGTTATACCACAGGCAGCCTTTCACCCTACGGTAATACTATAACAGTAGTGGGTCGCGATAAATAAAATCTACCTCGTTCTAAAGTAGATAATGGTTAGTCGTTCCGGCTTAAAAAGACGATTTAAACGATTTCCTGCGAGTAAACCAACAACAACAACAAATTTTATTGAAAATTGGATATACTTTAACTAATTACATTTCTTTCCCACACGCAAATAGCTTATGAACTAATCGAGGCGAGGGGAGCTCAAGACATATTACAAATAAAAGGTTTATCTATAGATGGACTATATAATAACAGTAAAGACACTACTAAACAATAAATACAATAAACTAACATAAAACAAAGCAAGTACCTAAGGATTACGAAGAGAGACTATGTATTAAACAACTTAATGAGACAGGAGACTTCGACATAATCATCTTCTGACAGCAAGAAATTTAGTAGTAACTCCTTTATCTTTTTACAAAAAGACGTATTTTAATCGAATAAGGAATAGAGTTCCAAATTTGGAAACCGATTCTCGTGAAAAAGGTATACATTTTATCGGTTCTAGAGAGCTTAACATAAAACTAGTCGCTAGAGACAGATCTTGTTCTCTAGCTATGAATCTTGTTTTAACAAATTGATTGAGTATACTAACTGGTGCTGTCTGTCTAGTGATATCCTACAATAAAAAGCTACAATCTCTGAAAAAATAGGCTGGGAAGGGGAAGTTAATTCGATTTGAGAAAGAAGGGTACGGAGAGTTACGATCTTTCTCTGAAATGCCAGGGCACAGTTTCTCCAACCACAGATACCATAAGTTAAGTAGGGGCTAATTAATGAGTTGTAAACTGAAAGTAAAACACGACGCGGGACGTAATATCGAATCTTAGATATAATTCCTATCGACTTGCTGATTTTATGACAGATAGATTCTATGTGATATTTCCATGAAAGATTTGAATCAATTATTAAGCCAAGTTATTTTACATAATCTTTCATTTCAAGGTTTGCGTAGGTGAGTCAAGAATTCTAATCCTACATATGAAGGGCATATTGTTGTTATTTGCGAGTATTATACTGGTATCGTCAGCAAATAGATAAAAGGCAAATAACGAAGAGGATTTGTAAATATCATTGATGTAAAGTAGGCATAAGAGCGGTCCGAGGAATGAGCCTTGTGGCACGCTGCACAAGGTCGTCTCAGCCTTAGCCACAACGTTATTGACTTCCGTAGTTTGCGTTCGATCAGTCAGGTATGATCTGAACCAGGAGTTGATTACATCTCTAATACCATAATTTTCAAGTTTAGCTAACAAAATCTCATGGTTAACAGTATCACAAGCCTTCTTGAGATCGATGAAAACACCGCGCGAAGATTTACCTTTGTCTATATTTTGGAGAATAGTGTTAACAATGTCAAGTATAGCATAATGAGTACTTTGCTTACTGCAAAAGCCGTATATGCTGATCGTAGAGAATGTTGCAGTCTTTTTACAAACGCAGTAAGTCTGGAGTGCATAAGTTTTTCAAATATCCTGTTATAAATCGAGAGCAGTGATGTAGGCCGGTAGTTTTCGGGCAGAGTGTCATCTTCGTCCTTAAATACTGGAATGATCTTAGCACACTTTAGTTTAGATGGAAAAATTCCCAAGCAAAAAGACTGTTTAAAAATCGTGGCTAGAGGTACGGAAATGATCCTTTTTGCCAATTTCAGCAACTTAACTGGAGATGAGTAGACACCATGGGCCTTGTTGTCTTGCAAAATTGAAAGAGTGCGGCAACTGAGTCTACATCCGGGAAAAATGGAGATCTATGCAGGACAGACTAAGACAGCATGAATAGGGTACCGGGATGCGATTCATCCGTACTCAGACCTTCAACATAGCTGAAAGCGCTCACCAAAAACGGCCGTTTATAGATCGTTGCGCCCTCTCCAAAATCTGAACAGGCTACAATCGGCGACAAAATGAGTTGAGACACTTCGCTCAAAACTGGGCTTTTTAACGTTTTATTAACTTCAAAGGGAGGAAATATAGCTTTCCTCCCCCATCCCCTCCGTGCAATGTTGTGCCCTTGTTCTAGCTACCTGTAGAAAACAACAAACACCCCAACTTTGAATGGAGGGGACAGGGGAAGTGTGCGGATTCTTTTGTTCTCCGAAATTACCCTATTTAAGTATAATGTCTCAACAATTTTGACGCCGATTGTCTGAATCTCAAAAGTGGCCGTACGTCCTTTAGAAAGGTAATTGAATTCATTTCTTTATGCCGGGATGTAAGACCCCTGGTGGCTTTTTATTTGTTGTGTTCGACTTCATCATACCTATTTTAGAACAATTAGAATAAGGCGATTTCGTTATTTTCAGTGCGTGACATTTCGTGTCACGCTTAACCGTGCCTTGACATCGTGCAATGTGGCGCGTCGCTCACGATTTCTTGTTCTCTCCTTTATCGAAACGCATCGAAACAAAGAACAAAGTGAAAAGGATAGGAAACTTAATAGATTTCTAGGTATTAAAGTAGTTATAATGGCTAAAATTGCTCTTTAGGAGAAATTTCCACGAGTAACCACGAGTAACCACGATGAGTATAAAAGAAAAATAATTTAATTATCTTTTAAGAACAAAGTTGGTTACTCGTGGCCAGTCCCCTCCTGACCTGATAGTTTCTACCGTAAAGTACATTCTTCAAAGACCCTTATGGGTATATGGGCAACGAATCTGCTGCACAGATTTAGCGATGCTATGCAGCTTTGCTGTGCGTTAGAAGTTGGAACATTTTTCCTGAAAATTCTCCTGCGCATAGCAATCATGGCTATTTTATCGTCCATCCCACCCTTATCAAATAGCCAAACTTTGAATAAACACTTCGAACTTACTAGGGATATATTCAGATACAATATATTACCTGCCATCACACTTAGTTACCAGAGGAAAATCAATCATTCGGTACGTGGGTATGCTGCGTAATTACTTGAAAACTCTACCGAGTACAAAGATTGTCAAAACTAATTTTCCCTCGAAAAACACAGGTAAGGGATTATATGGGTATCTTATCTATCTTCTGAAAAACGACCCGGTGAATATAGTAATCTCAACTAGTTACCGTCTCCTAACCGGTGCTAATAAGACAACAGTGCGTAGATTTCGATTCAGACAATCGGCGACAAAATGAGTTGAGACGCTCCGCCCAAAACTGGGCTTTTTTACGTTTTATTAACTTCAAAGGGAGGAAATATAGCTTTCCCCCCCATCCCCTCCGTGCAATGTTGTGCCCTTGTTCTAGCTACCTGTAGAAAACAACAAACACCCCAACTTTGAATGGCGGGGACAGGGGAGGGGTGCGGATTCTTTTGTTCTCCGAAATTACCCTATTTAAGTACAATGTCTCAACAATTTTGACGCCGATTGTAGTTTATAGTGCGTTTTCACTAACGTGGCCAGCGTTTATGCAAATTTATTGGCACAAACGATAGCGAAAGCATACGAAAAGAGTTCAGCTCCCACAGGGGTGGTTTGGCACATCAACATGGCAGCCGTTTCATTGTTTTGAAACACAAATATGGCCGCCGTGACGTCATGCGAAATCTTCAGCTCTAACCGCCTCGTTTAGGATAGGGTGGAAAACCGCTTAGCTTATGTTATACAATATAATAACTTGGTCATCACCTGCTAATCTATCAGAGTACGGAAGAAGTTGACGTCACGAAGAATATATTTTCAGGTCTTATCCAGCACTTCCAGCACACTTATGAATATGCCGAGGTGACATTCGGATCGATGCCGAACGCCTGAAAGGACACGCAAGGTCCAATTTTTGCACCAGATACACTCGCAACTTTTATTGCTACTTAAACTGACACTTAATGCTTTCGCTAATAAGTCCTCGTTTATTATACGCAGCGAGCATTGAATAAGGGGAAAAACGTGTTGTAAAAGGCGGCAAAACCCGTTTCCTTAAATACCAGTGATTGTACGGTGCCGCGATATCCATTTTGCACCTAGCCTGTGAACAAAGCCGTCCCTTCTCGCTCCTCAGCGCGGCTGGGGATGTTTCGCAAGAAAGAAACGAAACGTCCACAGCGGCGATTTCAGTGAGAAGAGAAGGCTTTATTCGCAGGCTAATTTGCACTGGTTTTGAGGATTAGATTTCAGGTTTGTGTCAACTGGTATAAAGTACTTTATTTTCTTAATTTAGTAGAAGAGATCAATCTTTAAGTGATGCTTAAACTTCGTCTTTAAGCTTTTGTTTTTTTCTATTTTTGTTACCAGATGGTTTAATTTCGAGAAGGTTGTCCACGCTTTGATTGCTGAAAAGGTACATTATTTAAACCTCGAACAACTTCAAGGTATTATCCAGAAAGTTTGCTTTATTGAAGACGAAGATGAGGTCGCCACTTTGTTGGATTTCTATCATGACCTCGGCATGATTGTCAGACACCGCAACACAGTTGTGCTTCGGGCTCAGTGGCTCATTGAGGTCATCAGGCAACTTATAACCATTCGTTCTTTTAACGAAATGGTAAGTGAAGCATATTCAAGTGTATAAGTATAAGTGCCCTCCACGGAGAACGCCATCCCACCCCGCTATAAATTCTCTGCATTGCCAATGCCGCAGAAAAACTGCGGCGAATTCACCGTAATGATGATTATCATGTTTTGATAATATCACACCAATTAAGACCAACTCAGCGTTTCCGTGATGGATTTTCTTTGTTGATATGTGCAGTCATAAAACTGGCTAAATATTAGTAAACCCCAGCAGGGACAATTAAATGTTTGCATTTAGCAAAGCTGCAGACTACATATCCGAAACATAGCTTCATTGCAGTTTAGTGATTTTATGTGACATACGAGTTGTAGCTTACCTATACCACAAAACTTCTTAATTATGACGTCAACTTTATTAATGTGTTTCAGCGGAAAAAGTGTATTTTATTTCACAAAAAAACTAAAACCAACAAACAAGCAAACAAAACCCTTGCGATATTCCTTCGCCGACCTTCGGATCATACATTTATTAATGCATCATGTCAGTACGTTATCTGAAGCATTTTATTACCTCTCAAACTATTATGGGATTGTACCTTCGAGATCTTCCTCTTTAAGTTCTTTTGGAACTTACTTCACCGCCAAATTGTTTTCCTAATCCAGACTGATTGTTTTAATACTAGTTTTCTTTTTCAACCATGTACTATATTTAAATCCTTTTATATTTCTTCTGTTGAAGCACCTGAAAAAAAAAAAAGATCCTGACGTTGTTCAGTAATAAGTTTGACGTTCTGAAGAAATGCCTTCTTTCGGTTTTGTTATAGGAACCGAAACATTCCAAGTTTTGGAAGGAAATGGAGACGACAGGTGCCCTCCACATGGAGTTGGTTGATCATGTGTTCTCCAAGCACTACCAGCAGCAAGGCCTGATCAAGGAGGATATCCTGAACATGATGGAGCAGTTCGGATTGATCGTCAAATTTGCCACCTCGCCAACAAATGAAATGTACTTTGTACCCTGTCAACTGAAGACGCCACCTGACGCCCTTTGTGA
This sequence comes from Porites lobata, assembly GCA_942486035.1. Taxonomy (NCBI): domain Eukaryota; kingdom Metazoa; phylum Cnidaria; class Anthozoa; order Scleractinia; family Poritidae; genus Porites; species Porites lobata. Next base: position 1,369,168 of record CALNXK010000106.1, on the reverse strand, counting down.
CATGGAGCCATCACCGTCAGATCCATGTCCATTGTACCTGCATTTTCTGGGGGGTTTTGTTCCTCACGGTTTCTTCTGGCAGCTTGTGTCACGAATCACCAAATGGTGCTCTAAGAGTGGATTTACGCAGCCACCCAGATTTTTTCTTGCGGCCTCCAGGTTTTTCATAGAGAAGAAGTCAATTTATCAGCTGATTCTTTTGTGCAAAAAGCGATTCATTAAGATCATCTTGACGCATTCAGAGCCAGCTTGCGGAGCATCATTTTCCGAAGCAAGAGAATTGGCGATTCTTGTGCGAACGTTCTTGGAAGAAACAGTACAGGACCTTAGACGTGAACTCCCCTGGTTGGGCAAATTGAAGTGTGATTTTTGTGTTGTATGTCCTGGCTGTCTGCGGAAGGAAGAAATGTGTTCTTATCACGATGTTGTTTCATGTGACCACGAGGACTGCCTGTGCCTTCTTAAGGCTCTCGAAGAAGGGCAACTCAGCCACTGTCCAAGTAGCCTAGACGTTAAAGTCCCGACGGTTTTCGGGCTGGAAAAATGGTTTGCTGCCAAAGGTTAGATAACTTGATAATATGGTAATCTTTTTCCCATATCTTTACTCATGGCGACGTAGTTAATGCTCAAACTTGGGAGGTATCCCCCCCAAAAAAATCCAGTCGAGCCACCTTAAGTGTACTGACAACACTTGAAATCTCCGAAAATACTTACGCGACAATGGAAATCGACGAGCAACGCTTCTTTTGAGTCTACAAAAATGGCTGATTTTGAACGTTTTTCCAGATTTAAAAAAAGGTACACACGGGACTCCCTATTTAAAAATTCAGCCGTCTTGCACCGAAGTATTAAGCTTAATACTGTATATTTCTATACGACTAAAAAACAAGAAAGAAACGTACTCCCATACTGCTACGTATACAAAGCTCCTCCTCAGTCGTGCAATCAACCTGGGAAAAAGGGGTATTTATGTCTGTGAATTTAAGCATCACGTTTATGGCAAGCGGAAGAGATGATAGGGCCATTTATACAAGGAAAAATAAGGCGCGTCTTACATAAGACGCGTCTTAAATAACACGCGAACTGTACCATTTATACGAGCACGTCTTATCTAAGACGAGAACAGCTCGTATAAATGGTTCGCGTCTTATTTCTGTTTCTTGTCTCGTTTTCATGTGAATGTTGCCCGTAGCAACGGCAACCAAGAAGGCGCCAAAATTTTCCCGCCAAAAATTAACGCATGCGTACCATGCGTTCGCGTCTTATGTAAGACGCAAAGGTCATTTATACGAAGTTTTTCTCGTCTTAGCTAAGACGCGTCTTATCTAAGAACAGGTGTTAAGGGCTGTTCTAAAAAAAGACGCGTCTTAGCTAAGGCGCGTCTTATTTTAGACGAAATGTGCCGTTTATACGGAAAGTTCGCGTCTTATGTAAAACTCGTCTTATTTTTCCTCGTATAAATGGCCCTAATGTGACACGCCATCAATAGAGCGTTTTCACTCACGTAACTAGCATCTATGCAAATTTATGGGAACAAAAGAAAGTTTTCTACATAAGAAAAGAGTCCAATTCCCACAGGATTTGTTTGGAACACCAATATGGCCGCCGTTTCATTGTTTTGGAACACCAATATGGCCGCCATAACGTCATGTGAAAACGCTCTATTACTTCCCGCGTTGTATGATCGTTAGTCTGAAGTGTCATCCGTCAGTTCGCCCCAACCCCAACGGGAGGCAAGGCGAGAGAGACCCACTGAGGGGTGGAGCGAAGACCCGGATAACATTTCAGACTATGTGATCGTTCTTTGAGAACCCGCTGTTAATTACGCATCTTATCTGTCGCTTGCCATTTTCAGTGTAAACAAGCTTGTTTTTACACTCCTTTTCACATGAAAATCGTGATTGAGGAACAATTACTAAACACGGTTTTATCAACTGAGCTGATAGAGGAAATTTTTTACCATGAGAAAATCTGGCCTGTTCCAGGCCCCAAGACACTAATATAATGTGCAGAGATGGTAAAAACTGAAGCGCAAAACGCACGGGGAAGACAAAACAACGCGCTCATTCCCCAGATCACGCGCGTCCTATTTTCGCTTGGCTTTAGCCTGCGTAACTGACCAGATCGTTGCGGGATACTTTCTTGGCTTTTCCCCCAAACTTCTCACGGCTCCACCACCAAACAACAACGGTAAGAGATATTCAAAAACTGGCTTTTTGACGTTTCTAATGTGAGCATATGATTTATGATTCAAAACATGATAAACTTGAGGCCCTGCTCAGACATATCCGTTTTTGCTTGAAAACAGAGATATTTTCTCAGTTTTCAAAAAAAATAAATCCGCGTCTACACGTTGCGTTTTTGAATCGCTTTTGCCCGTCCACAAGAAAACACGGTCGTTGCCGCTAAAGCTCCCTATTAAGAGTACAGGAAAACGGCGTTTTCAAAAATCTCCACTCTGGAGATAGCATTTGTAAAATATGCGTTTTCGATTACCATTTTCGCCGGATACGTGTGGACGGTAGGTCAAACCGGAGGAAAAAAAATCTCCGTTTTCATGCGCCCTCAGCGCGAGTTTAGATTCCTTTTGTATACATGTAGCTAGCAGCCTTTATACTCTTCTTAAAGTTCCGTTCTAACAATTAATTACAAACGTTACCTTTGCGATTCTTGGTCCAGACGAACTATCTGCGCATTTGTTAGCAAGCTGGTCCCAAACAGGTGCAAGCTCTCGGCAGTGACGGCACCTGTAACCATGACAACAAGAACAAAAATGTGTGGCGATCTGGTAAGCATTTCACTTTACAATTAACGTCGTACTAATTTACGCTAAAAGTTCTAAGCTCGGTGAATTTTTTTTAAGAATTCGATTGAAAAATGGGGGACACGTGCTTTAAAGGAAGTAGCAAGCAAAACAGGGTTAACACTGGTAAAGCAGACTCACCAAGGTGCGTAAAACTTGACAAATATTGTGCCAAAACTGATCATAGAATCAAAATTACTGTCGGTGAGCTGAAATGGTTTGATCTGAAATGAAACATGATGAACTTAATGAAAAGTCTCGCATATTCGCAGAGCATGAAGGACACTTTCGACACAGATGATCTTAACAGCATACGGAGTTAGACAGGACGTGCGTGATATATGAACAAAGTACATAGTCTATGATCCTATCGTGGGCTCAGTGGTTCGACGGAACGACCGGAATATGGGAGGTGTTGGATTCGAATCCCACTGAAGGCTAAGATATTCATTTTCTCCGCTATAAAATCAGGGCATAATGAGCTAAAGACTTTCTCAAATGGTAAGATTATTAATCATTCAAATTGTAAAAGTTTTTAAGTTTAGGCTATGTCCACACCATACCTCAACAACACACAGCAACAGACCGGAACTGGAATAGGTCGTTCAAACACATCGCATTTAACCCTTTAAACCCTAAGATCAAAATTAAATTCTCATTTGTTGCCCCTATTCATTTACCATAGAAGTAGTGGGGAGAAGTTGATAAAATATCAATCAGATATATCTTGTGTGATCATGTCCTTAATTCTCATGACCACTCTGTTTTACAAAGCATTGATGTTACAGGGAGAAATTTGACGCGGATCACTTTCAGGGTTTAAAGGGTTAAGCCGGAGCAGTTGGCCGTGGGGATTTGATGTCCTAGATCCTTCAACCTGAATATTTACTTCCGTCTCAGTGGATTCCAGTCCTCACTCGTACTTAATCACTTCCGGTCGGCTATGTCCGAGTACCTTTTCACACAGCACCAAAGTGTGGCACACAACTTATCCAATACGTGACGCTCCACTTTTGAGATCGACGGGGCGCGGCGCAGCTTCGCTCCGTTACAGAAATCGCGCCGAAATCACCGCTCCTTTGTGTGGAGAGAAACACTATTCGGTATGCTTTTCGTGCTGGCGCAAGAGTATCGATTACAGTGTGAACATAGCTTTAGAGTTTAGCTGTCATGGTTTGCGTGTGGTTGCAACCGTTTTTGTTCTTTATTTTTTTACTTTAGCCTAGTCTGTTATAAGTAGCTCGTTTTTTTGTTTCTCTGGCTCATTTTCCTCGATTTTGTTGACAGGCTCTTAGCAACGCATTTTCAATACATTTAGCCAGGAAAACGTTCTTTTTACTGTGTTCGGGTTTTGGGGAATATTTTTTTAACTTTTTTATTGTTGTTTTGCGTACAAAATTAAATCCCGTCGTCGTCTGCTGAGAGGTTTAAACAAGAGTCAATGTATGGATTGTCCGACTAGTCACATCGAAGACCCCCTTTGAAAAGTGTTTCGCTTGCCGTGATATAGTAAGCATAATTATAATCCGATCAAGTAATATTTGTACCATTCAACGTGATACGCGAACGTTCTGTTTCGTTTTTCACCTTTCCGCGTGCGACAAAGGAAATAGGACACGTCTGCCCGGCACGCAGGCTATTTGTTCCATTGATGTTGAACTCCGCTTTTAATAAAACAGATCATTTCGGGCACCAATCAGAAGCCAGAACGGCGGCGACCGTTTGGAACTGGTCTGGTAAGACATTGTCCCCAGGGGCTCTTCTCGCGGTCCTTCACTTTTCTTTTGTGCCATATTTTTCCGCCTGTTTAGACTTTCCCTGGCCCCCACTATCTGCCCCTGGGTCTCCGAGGATGGTTGGCAAGTGAAGTTACTTTGAAGTAAATATTAGGGCCGTTTATACGAGAGAAAATAAGCCGCGGCTTACTCTGGCCGCGGCTTACATAAGACGCGAACGGAACCATTTATACGAGTACGGCTTATATTAGAAGCGAACTGCCCGTATAAATGGTTCACGGCTTACTTCGCGGCCAGGTTGTACTTTTAATAAGCGTAGAATTAAAATTAGAATCAAAGAACTTACGCTTGCCGAGGTAACGCAGACATCGAGCTGCCCCGGAATCTCAAGCTCGCTGCATATGAGCAGGATTTGTTTCTCTTCTGGGCACTCCACACATTTCTTTTTTTACATGAGTCTCTATCCGCCATTTTCCACTTTGTAAATGTAAACAAAACTCATTTTCCCGCCACTGCAACGCGCGTCTCTCGGCCGTGAAGGTCGAGGATATAATTGAAAACAGACCATGCACAGCAGTCGTTCACGGCTTCAGCAAGCCGCGGACAGCCTTTGAGTGCATTTATACGAACACTTTCACGTCCAAGATAAGCCGCGGCTTGGATAAGCCTATCCCAAAACCCCTCGGCCAGGATAAGCCGCGACTTGAGCTGGCCTTGGGTTGAATAAACCGTGAACATAGATTTTGTACTATTTATACGGGATGTTCGCGTCTTATGTAAGCCGCGTCTATAGTAAGCCGCGGCTTATTTTCTCTCGCATAAACGGCCCCTGAGATTAATAACGTTACATAGAAAAACCAATTTTATCGTTGGTGACTATTACTTTCGTCTGAAATGACTATAAGGGCTGATTTCCTTTTCCTACATTTGTAAATGTACCATTAAGTATCAACTATATAAAGATGAAAATTTCTTATGATCTGGGTTTTATTGTAATCGGAGTCACCATGGCAACGTAACAACGCCATTACGTTTTTTATTTATCTTTGTGTTTCTCTGTACCGGGAGTTTTTTTTAAGAAATCGCTTAAGGGAGTTTGTACCTGCCATAATTGCCTCTATTACGTCAAAGTTTGAACATGGACAAATTCTATGAGAGCGTTTTCGAAATATTTTGAAACGAAGTTTTAAGCATCATAAAAACAGTGAAATAGCATGCTATCCACACGATTAGATAAATTTTTAAGAAAATGATAAGCTTTGGAAACGCGGCTTCATCTCATAGTGGTTTGATTCCATTGAAAACTGCGTACAAGAAAAGAGGGGAATTGCTATGGGCGATCGCGAGTAAGAAGAATTTTATTAACTTGCATTCAGCTGCTTTTGTTACAGTTTTTGCACGTAATTTGGTCCATGCCTACAATTTTCGCATTTTTCAAAAACCGCTCGATAATTTTTTTTATAAATTTGACAATCCCGAAATCAATTGCCAATAAACATACCCTGCAAGTTTCAAGAACATTGAAAACAGAGAAGGCTTTTAAATAGGGACTCAAATATAACCAATTTTTCCCCCACGTTTTGTGTTTACAAGTGAGCGTCCTCATTGTTCACTGGCATTGTTTCCAAGTTTCATATGCACGTGCACATTTGGCAAAAAGAAATAAATTTGCATCAAACGGAACTCTTGATTACTTTCAGAAGAAATATCCGGAATATGCTAATAATTTGCTGGTGTCACAGATAGCAGTGAGAGTCGAGACGGTGAACGTCACAGCTCATCGTGTAAGATGCAATACTTAGTTATCTTACTCGGGTTATAACATCACAGAAACATTTTGTAAGAGTTTCTTTGATGTTATAGTATATCACTAATTTCTTTACCCGGTTATTAGCATATTCGGGAGATTTAACCGAGGGTCCTTTTTGATTCTAATTCTATCTTTTTGCTAAAACAGAACAGTTTTTTGTGTCGTCATAAAAAGCTTTTTGGTATGCCGTATACGTAGACATAGAGACATCTTCAGGTTTATCCTAATTGGCTTTATCATTGTATCTTATGTTCCGCAAGGAGGAAAGAGTACGGCTTCGTTCGAACAAACTGCTGAAACAGGAATGCTTTCAAATGCTGGCAAAGATGAAGAAGTGGTCGAGGCAGTGTTACCTTCAAAAGGCAATGAAGAAGAGGGTGTTGTGGAGCCTGAAGAGGAAACTAAAGTTGAAGACAATACTTCTTGCAACGAAAGCAGTGTCATCAAAAGGTAAGTACCGTTTGAGTTTACTGGAACCTCCGATGGCGGCAACGGCAGTGAAAAGTTACTTACAAATTTCGTTTGTGTAAAGGTACCTCTAAGGCGTTCTTTGTCGATCTCTGGTGAGTCGTTTAACCGCTTCGATTTTCGAAACTGGTGAAAAAAGAATCCCTACCGATAAACTCGTGATCATAAAATAACAAGCTTGAACATTTTACCCAAAAAGAGACAAATTAACGTAGATATGCTACGCTTGTTAAAAAAAAGGAAAGTGGCAGTGAAACATTCTTGTTCCGCGCGAGATCAAATACCCTGACGTCTGGTTTTCGATAGTTTTCCTTTTTTATCCTTCCACAAAAGTGAGGGAAATCGACCTCTCCTCTCCGGAGAGCGTTATTTTAAAAGTTGCGTTTTAGTTAGTGCTTAAGTCTGCCTGAGCTTTATCTGTAGCCGAAAAACTAATTCCACAAAAAAAGATGCTTTTTTCAAAGAACCGAAAAAGGCGTCTGCTCTCGCAGGCTTGGATACATGTGAAGGGAGCCTAATGTTTTTAATGTCTTTTATTTTTTGCACGGGTTGAGTGCACCGTGTGCACTCTATATCTACAACATTAGTTTGCGTAAAGGGCAAAAAGTCTATATTTTACCTGGAGTTTTGAATTTCCAGCGTGTGCGAGACCCAATAGGATTACAATTGCGTTCTTTTCACAATGCTTAATTTTTTATTTAAAACAATTATCTGATTAGTCACATTCATCGAATACCCCCTGGAAAAGTGTTTCGCTCATCGTAACAGTAAGCATAATCATACATCGTAGACGAGCATCCGACTGAACGTCGCAGTCAAAATTTATTAAAGGTTCTGTTTTTTCAATAGAATTTTGTTTGAAATCCGACAACGACAGACTTTGTTTAGTTTCTTTGCTCAACGCTAAGGGTAGGGCATCCTAATTTTGGAGGATAAAAGCAGCTAAGAGTTGATGTTAAATAATATAGTTGACATTATGTTATATTTATATTCTAGTACGACGATTTTTTTGTCTTGAAATCGTCATAAAGAAGAAGACTAGCATTGACCCCTGCACTGCATGAAAAAAAAGCCGTTATTGTCCAGTCTCTGTCCCCTATCCCCCAAAAATCTTTACTTATTATATTCTCCATTTATTGTAGATTTTACTCGAACATTGAACTAGTGAGAGCTGTGTTTTGAAAACAACCGACTATTAAAATTTTGGCTCATTGCAGAGAAATAGTGGCAAGTGAAGGTACCCGCTGGGCCCTCAAACTAGGGGCTGTCCATCTTATATTCCATCCAAATGCTGTGTCTGAGCCTACGTCAATAGTGGTCTACAGATGGAAATCCAGTGTCTGCTCACCCCCACTACAGGAACACGAGGCCATTGTCAGCAATATTATTGAACTATCTTCCCTCGATGGCCGACGCCTGCAATTCAATGCCATGGTGACTTTGTCACTTTCTCACAGTGCACCGGACCTACGGGGATACGAAGTGGTGATAAAACGGCAGATCAACAAGGAGACCAATGAATGGGAAGACGTGAGTGGAACCAAGGACTTACGCTGTCGCCAAGGTATAGAAATTTTCTCTATGTAGTAGACTTATGGCAACTATAGAGAACCGTTTGGCAACCCTGTTTCCCTAAGGGGGAGGCGGTGTACGTCATCCGTACTGCTTAAGGGTTTGCTTTTTTTTTCAAGATAGTGTTATTAGGTGTTTCAGTTGCGCTTGCGCTCTCGATCTGAACCTTGTTTCCAGTCTCTTTTAGAATAAAAAGGAAGTAAAAACAGAACATAATTATGATAGTTACATTTTACTTGTATTTTTTGTCAGTAACAGATATGGAAGATGAGCGCCCTTCTCACAAGGATATACCAGACCTTTTATTCCCCGTTGCCCAAGCTGATATAAATGAGTGCTCAACATATGCAGTGGTTTGCCGTCTCAAATCTTCTCCGCCTTACAGCATCACATCTACTGGCGGTTTATTCATTCATCCTGATTATCCAGGCGTGACGGTTACAATCCCCGAGAATGCTGTTGCACCCGAGTCACCGTTTACCCTGAAGTTAAAGGTTGGTGTGATTAAAAAGGTACATTTTTTATTAGTGAAATCTAACTAGTGGTCTATTTAACAATTATTCCACGAGGGCGCATTGGATATGAGTTGGCTATAATCATCTCATATCCAACGAGAGCGAGTGGAATAATTGTTTTATTAGAAACGCCCACAAAATCTCGTTGAATCTCCCCGACTAGAACAAACCGGAAAAGACAAGGGACTTCCGCTATTCACATGCCACACGTCTATCAAAACTGTCAACGCGCGAACGGACTCGCCTGTAGTGCATTAATGAAAAATCAAAACATTGTAGCGATGAACATTAGTTTTTTAAAAACTCATCGGGATTCTAGGATTTTACACAGCAGAACAGCTAAAAAAACCTGGCAGATAATGTGAAGGAAAATAATTTTTAAGTGACAGCCGTCGAAATTACTGTGAACTTGGATTTTCGGTGCAGTTATAAAAGTAAGAACAACGGAGAAAAACTATTACCTCGGTCGCTTGTTATGAAGTTGTTTGAAGCCCCAAGCTGGTTTTGCTGAACGAGAAAAGAAGCTATACTACCGCCTCGATTGCTGTAGTGAATGGCTGCATAACCTGTATTTGTAGCTGGTTACTTGTGATTTATATTCTTGACGTCGGATAAACAAGCCGCAGTTATCTATCGGCGAGTGACCCGATCAGCGAATGGCTTCGCGATCATGAAGAAACAACACTTGTCTTCTTTCGTAGCTGGTCAAGGTACTTTAGTTCCATGTGTTTTCATGTGTTTTTGGACAAACTTTCAAACAAGCTCTTGTGGCTTTTTTGTTTGTTTTTGTCTTTTTTCTTTTGATTAAATTGCATTTCTAGTATTCTAAGAAATGAATTAAAACAATTTGCTTCGGGCGCCATTCTATCCTTCGCGAAAAAAAATCTCAGCTCGCTTCCAATTTTAAACTGACGCGTACACAGACCATATATGGAGAGTATGGTATAATAGCTCATATACCATAACGGCTAAGCCAATCAAAATGCTAGAATTGCATTATCCAATGATTCAGTTTTTAATAATATCAATTGTGCGTTCTGATTGGTTGAGCTACTACTAGGCTATATGTTATAGCCTACTAGTAGCGAAAAGCGCGGGCTTTGAAAACCAAAACAATGGCGAATCAATCACGTTTTTCTAGCTTAAGTTGTTTTGTCAGGATATTTTTGACCAACTAGTTGGCTTTTACTAAAAGAATTATCCCTCTCGCCGTCATGGCCTCGAGTCAATAGCCCATTCAGCCTTCGGTCTCATGGTTAATTATATAAGACAGTATTGATATGCAGGCAAATAAAATCAACCCCAAGGCTTTTCAAAGGGCAGCGGTTTCATAAACATGGTGATCTAATATTGGCCAGTCTAAAAGGCCTTGACTGAAAAATCGTCTACTGAATATTGGAGAGATCTTTTTGTTACTTGAATTACATAGTATGGGGAACCTGCGTCAATTTTAAGGCCTAAAAGAATACATGAAATTAACTGCTGATGATTACTCTTTTAAATGGTACAGGTGCAAGAAGTTCCTAATGAAGAATTTAAAGAGGAAGGTGTATTTCTTGGACCTATTCTGCGAATTAAATGCTTTGAGGTTGTCCAGTTGTTTAGACCTGTAACCATTCAGCTGCCAGTTTCTCTTCGAGACGGCCAGGACTTTAAACCAGATCCCACTAAATGCCGTGTGAGAGTGTTGTTCCTGAATTGCGAGGAGGAAAAAAGGGAATGGACTGAACTCACTGATCTGGTAGCACCGACACAGTTTGATGCGAAGTTTGTTAGGATCCAAGTCCAAAGATTTTCTGGGTAAAGAAGCTTAGAGAAATCATTAGTATCTTAAGTACTTACCAGATAGGGGTACAGTTGAATCCTTTTTAATACAAAATGTTGATTAAACTTCAGTCAACGTTACTGGATGCAACATTTTTTGAGCTGTTTGAACATCATGTTGAATGGTGCTGATGTTGCTAGATCTGCTTTGAACGTTCAAACGCAGCATGAAACATCGTCAGACATTTCTTTTGTTCAGGTGTGCGATGGCCTCAATGTTGAATGGGCAAACGCTCAATTAAACTTTGTTTGCATCATTCATGGTCTGGAAAGGGGGAGAGGAGGGGTGGTTTAGGGGATACTGATCTCGCATCCCGCACTTTTTTCATCGCTTTCACGTATCCCGTTTTTTTTTTCCGAAAATACACAAGTTAAAAAGGTCTAATTGTTGCAAAAGCGAATAAGTGTAAGATGTAGATTGGCCCTTTCGATTGATGTTTTGAATTACACCTTAGTATGATGAAGCGGAGGGAAAAACAGGAGAGGAAGAAACCAAGAGGGAGATGGACGGGTTTCTTCCCTCTTTCTTCCCCAGCCCTGACTCCCACGCCATATCTTAAGTGTAATTGATCAAATAATTTCTTCATAAGATTTACAATAAATGTAAAAAGCTTGAAAAACTGATCAAATCAAAAAGTACGAAAGAACTTTTTTCCTTTTCAATCTACTGGAAACGTTTTCTTGGGTTTGGCGATTCACGAAGAATAATCCAAAGTTCGACAAATCCATAACAGTCTTCATTTTTTGGCTCTAGATATTCTTATCATTTTGAGCGGCGTGAAGAAAACTCCAGAGCTTATGGACCGTGGATCTTAAGTTACTTTACCCGCTTCACTAGAACCCAGCCCCGAGCAGCAAGTTTCGTCGCTTACTTTCGTCCAGACATTCCAAACATTTTATTCCTTATTTGTTGCTCTGCTCACCTTAAACAAGAGGTGATACAAGATCTTGAAAAAAGGGACGTAACGTTTGCTGATGGCAGTTCGATGAAAGATATGATACCTGGAGAGGACGGTGACAAAGCATTTGTGTTTTTGTCAGGAGGAATACGCCCATTTGATGAGGAGGACGTAAATAACATTTATCTTAGGTAAGCTCATTTATTATTAATTCAAAATATTTCCCCGTTTCTGCTTGACTCAAAATCCGGCAGCTAATTCTTGAAAACCAGCTACCGTTGACCACATTTGGAAGATGGTTTAGTTTAGATAGTTTAGATAGTTTATTAAAATATCGAACATGGCAGTCCGTAGACTGAATTGCGTTACAATTACTTAAAACTAAGATTAAATAAATTCCAAAATTATAAATACTAATTGAAATTACAACAAAAAACATTTCTATAAAAATGCAAAAAAGATGATAACGATATCCCGAAAATTACGTCAATAGTGCAGCGTAATGACAATAAAATGGACTGCAGTCGAGAGTTTGAGTTGTTTTGGTAGATCAGTACAAAATGGCGGAACATCCGTCACTGTGCATACTTTTTAAGAGAACAGACCGGTCTGAACAGTCGTGATTAATAGTTAAACTGAACTGTTCTGTCTAATGGTAAACGAAGGATTACGCGGCACTGCATCATGCATGTTTCTCTCTTACATTTAAACAGGTTATTAGAAGACGATATTCCGTTTAAGACTGAATTGCGAGTTCGTCTCGTTGATGGCGAAGACCTGGCACAAGTGGAATTTCGAAACACCTTGATACAGACAGACAGAACGCGTCTGTTGTGTAAATTTCACTTAACTTTGCCCTCCCGTAATATACCCCGCGCGGTAAGTACAACTTATCATTCTAAGCTTGAGCATTTCATCTGTTTAAATCTCCTATCAGTTGAAAAATTCTGGGTCAGTTATTTAAACGCAGTTTACCCAATGTCTAGCAAGTCCACCAGTACCACGTTCTAACTCATTTTCAGTTTGTCAAATGCTATCTAAACACCGTTTCTCTTGAACAATTTCATGAAAGCATGACTAGAAAGCACTTATCTGGAGATTCCATGATTTCTTAAACCGAGGCCTAAACCTTCGTTTAAATAACCAACCCTTTGTGTTGCAACTGTAGAGTGAACTAGCAGATCGCTCAAGGTACACTGTAGTTGTAAGTTGTTTCTTCTAGAATTTTTGCCTGTCCAAGCAGTGAGAAAGTTTACTCAAATTATTGCACGTATTAAAATTACACACAGTAATTTTCAGGGAGTTATAATAACTCCTCTAGTGGGGCTAATTTAACTCCTTACAGTGGAGTTATTTTTTGGGGAGTTATTTTAAGTCCAAAAAGGAGCTTAAAGAACTCTTTTTCAGGAGTAAAAGTGACCCCAGATATTGAAGAGTTAAAATAACCCCCAAAAAGGAGTTTCCTGTACCCAAAATTTTTACTCCACTTTCAGAGTTAAATTAACTCCCAAAAGAGTAAAAACAACCCATGTAAGGTGTAAAAGTAACCCAAATTTCGGACTCCAGACTGGGAGTAAAAAGAACTCTTTTTCAGGAGTAAAAATGACCCCAAATTCGGAGTTAAATTAGGAGTTAAAATAAACCCAAAAAGGGGTTATCCTGTACCTAAAATTTTTACTCCATTTTTGGAGTTATAGTAACTCCCTAAAAATTACGGTGTAATCATGCCATTTGAAAGACAATCAAGGCTTTCCTCTTAATTAATATTAAAAATATTAACATTTCCAGTGGGGATTTTGAGAAAACAGCCGACATTTCGCGACACCACCTCTGGTTTGCCGAGCGAAATGACGTCAGAGAAACGATTTATTGATGACGTGTTTTTACCCAGATCAATGGGTAGTGCTTCTGATCGATTGAGGCAAATTTCCATCCAATAAGAAGCACTACCCATGTCTGTAAAACCTCTTAGTTCCTCGTGATAACCAGTCTTCCTGACCCCGACTCGAAATCAAGGCGTTTGTATGCTATTTAATAATTATAATTTTTTACCTTTTATGCCTCTTCAGGCAGATCAGAATTTGAGGGAGCTTGGGCGACAGCCTGGTAAGTTTTCAGTTTTTCCACTTCTTTTCCTCAAATTTTGTTCAGTTTAGGTTTCATAAGATATTGCCCTATGATCCTCAATAAACTGTGTCTGTAAGGCTAGCTTGTGACTCCGGCATTATCAGAACTTGTAACCTTTAATGCAAGAGATATCTCAAATTTATTCGCTGCTCTCAAGACTTTAGAGGGTCTTTAGAAGCTTGCCAGTCAATTTTCGGTTTAGACGGTCTGTGAAGTCTGTGCAGGTGAGACATCGAGGTCCACCAACCGTGAAACCACCATTCACTAACAGCCATTCGATGGCGCTATATAGCTTACTAATAATCCCGCACAATCAATAAATACCACCGTATGAAGAAGAGCAGCAGTCGTAACGTCGTTCTTTTGTTCGGGAGTGTCCGTATCGCCCTTTGTTTGCTCTGAATGTCTCATTTGTGTGCATGCTGTATTCGCCACTTTGAGGTTGCGCGGGAGACCGGGTCGAGCTGGTCGTGAAAGTGCATTGTGAGACTGTTTTGACAAATTTGCCACAATGTTGAAAATGTGTGCCTCAAAACAGTCCCACAATGCACTTGACAACCATCTCGACCCAGTCTCCCGCGCAAGCTCAAAGTGGCGAATTCCGTGGGTCCAAGAGAGAATAATTGAAGAGAGAGGGAGACGCCCAGTTTCGCCCTTGGGACTGACGTGAATTTCACCAAAGTCATATTTAGACCAATTATACGCTTGAATTAATCGAAAGTCAGTTCCCGAAGAGCGCCGCAAACTTTCATTCAGTGTTGTTAGGAGAGAATTTAACAGTCGCCATTACAATATTCTGCATTTTTTTGCTTTGAGGCAGTTAACGCGTGGACTTGATGACATTTCAAACATTCGACTACAATCTGCGAACGTCCGAGGAATTAGTCTTCCGTTTAATGAAAACCTCAAAAAATAACTTAATTGAAATTCACATATCCCGACGAATGCCCTAAGGTTCCCTCTTTGTCTCATTATTCTCTCTTCGTCTGTGTGAAGATGGCCGTGGAGGAATCTATCGCTTAGCATCTCGATCGTTTTTCCTTTGACAGAAATCAAAGATGGCAGTCCAATACCCGACGAACTGGAAGGTCTGTCTGAAAAAATCAGTGACAAGTGGAAAAAGCTTGGTCGTCGGCTACAGTTCGATGACGCACAAATAGCAGAACATGACACAAACAATGTTACACTTTCTGAAAAAGCATACAATTTGCTGATGGCTTGGAAAGGAAGGGACGCCTCAGCTGCAACTTACCGTGTTTTGCATAAAGCACTGTCCGACGTAAAACGTAAAGATTTAGCCCAAGAGTTTTGTTGTCAGTGAAAAAGGTATTTTACCATTTTCTTTGCCTTATAGAACTACTGCAGTCGGATATTGAAAAGTTAAAGGAGACCTGTTAAAGGTTTGCAATGGTTCATGCTCTTGGATGCTTTGACCTGGAATTTCATCGAGCAGAACGTTTCATTCACTCTCATTCGTGTTATGTGGTCTATTACTAAAATTCTAGCGAAAGCGAAAAAAATAGTTTAATCCCAAGTTAGATAAATAGCTTTATTTTCGTCTGTACTTCTCACATGCTCACTTAAAAGCTACTTCTTAAACAGTGATAAGAAGTTTTAGCCAATAAGGTATTTTCTCATGTAAATAAGAAATCAGCCAATCCAGTTACAGTTTGATTGGATGGGTTTCTTGGCACTTTTTGTCCGCCTTGTTCATGTCTTCCGCTTTCCCGCCTCAGTCGTTGCATAAGGGTCGGTTTGTCTTGAAAGAAATATTTCTTTTCGAAGTTTTGATCCGTATCAGAAATTTCATTCGGTCACAAAGCTTGTTCGTTGGTTTTCTGGTATGACTGAACCAACTCATTTCCAAGTCGTGCATTGAAAATTAAAAAGATCCGTTTTAGCCCCAAAGTGCCAATTTAGCCCTGCAGGCCAAAGCCTGATTCAGCCTCTCCAAGAACCATGCCCCATCAAAAGCCTGTTGCAGCCAGGCTGGGATTCATTTCAGCCCTTGGGTCCAAATCAGCCATAGGTAATCGGACTGTATTTGCCCCGATTAAGTGCCAAAATAGACCCAAAAATAGAACTGTACTTAACTCACCGAAACGGTCTTATTTTTACGGCTAAAACAGATTTTTCTGGTTTGCAGTGAGTGTAAATTCACGTCCGCACTTTTCATACGGTATTCTCTATGTCTAACATCTTGACTCATACATCAACTGGTAAATTTTATTCTCTTTTTCAAAGTTTGGAGCGAGAGGGGGAGAGAAGGAAGAACAACTGCGTGACTTGAAATGATGTTGATTGGATGATATTGAATCAAGCTCTGCGCGCGGAAGAGGCTAATGCCTTTTCGTTAAGCCTTTCTTTCCTTTATCCTCTTCCCTCTTTGGCTCTCTTCTGCTTGGCTGCAAAGCCGTCATTATCTGGGTGGGGTGACTGGGGGAGAAAAATGGAAGAGACTGCAGTGGTTTCTCTGACTTGTCTTTTCATTTTGTTAAACCATACTGTTATGTGTCATTAGTTGTACAATCAAACTTACACACTCTTGTTGTACTTTCTTTTACAGAGGGGTTTCGTACTATTTTCCGACTTCGAGAGAAGGAACTGGAAAAAAACTGAACAGACCAGCAAAACTGAGCAATGAATTTGAATCATATCTTTGTAAAGAGACTTCGTGGTTTCTGACGATGGAGGGTCAAAAAAATTGTATGTTTATTCCGCTTTCAAAATATGTGACCTCATCAAAGCAACTCACCTACAAAGACCTGAGGAAGGCAGCCTCTTAAAATATTTTGAAGACAACAACCCTGCTGGTTAGTGAAGTATGTTAATACTAATTTGCCTTGATCTCAGTTCTTGACACTGGTTATTCAAGGCTTTGAAACCTTGGTCGGGAAAGAATTGTTTTCCCGGCACAACTTGATTTTTTTCTGTGTTTTCAGTGATGTTTTCGTCGGTAACGCCGTCGTTATTACATAAACTGATCTCTTGTGTTTCCTGGGACGGAATCAAAGATAAAACTCAGACTTAGTAAGATCCAATATTAAAACAAGGACGCGGTCAATGTCGAGAGAAAAGGTGTTCTATTGGCCGCTGACGACATAGAGTTTGCAACATTAGGGAGCTTAAACAACGACGACGGGGACGGCAACGAGAACGGCAAAAAAGGAATAGGTTTAGATTAGCAAAACAACAACTTTGCACGTGCATCACGCTTTTTTGTACATTTCTTTGCCGTTGTTGCACGACTACAACGTGAAACCGACTGGTTTCACGTTTTATGGAGGACGTGAACACAAGACAACAATTTCCTTTTTCTGATCTTAGATACAGTCCTTTAGAATTAACTCCTGAAAAATTCCCCAACATTTGACAAATTAAATGAAATGAGATAAGATTAATGAAGTTTGAAAAAGCACGAGTTCACTTTTTAGCTGACGTTTTCGCTGCCGTTGCCGTTGTTTAAGCTAACAGATTTTTGGCGATAAACAGTGTCATTGTTAGGTCTTGTGACCTTAATGTAAGCAGTGACAGCAAGTGGTTAGCCTGTTTCAGGTGAGTGGTTAGCTTGTTTCATGAGTTCAGATAGTGGAGTGCTGCGTGAAGTGAGAGAGCGGAAAAAAATAAAGAGAAAGAGAGGGAGAGGGAGAGGGAGAGAGAAGGGAACCCCCTACCCCACCCCCTCGCTGTTTTTCCTTTTCACATCTCTCTGCGCTGTCCTTACTATCTGAACGCCTGGAACAGGCTAGTGAGTGGTTTGTAGGAAAAACAATCTAGCTATGATTATAAAAGTGTGTTTAAATTAATGCTGGTATAAGCACCACCTTAAATTTGCGCCTCATGAGAGAGAAAAAAAATTAAATAAGAACGGTTACGTTTTAGTAACATAGTTATTCCTTGTGTTTCAGCCTGATGGGACAGAGCTCTTCCATTGTGATGATGGATTTTCATCTTGGGATGCCAACCTCACAAGCTTCGTGACAGATAATACAAGGGATGATCACGTGATTCTGCATGGTGCTGCAAACCGCTTTGAAACATACATAGACATGACCAACAGTCCGCCACGTCACTATGACGTAATGACCTGCGGTAACAGGCTTCTGCTGGGACACGCGCACGAGCTTCACGTTCATAAAAACAGATTACACCTCGTGTAAGAAATAACAAGCAAACGGCGGTTACAAACATGTGGAAAACCGCACTGCTGGTAGTAAACTGTTTAGTTAAGTTCTATGTTAGTTCTTAAGAACTGACTGTTTCAGATACTTTTCAGTATGTTCCTCCGTCAGTTTTCAGTTACTCAGTTCTTGAGTCCATCAGTCATTCAGCTGTTATAACAGTTTATCTGTCATTCAGTTAGTCCTCCAGTCAGTCCCACAGCTTTTCAGTTCATTATCTGTCAGTCAGTCATTTAGTTTAAAATTTAGTCAGGCGGGTCATTCAATCTTCCAGTAAGTCAGTTAGTCATCCATTCTTTTAATCAGTTAGTCAGTACGTTGTTCGATTAGTTAGTTAGTCAGTCAATTAGTTAGTCAAGTAGTCAGAAAGTCATTCAATTATTTGGTAAGTTGGTCAGTCATCCAAATAATTAGTCAGTTAGCCAGTCAGTCAGTTAGTTAGTAAGTCATTCTGTCATCCAAACAATTGGCCAGTTAGCCAGTAAATCTTTCGATTAGTTAGTAAGTCAGTCAGTCATCCAAACACTTAATCAGTTAGCCAGTAAGACATTTGATTAGTTTCTTTAGTTGGTCAGCCAGTCAGTTAGTCAGTCATCCAAACAATTAGTCAGTTAGCCACTAAGTCATTCGATTAGTTAGTCAGTCAGTCAGTTAGTTAGTAAATCAGTCAATCATCCAGTCAACTACAAAGTTAGCCAGTAAGTCATTCGAATAGTCAGTCAGTCAGTGAGCTGTTCTCAGTTAATCAGTAAGTCACTCAGTCAGGTTAGACGTTCAAGTAGTCAGTCAGTCCTTCAATCAGTCAGTCAGTCAGTTGGTCTTCCATTCCGTCAGTCATTTAGTCATTTAGTTAGTCATAAATCGATCAGTTGGGTTGTCCTTCCGTCCGGTTAGTTGGTCTGTTCGTCAGTCATCCGGTTAGTAAGTTAGTGTTTCATTAAATAATTAATTAGCCCTTATGTAATAACAATAACAAAAATAGTGTAAATGATAATAAAAACTTTATTCAAGTGTCAAGGTATTCAGCTTTACAGCTAATATGTGACACTGGTAAAATATTTTTTGGCCATGTCGACACTATAACGGAGAGTTTTTCATGTTGACATGAAAAGCTATCCAGTATAATATGAACACCTGTTTACACTGCACCAAACTGTGACACAGAAACCTGTCCGATATCAGTGTAACCAACCTCGCAGTGTCAGAGCGGGAAACTTAGCACCGGAAGTAGTCACGTTCAGTCCTTTTCGTTCTCATGTGACGTTGTGTTTTCTTTGATGGTAGACGTTACATCACTTTTTATGTCGCTTTTTTTTATCGACAGATCTAAGTCAAACCGAGGTATTGGGCAAATTTCTTGAAATATATTTCTGAGTTGTCAGATTTCCGCGAATCAGTGCGAAGCGTAAACGAGTGCGAATATACAAAAAAAAAGTAGAAAAATATGTGCCAAGGGTAATGACGTCATAACTGATGTCATCTGCGCCAGTCAGAATTTCGCATCGACGTTTTCGATGCAGATATTCTAATTTCAGAGACATACCACAGGGCGCAGAGGAGTTACTTGTGATGGCAAGCGAAGAGAAAATTTTACAGCCGATCGTACGAGTCGCCTCTGTTTACTGTAGAATCGACTATGAACTTGACCCATCAAACCGTCATGCGATCGTGTTACAAACCTGGTAAAATATTACTTAATGCTCGGTGGGAACGAACGTCGCCCGAAGGGGGATGCATTTTAATAAAAAGCGAAGCTTTGCAAGCGAGGCACGAAGTGCGTCGCTGTTATTGGTCCGCAGTCATTACCTTCAGCGGTTTTCCCGAGCACTGGATACGTACTATATTACCAGGTTTATAGGTGGTTTTCACGTTACGTCATCGCCACCATGCTGGTGGACGGTAAACAAAAGATCGCTCATTAGCTCGTTTTGTTTGTCCACCAGCATTTGTTCATTTCACCATTGCTATTTGTGTCTCCCGAGACTGCATGAAAACCTCCTATCACGGTTGATCAAATGACGGTTTGCTCGATTTTACACTATAAAAACCAAGGCGATGCGTGATATCAACCGTAATTCCGTAAAATTTAACAATAACTCACAAATAACTCCTCTGCGCCCTGTGGACGTATCTGTAGTTGCAAGCCCTCCTTCCTCCCCCAGCCGCCAGAGCGCCCCGGAGAGCTTACTCACAGGCTAATCCAGGTCTACAACTAAGAGTTCAATTTTTAAAAATGAATTCGCTTTCTTTCCAACTTTGTCGCGTTTATTCCAGCTCGCTTAAAATGTCAAATGTAAGAGTGAACCAAGTTCCTGGAGCCGGTTAAGTTATTGGGGAAGGTGGGGGGAGAAGTTGGGGGGATGGTGGGGGGGGGGGGGGGGATGGTGGTTATTTTAAGAGTGCAAGATTTTTGTTTTGTACATGTAATTAAGGTGGAAATCTTTTTTTTTTCCACGAGGGCATATATATTTTTCGGCCAGAGTCCTTAGGAATATTGTTTTGTTATTAATAATTTCCCGGGAAAAAAGGTTTTTTTTTGCTTTTGCCTCACCCGTCCCTTCACTTTTCTACTGGTTCATCCCTATTTACTTTTTTGATGTTATCAGTGCCGTCGCCGCCGTTCCCGCTAAACTGCCTCCCTAAAATCAATCAAGGAAAGTGAGAAAGCGAGAGAATCGCTCTCCCCGATTTTTTTTTAAGGGTAGGGGGCGGGGCGGCTGATAGCCTACTTTGCAGCCGGACTTGTCACTCGGACGTTTCGAAACGTTCCTAGTCGCGAGGAGCGAGGAGAGATGGGTGTATTCGTAGGTTATCTTTGGTAGAGAATATAGGGGTATTTGATCTCGTACCCAGATCTCACTCTGTCTTACAACAGATCTGGTATGACGACTAGGCGGCAAAACAGCCCCAGTGGGGGTGGGGTACTACCTATAATGGCATATGCGCCGGGGGAGGCTCCACCCGAAAGGGTTTTTTTTTTAGGCATCAGGTATTATGTATGAAAGGGTAGGATTTCACTCGTTGAAGTATATGAAAGGGTAAAAAAATCTGTCACTTCAGTCTGTAAAAAAAAAATCAAAAGGGCTGAAAGATGTATTTTATGGCTGTGAAAAAGTCGAGAAAACAAGTTCTGGTTTCTGATTTATTCATATTCAAAAGACGGTGCATTTACAGGGATACAGAAACTACGGTAATACTCAGTGAATTTACCTGTAAAATAGGGAAACCTTCTAATGCCTTAGCCTGCATAGCAGGCGCTTGGAAGTAGTGGGCACAAGAAAAAACTGTGTTCACCCCTCGCGTGTCTCCCTCGCGCGCGTCCGTTATCTCTTTCGCGCACTACTTCCAAGCGCCTGCTACGCAGACTACTAATGTCTTTGATAAATTAGATATCTTGGGCTTACCTATTCGAAAGGGGAAAGCTTTTCAGCACACAGAGCGGAAAAACAAGCAAACAAACAAACAATTTTGCAGGAATTTTGCAATGTCACGGGGGATACCCAGATCACTAGTGATCTAGGTATCGCCCGGATGGATACCTTTACCAGGGGATACCCAAAACACCAACGTCATATGAGATATCAATATTTAGTGATTTGGTACGGGAATCGGGAGTCTACGGGGAGGGTTACGCTGGGTATCCCCGCCGGTCTTCTCTCCCGGCAGCTCCCGGCTTAAGCTCCCGGCAAGCTTAGCACTCGGGAGAGAGACCCTGGGAACAAGCTTGTTAGAAGAATGAATGGAGCTGAGCCAGCAGTCAGAGGATCCTGAGAGCAAAGTAGGGTGTGTATTTTTTCCATAAACAAGAGGATATTCAAAAGGTTTCTTCTTTAGATCGGCAGACGTGTCTCTGTAAAGGTAAGTTTGATACTGAATACGTTCTTTTCACACCACACGCGCTGCCTGTTAAATAGAGTCACTACTAAAAAAGTATTCTTTAGTATTAAAGCCCGGAAGTTCGGAACGTTTCATTACGATCAAAAATAATCTTTAGTTTAATGTCGCTACAGAAGTCTCAGTCTAATAGCGTGTGTACCTAAGTGCGTTTTCAAGATTTGAGAACGCAGAACCATGCTGCTGTGAGTAGTTAGCACGCTAGCGCACTTGTCATTGCAAACGGTTGGTCAGGTTAATAACGACTCAGTCAACTAAACCACCATCTTCAAAATCTCTTCAGACCCTGGAGGACATTCACATCGGAGCAGCGAGATTTATTTTCAACATAAAGAATTCTACTCTTAGCGCTGAGGTCCTGGCAGCGACAAAATGGAAGTCCTTATCATACATATACAAAAAGAGGATTGCAACCATATCTTATCAAGCATTTTACAGCAGGGCTCCGGCTGGTATAAATTCTCTATTTATTAAACATTCTCCATTAAGAAATCTTAGGGACAGTCTGAAACTATACGTGCGTTGCCCTAAAAGTGACTTCCTTCGATCTTCCGTCTCTCATCGTGCGTCTATTTTATGGAATAACTTACCCATGTACTTAAAGAGCAAACCCAATATTGGTTCTTTTAAATCTACTCTTAAAGAAAAATCTGACATTTTAGATAAAATAACATTTAATGGTTTACAGGGAATAAATAAAGATATTGTAAATTATATATATTAAGGCATTTTTTTTACTGATTTTTATTAATTTTTTAACTCCACAGTCAATTAACTGTTGTTTATCTTGCTAGGTATTTTTTATTTTTCTTTACTCATTGTAAATAATTCATTGGTTTGTTAATATTATTATTTACTTTTTTGTAGATACTTTTTAGTTTGTAGGTCCACATCAGCTCTTTAGCTGCCTTTTTTACTGACCTACATGACAAATAAAGTATGTATGTATGTATGTATGTATGTATGTATGTATGTATGTATGTACCACATGTACACACTTTGGGGTCTGACAGTCTTTATTACAAACATAAACGCGTAAACCTAGTACTGTACAGTACCGCAAATGATCCCCAACCGCAACTGATCCCGAGACCGCAAATGATCCCCAAAATGGACCGCAAATGATCCTCGACCGCAAGTGATCCCCAAAGTCGACCGCAAATGATGCCGAAAGAAAAATAGGAATGACTTGGACTCAAGAGTTGGCGGATCATCGTGTCGATTTTATTGTTATTACAAAACGACAGATTAAAAGCTAAATTTTACTTCTCAAATAAATCTATGAATAAAAACTAAATGAAAAAAAAAAAAAAATCATTTAAGTGTAAAAACGAAGTCGGTAGGCAGAATAAGAATAAGATTGTAATGGGAAAAAAGATCCTTGTGCCGTGTTTGGATGTAATCATGATCACCTTTTTCCCTAGAAATATACGGTGAAAGACCATATTTCTAATGCTAAACTAGAAAAAGGCGATCATTATTACATCCAAACAGGGCACAAGGATCTTTTTTCCCATTACAATCTTATTCTAAGAAAACTTTAAGAAAAAATGTCCCGAAAAGCACTCCAAAATAAAAACTAAATGTGCTCATGCCCCCTGGGCATCCTATAATACTTCTTAAATTGAATTAATTCAATATGGCCACCGTATCGGTAAAAAGGTCTATTAAAAGCAGTTTACATATACACTGTAGATAAACTATCTCCAGATCATACGTACAGCTACTTCATACATTATTTTTTTAAAAGGTTAATTTGCACAGTAGTTCAAAATAATATTGTCTATCTTAAATGCACAAAAAAGTTTAACTAAAGGTAATTTGGACAAAACCTGGAGCTGAGAAACAGTGCTTTTGAAAAAGCAAAGCCGAACTAATGAAGGATGAAATGAAATGTAATGCTGTTTTGGTATAAAATAGATTCTCAATAATTGCAAATCTATTTTGTCAATGCAGTTTTAATAAAACTGCTTGAGTGTTTATAAATCAAGCACTACACCTACTGGAAAACGTGACTGCATGTACCGCTACAATGAAGAGGTCCCATAACAAAATACCATATTTATTTGATTAAGTGCCTTGCCTGGGTGCTCACTAAAGTTTTGCACCTTGAGAGTGGGCTATTATTCAAGTTGGTCACTTTAATACGTGTATTTGGGCTGGGTGTTTAATGAATTCTCACAGTTTTCACCAAAAGTAATTTTGTTGGAGATAGAGTAATTTTGTTTGAGTTCCAAAGCAGATTTTTAACTGTTCATTGAAAGTTTCTTTAAAATACTGTACTAAGAAAACTTGGTCTCTAAATTTAGTAGAACTTAGTCTTCGCAATCTAGCTGGTATGGGGTAGGCACTTATTCGAGGTTAGGAGATAATTCATTTTTTTTTCTGCCTATAAGGTGGAGGGTTATTGGAGGTGGGCAGTTACTTGAGGTTGAGCACTTAATCAAATAAATAATAAGGTATTCTATTTTCTTTTCAGCATTTGTTGTTACATGTAATTACAAATTTTCAGTAACATTGACTTTTCTTCTATTTTCTGGTACAAATGCCTCATCCCAGTGTCACTAACCTGCACAATATTGCATAGTGCTCCTAAGATGTTTGCCTAGTACTGAAAGGAAAATCAGGAATCAGTGAAGTTCACTTCATTACTTTTAACTGTCACTGCTGCCTTAATTACCCAATGAAATGTAAGATACTGAGTATTTACAAATTAATGTACAGGGGCTGTGCCACCACAGTCTTGGTTCACTTTGTTAATATTAAACAACAAATGGTGTGGGATGAGCTTTTGTGATATCCAGAAATAATCAAGGGAGAGGATTGACTAAATGACATCAGCTGAGCCGAAGGCCGAGGCTGATAACACTTACTGAGACCTTGATTATTCCAAATATCACAAAAACCAATTCTAATAGTTGTTTCATTATGCATTGTTTTCAAGAAAACAAGGACAAACACAGAATTGCATGGAACACAGTTCGACATTCCTCTTAGAAATCATACTTGGTGCACACCAGGGGGTAGAAACAAAGTCAGGCTTATGGTGTACGATCCCTGCCAAAATTCATGGGTTCAATTTTAAATGCATCATTTAAATCTCTAACCTCGGTACTTGAATTTTATAGCTGAATTCAAAATTTTACACTCTTCCTTTAGAAGAAAACGTTTTTATGCTCGCGTCCCTTGGCTTTTAAACTCAACTCTTCTATTTGACCTTGCTCACTATGTATTTTCAACTCGCTTCATCAAATTACATAGTAGAACCATGCAATTTTCAACTCGGCGCTATGAATAAAACTATACACCAGACAAATTTTCCAATATTGCTACTTTTTATAAGCTTGAATGCCTGAACGAATACTCAGGGCATTTTGCCACTTACCGAGTCATATTTCAAACTCAACCATGTGTATTTTCAACACAACTTGTGAATTTTCGTTCACACTTCAGTGATCATTGATCAAGACCAGGGAGCCTCCCTGGGTCAAGACAATAGAAGCCTTTGTCGGGTGGGTGGCTCTTTAGTCCGTCGTGCTTAGTGCATATTGCACAAACATGGCGGCAGAGTTTGCACTTGCTTAGATTCCTATCAGTATGGTGACAGGGTGCAAAGAAAGTTTTACAGCTGAAGCTAACATTTACTAGCCCAAACATCATTTCAACTAGCCCCAAAAATGTTTTGATGAGCAGACTGATTTTACAGTACTTCTGTAATTTGAATTCCTCAAAAAACTTCACTTGTCCATCGGGCAAGTTAATAACAGAGCTCGCCACCCTGATAGCAAAATTCACTAGCCCCCGGCTATCGGACACTACTTTCTTTGCATGCTGGGTGATTATGGCAGATTCATGCATTGAGTGGGGTATTCAAATCGCACTACTGTAAATAGTGGGATTTACCTGATTCTATCGTGGCTGGCATGGGATCCACGATAGCATGTTTATCGAGCACACAGCAATAAAAGGGGTTGGTTGGTAGGCCTATTAAAACGACTTTTACCTCCTACCAAAATGTTGCTCGTTCCAATAAGTTTTTTTCCTCTGCTGGGTAGATTATGCTCTGGAAGGTTCTACAATTATTTCACTGAACAAATGTGATTTTTGCTACTTGTCTCACACTGAGAGGTCGTGGAACACATATTGATTTACTGTGGTTTTTGTTTCTGGTCAGCAAGATTTGTCCTCTGACGCAAGAGCATTTTCTTTGACCTCTATAAAACATAAAGCTTTTTATTACGGCTGAATAAGGGTTCTAATTTTCTCTAAAGTGCCTTCTGGATTTCCATATTTTAAGTGATTAACTTAACTTTCCTTGGGTTTGCAGCAAAACACTTCTCAATATGTTAACTCTTTGGCGATTGTTTCAGCTATATGTTGCTATAATACATGCATTATGTTGCATAGCCTGTGAACAGTACAGGCTCTCTGTTTGGGGAAAGTTAAAAAAATCATGAGAGGGGAAGGGGAAGAGCCAGTAGAGAAACCTATGAGGCTGCTATTTTGCGGCACCCACTGTGCATCAGATTCTGATACAAGCTCCTATTGGTGAGAACACTGACAGGTCTTTTGATCTTTAACATGGCTTCTTCTGGCAAAACACTGATAAGCTTATTTAGCCACAAAAATACATTTCAAAAGAGCTAAAATAAAATGCTCTTGCATCAGAGGGCAAATCACACTGACCAGAAACAATGACAACAATAACCTCAGACAATCAGTATACATGTCATGACCTCTCACTTTTAAATGAGAGGGAAAACCACAATTTTGCTCAGTCAAAGCTTACGCTCCAGCACATAATCTACCACCAGAGAAAGAACTCATTGGAACAAGCAGCATTTTGGCACCAGGTAAAAGTCAAGTGTTGCCTCCTGACCCCC
Source organism: Porites lobata (assembly GCA_942486035.1). Lineage (NCBI taxonomy): Eukaryota > Metazoa > Cnidaria > Anthozoa > Scleractinia > Poritidae > Porites > Porites lobata. Next base: position 1,342,456 of record CALNXK010000106.1, on the reverse strand, counting down.
TTTTTACATGCAAAACTGACTACATTAATTGACAATCTTGCTGACAGAAGATCAGCAATTAATAGACAAGAGGGTGGAATACCGGCCTCAAACGTTTGTCTTAAGGCTCTCCCCTTTCCCTTCCCTCTCCTCCCAACTTTTTTGCCCTTCCCCCAAACAGAAAGCCTGTTCTCAGGCTATATGTTGCATATTCCAAACTCTACAAAGAGAAAAAAGAAAGACCGCAACATACAATACGTCTGAAAAGCGACATAAAATCAGTAAAGTTGCAATTTACCAAAATAAACGAAATGCAATAGTGAGAAACAATCCCGTCTTCAACTACCATGATTTTGTTCCTTCTCAAAACCGTTTACATTGTAACTTTGGTTTATGATACAATGTGCAACATCAGTACACAAAACTGCTGGCAAGACCCTTGATGATTGCTTTGCAAGTTGTGAGAACATCATTTCCATTTCATTTAAGAGAATGTATGGGAAGTAACTTCCCTCCCCCACCTCCCTCCGCGCACACAACCTACAGATTAGTCACTAATAGACCTTTCCCGCATACGCTCTATTGAGCAAACGCAAAGAAATGAGGATGAGGTTTGGGTGGACAATTTCATACAAAGGTCTATTTGCCACCAGATAACTAACTAATCTGTAGGCTGAGCTTAATGCAATGTATGATTTCTAAGAACAAACTGTGTATACTGTCTTTGTCCTAATTTTCTTGAAAACAGTGTACAGGGCTGTGAACATTTTTTTTTCTCTTGAAAGGACATATGTCCCACTAAGTCACCATCTTGGTTGGACTTGCAAGCAAAGTTTTAGTTGTACATAATGCCAATTACAAGTCCTTATTCTATAGGAAAATTCATTACCTAACGAGGGAATTCCACGTTAAATTGCACGCAAAAACCGATATCGCACGAATCGCGCAGTGATGAGTGCGACATCGGTTTTCAAGTGCAATTTAACGTGGAATTCATGAGTCAGGTAATGGATTTTCCTTGAATCGCATAACTGAATAAAAATCAGAAAAAAAAGAAAACGGCAATAATATTGATTGTTTTTATCCTGAGCGCACGCTCCAGGAAGCCATTTCAAAGTCAACTGTCAGAACTGTCTTTGCGTTAGCGAATAGGAAGCAAGGTCAGTCGTACACGTTTGACCCTTTGACAACTTTTTTTGTACCTTGTGCTTGTTTTTACATTTGTTTTCAAACTCTTTTACATGTAAACAAGCTTCACACTAATCGTGAGGTTCGTTAAATAGAGGTATTTCACTGAATTTACAAGCCGTTTATCTATAACATCTTTTTTCAAATTGGTCATTTGCTCGAGAAGGAAAATAATATACACCTTTTACCTCTTCGGCGGCAAAACTGAAAAAAATGAAGTGTCCAAGCAAAAGCACTGAAAGTTTAACGTTGCGATTGATATATGGTAAGTACCTTGAAATGTTTTAGAAATGCTGTTCAAGTTCAGCTCTGTTTTGTACTTTTCTAAGTATAACGATTCAGGACGATTGCAAGCGGCGTACTCTTTTTCGTGTTTTCACTGAGGGGCTATGTCGTCTTTGAAGGTATTTATTTCTTCTCCTGTATATGTGACAATCGACCCCGGCACTTCCTCCACTGTCGCTTCTCTGCTTTGTTTGGTTGAACTTTGGCTTGCCATTTTCTGGGCCGTGTTCACAAGATTTTCTTGTTTTCTCGTTGTCGTGAGCGAAAGAAGTTTTTTATGCCTCTTCGAGAATTTGTAGTTCAGTTCAAAACAAGGAAGAACCTCCAGCTCACTATAAAAACGCTTTTGTTTGTTTTGAACTTTTCAAAAGGTGACAATGGTTTTAAAAACATTTTAAAATGACATTGTAGAAAACCTTTTTTGCAGTTGTTGTGTTAGAATTTGACGATAGTTGTTACCTACATGTAGATGCGAAACACTATTGCTTAGCCTCGTTTTCAACTCGCAATTCCACACTAAATACCTCGTTTCGTTAACCAATCAGAAAGCGAGATTTTACTCAGTTATGCGATTCTCAGTAGAAACTAGTGTAAGTGAAGAAATATTACTTGAAAATAACAACATCACTGTTTCATGTAAACAAATTTGTCGCGAAGCATTACATTTTTATCAAAAGTTACAGGCAAAAAGAATGAACTTTAGGCCAACAAGTTTTCAAAAACCTCTATTCTTGGCTTGCAACCTCGTGACAAGGCGGTCATATTGGTGTGTGTTGGAGGTCATTAAAATAGAATGTTTTTTTTTTTGAAAAATTTACATGAAAATAGGGTTTAGTTCCCGGAGGAGAGAAATGCTCTTTGTTCTTAACCCTAACACACCACCAATATGGCTGCTGTGACGTCAAGTACAAACCAGCAATTGTAATCCATTTTAATCTTCTTCAAGTTTGTCTATCTGAGCCTCCTTCTTTTTTGCTGTCTTGTTTATACCTTCTTCAACTGTTGTGAGTAGTTATTTTTATGTTTCAGTCAATATGGTGGCGGTTTCATCTGTTCAAATTTTGATAAATTTCGTGCCACAGCTCCTTTGTAAAACATTGATTTCATTGAAAACTTAAAATGATTTAAATAGTTTGAAAACAGGGCAGCTTACCTTTTCTTGCTATCTAATTTTCCAGCAAAATCCTGAGTCTTGGAGCGCTTTAGTAGTACAATCCTTAGTATACTTCGGTGTTCAAATTCTCAATCTGCTTGACCATAGTTAGTAGAGGGGACTGGTTATGAAAGTCGGCGAGCTTCAAAGAGCGATGTCTTTGTTATGATTTTTGCATTGTCACGTGATCGCGAAAGTGCACACAAAATCATCGATCGAGTACTCTCGTTGTTATTAGTGCGCTATTCGTTAGTTTTGTCCGGGTGTTTAAGCACTATATACTTATTATTGTGCAAGAAATATATATTTATGTTATGCCGGGAGTCAACTGTTCCGTCTTTGGCTGTGGTTCGTGTAGAAGGACTAAGGGAATGGGTATTTGGAAGCTACCTTTAGCAAAGGACGAAGCACATGGAAAATGGCGAGACGAATGGCTTGGCGAGATAAAAAAGACCAGAGAAATGGATCAGAATTTCAGGGAACAGTTAAAGAACGACAGAATTTATACTTGTGAGAGGCATTTTGCACCTGAAGATATCGAAATATGTAAGTATACTTATTCCTTTGATTGTGTGAGTTTTATTTGTGTTTTTTGCATATTTCTCGACAGCTCTTGACCGGTGCTTTGATCTGCTGTCTGAAGTTCTTTCTGAAAGCGGACATAGTTTTTGTTTAACTATTTCGAAATGTGACAATTTTAACCTTCAAGCACTGCATACTCATACTGTTTTAACTCCTCCCTTAGTTCTCCTGCAAACACTTCTCTTTGATAAATGTTCTTTAAAGCATTGCGTACAATCTCAGCTAGAATGCTTGGAGTCAAAGTCAAAGTCAAACGATGCTCGTTCGGATTTGGACTGTGTTTTGCAGCTCGGTGCCTTTGATATCCTCCTCTTGTTTTATACTTTTTCCCACAGTCGCTGCACACGATCTCGCTTGATTGGACCTACGAAAAAAAAATTGTTCTATCATATTACAGTCTGCCTCCACTAAATATGATCAAATGTTAAGATTCTTGCCGTCTTTCGAAGGCATTTGTGTCGTGTCGAGTTTGTTGTCAGGTTGCAATCGCATTCTCTGTAAACGCTTCTCAACAAAGCAAACGCCAGGCAATTTTTAGCATCTAAGGCACTTCTGCCAAATAAACTAAATATAGTTTTATAAATTTTCTAGAATATAGCTTGGGAATTATCATCTGAAAACGTCGGGAAATTCTTTGTTTACTGTTGTTTGCTCGCGTGACAGTACAGTCGCGTGTGGCTCCGTAAATCCTTCGAATAGACCAAACACGTGTAAATTTTTACATATTTTGCACTTACTTCACTGGCAGCAGTTGAAAATTGTTCCTGTAGCACCTCATCTTCATCAAGGATGTCTAAAATCGCCTCAAAATCATCGCCAAACAAAAAAAGATCGTCTCCACGATCCGCCATCGTTGAAAGTTTGTTTGGGTTTGTGCACCGTCGCGGTCACGTGACAAGTACTTTCAACATCAGCGACGGCTCTTTTGTCTCGCTCTTTGAAGCTCGCCGACTTTCATAACCAGTCCCCTCTACTAACTATGGCTTGACTGAGTCTCCTGTATCGAAAGGGTTGCCTCTTAAGATCTATCGACAACTGAAGGTTGAACGTTCGATGATAATGTGTTACAATCCTCAGATGTCCTGTGATGCTATCGAGAAGCATAATTATGGACTCAAACTTCTGAGGGAAATCAAACAAGTTGGCGTGATCGAAACGATCGATTTCACACTTTCAAAATGGACGCCAAATCGGAACCTGAAAGAGCATGTGCAAAGCGAATACCCGCTGACCAGTTGCTTTGCTGTATTGTTTCATTTCCAGGCCTCATTCGAACGTATCACCTCCACGTTTTCTTCCTTTTTCTTCTCCTGACAGAGGCGATACCCGGGAGCGATAAAGGCAGTTCAAAAAACAACGTAGTATTTGTAGAAAGTTAGTCAATACTCCGTTGAAATTAAGTAGCCATAGTTTTTCGAGAATGCCGTCTGTCGTTCATCGTAAGTGAGGAAATAGTTATCACGCACGTTGTCTCTGTTTTGAATTTGTTTTCGTTTAACTGGTTGTGACAAAGACACTGTATTATTTTCAAGAGTAAGTGACAGGCCATTTATGTTAACAATGCCTTCCAGTCACCCGAACAGAATTACACGATCTCCAAAAACAACAAGCCAACGATTCTCATCGTTAGCGGCGTGAAAACTACTTCGGTCATGCTAAAAACAACCAAGAAAACAGCGAGTTATGCTACCAGAGTGCACGTGGCAACCTTACAGTTACTCAACTTTCATATCTCGCGTAAGAGAATGAGCGTAAAGTTGTTGCAACCTTATGTTACCTTCATTCAACCTTTAAGCCAAGTGCGTAAATCTTTACCAACCTCGGCGTACCTTGGAAAGTTTGCGTAAATGAGTTAGCTGTGTTTTTATTACTTAAAGTTTAATTTTTCCTAAATTTCAGTTTTCATGCCATTTTACCTCACTGTCGAAAGTCGACATAGCTTTGGCTAACTGATATCGTTAAGAATCAGAGCTCGTATATTTCTTGACACACCGCAGAAGACGTGTCCGGGCCACGATTTGTCCTGATTTTTCACGACAGAGGTATCGGGGACACGGACACTCTCTGAAACGCCGCGTTTCATGACACCTCGCGTGTCGGTATACGATTTGCTAAGTGCCATGGGAGTATCGTGGCCCTGTAAATTCCACTAAATTACTTATTTCATGCAGTGTTAAGTTTCTGGAAGTTTCACGTTGTAGTAGTGCAAAACAGCGGCAAAGAAATGTACAAAAAAAGTGTGCTGCCCGTGAAAAGTTGCTTTTTTGCTAATTTGACCTATTGTTGCTTTTCACCGTTCTCCGGCGTTGCCTTCGCCGCTTAGCATTACACGATTTTATACTTTGTTTGAGCAAACTATAAATATTATCGAGAACCTCGCTTTTAGCCCTGGCTAAATCTATATATTGGTTGGAGTTCACCAACAACGACACGAAGGAAATATATATATTTTTTTCATTAAGCGAATTTTCTCGTTAAGTGCCACGATGACTGTTGTGACGTACACCTCCACTAGCGCAACTAAACAAAAGCATGTGTCTATCTTAGCGGCTGGGCCCGGTTCCTCGAAAGATGGAATCAGGATTAAGCCAAATTTTAAGCCAGATTTTCTTGTCTAAGAACATGTCACTCGAGCTTACAAAATACTTTTTTTGTGTCTTAACTCCGAGATTCTGTAATGATAACAATGAATTTTACTCTAGGTAATACATAGGAATTAGGTCTGGATTAGCCCTGATCGGCCTTCCAGGAACAGGGGCCTGGTCGTTTATTACCTGTGAGGTGGGGCCGGCCATTTTGCTGGGGGTCATTTTCAAATTCTTGATTGGTTTTGGGGGGTCATTTTCAGATAAGTGAGCGTTTCCTGGGGGTCATTTTATACATTTCATCAAAGTAGTACAATGCAGTGATGAGTATGAATTGAAATTGAATGTAACAGCTGAAGAGAGAATAAAGCTCTATCCTCTCTTGAACAGCCGTAAATAGTCAAGACCGATTGTAGATAAAGTATGTGGTGAGCTTCGGCAGGATTTGTAGCAAGAATATTCACTGTAGTTTCCACCGCAGTCAGGCGGGGAGGGGGTCACTTTCACAATATGTACAATTTATGGGAGATAATTTCTAAAAAGCTATGAACAATTGGGGGGTCCGTTTGAAAATCTTCTAATAAGCTTCCTCAAAATGGCAGGCACGAGCCTCACAGGTAATAAACAACTAGCCCCTGTTCCTCTCGATGAAAACGTGGTCGAAAACGGATGCGTGAATATAACTGTTATTATAATTTGTTTTTCAGCAGTTTAAAGCATTTTTTAGAGATGATATCAGGAGCAGGGAAAAAGATGAGTATGAAAGGTGTAACGAATGCCATTAGAAAGATCAAGAAAGCTGAAGGCTTAAAAACACGAGGGAAATTTAAGGAATGCATAGATGCTGCCAATGAAGGGCTCTGCATTGCCAAAGAAATGGGAAATAAGATGGAAATAGCAAAGGCGTGCGAGGTTCTATGCGACTCTTATTATGAAGTCAAGGAGTATAAACAAAGTATTACCTTTGGAAAACGATCATTAGATATTGCCAAGGAAGTGGGAGATAAAAAGCAGGAAGCATTATTGTACTATAACCTAAGCTGGTCTTATTATAATGCTGGAGACTATAAAGAAAGCCAAGAATACGGCAAACAATCAGCGAGAATTGCCACGGAATTGGGAAGTAAGGAACTGGAGGCAAAAGCGTGCCGCGTTCTTGCTTGGTCGTTTTACGAGGTTGCATTCTATAAACCAAGCAGAGAATACGGCAAACAGTCTTTGAGTATCGCCAAGGAAGTAGGAAATAAGGAACTACAAGCAAAAGCGTGTCATTTTCTAGCTTGGTCGTATTACGAGACTAAAGAACATAAAAATAGCCAAGAATATGGTGGACAATCATTAAGTATTGCCAGGGAAATTAGAAATGGGGAACTGGAGGCAGAAGCTTGTCACGTACTAGCATGGTCATGTCATAAAGTTGGTGACTATAAAGAAAGCGAAAGATATTGCAATCAATTACTGCATATTGCCAAGGAAGTGAAAAATATGGAACTGGAAGCAAAAGCGTACCATATTCTGAGCTGGTCGTATTATATGTTTGGAGACTATGAACAAAGCAAAAGATTCAGCAACCGTTTACTGAATATTGCCAGGAAAGTGAATAATGGAGAGCTGTATGCAAAAGCTTGTTATGCTTTAGCTTGGTCGAATGATGCGACTAAAGACTACAAAAACAGCAAATCACACAGCAGAGAATCACTGAAAATTGCCCAAGATGTGAGAAATAGGGAGCTGCAAGCAGCAGCATTCTGTGCTCTAGCTTGGTCATGTTACAGGGTTCACGAATTAAGAGAAAGCATAGCATACAGCAAAAAATCACTGAGGATTGCTCGGGAAGTTAACAATGGGGAACTGCAAGCAAAAGCATGCTGTGTTTTAGCCTGGTCGCATAATGCGAATAAAAGCTATGAACAATGCGAATTTTACAGCAAAAAGTCACTGGAAATGGCCAAGGAGGTGCAAAATGGTGAACTGGAAGCAGAGGCATGCATTCTTCTAGGCCGGTTGTACCGTTTGCTGTCCAAATTTAAAGAAAGCGTTGAATACAGCAAACAAGCGCTCCAAATTGCCAAGGCAGTAAAAAATAAGCAATTGGAAGAAGAAGCACATATTGTTCTAGATTGGTCGTACCACTCGACTCACACAGTTGAGCACGGTAAGGATGACTCAATGTAATGTTTTTGTTAAGTCCTTTTAGAAACTACTTTTAAAATGATTTAAATATGAAGAGCATTTATCAGGAGGACCCGCTGAAATTGAACAAAAAAATATCTTGAAACTATTACAGACAACAAGCTACGATGCAACTGAAATTATCAAAAGATGTACGAGAATTCCTTTCACACACATCATGAAACAAACAAGTGCTAGAACAAGTAAAATTCTGTCCGTACATGGTTCGTCCAGCTAGCATTGCTGACCTTAAGTGTGGGTGGACGGCGACATAGAGTACGGTGACTTTGGCGGCGGCGGCTTGGGGAGGGACGACGTTGACTAGGCGAGAGAAACAATAAGTTTCAGTAGAGGTGACGGTCGAAGACGTTTTTTTCAACTTTATTGCAATTGAAGGTTCGAGAGAATGAGTTCCCTGAAAGAGATCCGAGAGATTTTGGTATACTTTTATATGATGGTGTCATATCAGGTGAGGAATTGGTTCTCTTGTACAGTGAAATCTAGTTGAGCGCTTTGTTACTCGAAAGAGAATGTTCGTCGCTTCATTGAGCCTATTTGCAATCTACGTATTGCGGCTGGTAATCGAGCTTACACAGTTCTGGGCCTGAAGCAGTAACGTTAAATTACAAGAATTTCTTTAGCAAGCTGAAAATCGTCATCTTTAGTCCACTCCACATTCTTAAAATAAGAACAAATTAATACGATGGACAGCTTGCGCGCGATAAACAAGCCGAGTTCCTTCATCCAGCTTTACCAAGGGGTTTATTTTGTCGAATAAATGAACAATGTACACGTAATTTCATTTTGGCCTATAACGTAAGCAGAAAAAATGAACTAAATACTTCGTGAATAAAGAAAAGTGTAGAAGCCGATGTTCAAATGATGCGAGAATATTAAATGTGATAATTTTATCGCTGGGAATTCTAATCCTGCAGCTGTACCATTTGGACAAATTCAGTGTACTGTATTCCATCATAAAATAGTATTATAATGAGTATTTGAAAAAGGTTTAGATCAGGAAATACTAAAACCACTACAACGATGAAAAGGACAAAAAGAGCAAATGACTTTTTTACTTTTAGGTTTTCTTGATTCCAACTATTATTGTTATACTTCGCTATACTTATTATTGTAAATAGACTTAATTATTACTATCCAATTGTAAATTGCACTTTATAACATAGCGCGCGTGCTTGCCCTATTTACGCACGCCCGTGCGTAAATAAGATGACGTAAGCATTTTTTTTTTACCTGGCTGCAGAGTTGTCGTCTGTTAAGCTGCAATGCAGTTTTCCTTCTCTTTAAAATATCGAAGAAACCAGCGAAGAACTGCCCAATTTTTCTATCGGCATTGACCTTTTAGGTCCTGATCCAACAAGCAGCAAAAATAGAGCCGAATTAAAACAAACTCACTTGTTGCGCGTTTCGCAAATTTGTCGGAAGACCAGCTGCAGCACATTTTGGCCGATAAACATTCACTGGGAACAGAACAGACACCAACTGGTCATCAACAACATTAAGAGGTTAAATTTCCGTTTTTATTGTTGTTTTTAAATTTGTTATGCACTTTTTTTATCTCTGGACAATCCGACTGAGGCAGGAAGATTTCTCTCGCAATAACAACACAAATTACACAAGAAGACGTAAATTTATTACTCACAAAAACAACTGCTGCCAGGTCTTCTCAAGAAGCCGTAATGACCAGCCAATGTTTGTAAATGAATATGAGTTTAAAGAAGGATGACAGTTGTCTTCACTAAAAACATGTTTTCTGGATTTCGAGCAAAACGTAAACATCTTTTCAGCAAATCCAAACCATACTCCACGACTTCTTACGAAGATGTTAGTATTTTAACTTTAGGTGAACTTTAAGACTCTTTTACCTTTGTTTCTGCTTAGTTTCCATTGATCGTTAACGAATAAAGAAGCAAATTTTCTTTCTCAGTTTTACAGAAAAGCTATAGAAAGAATATTTTCATTCAAACTAGATGATTGTGGTGTTTTCGTAATCAGCCAATAGAAGCGTTTGTTATTGTGTAGCGCGTTACGAGAATTTTGTAGTTAATCAAAAAGCAAGCATTTTTGTCAGCTATGTTATAAAAGAATTTGCTCATGCTTTTAGCTGTGCGTATATCGAGTTATGGATGCACTTGGGAAGTTTGGAGAGCACTCAAGAAGCTAGAGTTGCACTCGGCTGTCGCCTCGTGCAACTCTTACGCATCTTTCGTGCTCTCCAAACTTCCCGCGTGCATCCATAACTCGATATACGCACGCTAAGCATGAACAAATTCTTAAGTTTATTCCGTTTTTAACTCCCAGAAGTGTTAATAAATTATTATTATTATTATTATTATTATTATAACATTTGCCAGCCTCGTCCCCAGCCGCTTCCTCTGTTTCCTTTAGAAAGTGGGACGAGAAGGAATGATGTTGAACATTTGCCTGTTTCTCGGCAGTTTCAGAGTATGAAGGGCATTTACCAGTTTATATGACAAACATTTTAAAAAAAGCTGTTGACACCCGTTCAGTGGTATTTATGCTGGTCTTGCTTTGTTTTAGGCAGAAACTCGGCTATTTCCTCTTTGCACAACGTGTGAAATCTTCCGTCTTTTTTTTCCCTCGCTGCAAAAACAACTGAGCTACGGCGCCTTCTGCTATCCCTTTTTCTGTCGATATTAAACAATTATTTGATAAGGTTATTGTGATATCCGGAATAATCAAGGTCGAGGTACGTTTTATCAGCCGAGCCGAAGGCCGAGGCTGATAACACTTACCTAGACTTTGATTATTTAGGATATCACAAAAACCGAATCTAATAATTGTTTTATTATACATTGTTGTAAAGAAAATAACGACAAACAAATTTGCAAGGAACTTGAATTGATATTTCTATCGGAAATCATTAGCTGTGGGCTTTTCAAGTAGCCAATGAGAAGACAGATAATGAGTACCATGTATAGTAATCTGCACAATCGGTGACAATTGTACCGATATCTGCAAACGTCTTTCAAATTTGGTCAACGGTAGCTGGATATGAAAAAAAATATTGAGCCAATCGGAAACGGAGAAAATAAATCGCTGTGGTGCAAATGCTAGTAAGAGCTGTCTAACTCCAGCATTTTTAAATGCTAAAACTGTAAAACTGCTAAACTGTTTTAAAAAAGACTTTGCTCGTGGACACTTTTATGGGTAAACTGAATACGATTTTAAATCTAGACGAATGGCAACAAAAGGTATCTAAAAACAATAGATGTTCTTAGCGTTATCTTTCTTTCTTTTGCCTTTTGCTCTACCCTTTCATACAATTACTATCCAAAACATCTGTGACGTAAAACTATATTACAAGTGTTTTTTATATCTAGTTCCGAGCGAGATCAAAGCACGAGGACCAGGAGCACAGATTGCGTATGAAAATGCTTTGAAGACTGGAAAAGTAAAGGTGTATCGAACCCGAATCATGCTGATAGGTCAAGATCGTGCGGGAAAGACAAGTTTGAAGAAGTCCTTCTTAGGGCTGCCATTTGACCCTGAGGAAGAACGTACTGACGGAATCGAAGTTGACCCCTCGAAATTCGAAGTAGACACTGATCTAGTAAAGAACTGGAAACGCACCGATGAAAAGTTGGAAGTTTCTCAATTTGCCGCTGATCTTGCAAGGATGGTGGCTAGAGAACTCCAAGAGAATGCCGACGACGAAGAAGAAGGAGATGAGGAAATCAATGGCGAAGACAACGAAATCGAAAACGAGGGAAATGTTAATCTAGTCCAGGTAAACCAAAGAGGAGTAACTTCAGAATACCTAGCTCTCGGGTTAAACTTACTGCTACCGCGGTTCCTAGCCCCGTAGTCGCTTGCTTGAGTATCAGACCTATCTTAAGGGGTTAGGGGAGGGAGATGGGAACGAGGTTGCTTTCTGCTTCTCAGTCTCTTCCCCTTTCCCCTGAAACACCTGATATTTAGGCTACGTAGTCGCTAAATTTAAAATTGTCTATAATTGTGTGTAAATGTCATGCTTCCGCAGTCCTTAGTCCAGCGGTCGCTTAATTAACAATTATTCCTCGAGTCCGGCCGAATCAGAGGCCATGAGGGCGAGAGGAATAATTGTTTTAGTAAAATCTAACTAGTTGTTAAAAAATATGGAGAAGAAAAAAAAATTAGCTATTGAAAGCTAGACTTTAATCCTTTTTTGCCGCCAAAAATCCCACGCTTTTCGATACTAGTGGGCTATAACATATAGCCTGGTAGTAGCTCAACCAATCAGAATGCAGCATTGCTAATAGACCACTAGTTGGATTGTACTAAAAGTAAATAGCCCACGTTCGGTATATTAAAATTCTAACATGACTTAGCTGATGAATCTGAGGCTTTCTGGTTATTTTTCTATATTATTTTGGTTTGATTTTCTTTGTGCTCAAGTCTCTTCTGGAAATTGCGAGACAATGCATATGGGGTCGTGAAAAATTTACAATTTTGACCCTAAATCCCTAAAGCCTCGGAGTCATCTTAGAATTTTAATATATCGAAAGAGGGCTATTGACTAAGTGTTTAAATGAGCACCGCAGTGGCAGGATATGATGAGGAATATTTCAGAGAAGTTTAGCCACTAATGCACACAGCACATGTTCCTTGTGGTACTTGAAAAGCAACTCCAGGCTAACAAACAAAACATTCTCAGGCTCGTACTGCATGTAACGAAAACAAAGCGTCGTTGACTTGGTAATTATCGGAAGGCCCTTTTTTTTAATTGCCGGATTTCATACGGAGGGGACTAAGTACTAGTGCACATATAAGGGATTATCAACAATCGCAAAGAACACAGCCAGCCTTACAAAATCCTCAAATGTGGTTTTAATCTGGATACAACCATTCAAATTCGCAAAAATTTAGTAAGATATATATAAATTGCCGGATACATTGTCCGGACGTCTATATATCTCTAAAGCCCCGTGCAAACGGACGCGACATTGTTGGATGTTACATGTTGCATCCGTTTGCACACCCTGTTGCATGTTGTTGGGAGTTGTTGCGCAAAGTTTGAAACTGGTCAAACGTTGAGCTGCGTGAAAACGGACGCAACAACTCCCAACATTGTTGGGAGTTGTTGCGTCTGTTTGCAAGTACCTTTAGTAAATTTTTTTTGCGCTTTTTTGTTTGCTGTATCTCATGCCATATTGGCCAGATAAACACCAAACGTGAGGATTTTTCTCGGTGTGCGCTTTCAGACTTTGAGGGCCTTGTGTTGGTAATACACGACTTGTACCGAATCCCCCAACGAACACGTATGACATTAAGCAACAACTGCGCGGCCGCGCCTTTTTTTTTGTGATTTCTCGATTTTCCAAGAAGAGCCTTTAAAAGATTTTGGATACAATTGGTTCCTATTAAATAGGTTTGTCTTTATGGGCTTATCTTGTAGTTTGGATTTGACGATCCTCGAGAACTTCAGGAACAAGAAACAAGTATGGAGCTATTTATGGAAGAGAAACCAACCCTCTTTAACTCTCAAATGAATCAGGTCAGTTTAACCCCCCCCCCCGTGAGTTTATATTTTGTTCCAGGAGAGGGGCATGAAGAGACATCCTTGTTGGAGCGAGTGTAAACATGGCAGATCAGCGCTTCACTCCCAGTGGAAACTCCTTTCTCACAGTTGACTCAATTGTAAGGATTAGCAAGTGTAAATCGCTCAATCGATTCCACTTCACCTGCCCGTTACCGCCAGTATGTAACCTTGTGCCGCTTTTGACTTCATATTTCTGTAGGGTCGTAGACAACATTTACAAATATTTTCTGCAATGGGCGAGATCTCAAGAACCATAACCGAATGAGCGTGATTCAGTTACACAGACTACTTTGTAGAAAATGAAGCCCATTTGGGCTGGAAGAATAATTGTTAAAAATTCTTCCTGGAAATGTCCAAAATATAGTCAATGCAACCTCATCACCTGGGCTTCTTTTCTTCTATGGGAAAAGCCTAGGGGATGAGCTTGAAAAATAACAGCTACAGTAAAACGAGTATTTTACGCCCCTACCCACAATTCTCTGTCTAACCCAAGCGACAGTTATTTTTAGTCAGTGCGCGCGTAATATATATAAAGCTGGTTCGGTGGACAGAGGGATTGGGGAGTGGTGCGTGAAAATAACGCTCATTGTTTCCTGCCAGAATGGCTGACTTGCTTATGTTTAGTCATAATGCTGGAATTTGAAAAGTTACTATACAGCCCTGACTTAAAAATGGCACTCATTTTTCTTGTTACGAAAGTCTTCCAATAGGATACAATGTTCAAATGAATTTAGGTTTAACTCTCACATGAGATGCTGTGTCACGCAATGGTCAGCAACAAGATTATGTGGTGGCCTGAATGTGTGGACGTGTACAGCGACCCCTCCCCCAGGAAATATCGCCCTTGGCAGCCCAGTGAAATTCGCCTTTCGCCTATTCTTGTTCTGTCGCGTTTGAGAGTAGCATTTTGACCTTTTAAAAATCGTTTTAGGGTGCATCTGGTAAAGCCGACGAAAAGGAAGCAAATACAGCCGTCCCAACTGACTTAAAAATCGATCCCAGTTTGCCTCCAGAAGAATTTATGGACCATCTTGTTCAACATTTGAAAGACTTAGACCTTCAAAGTGAAACAACAGCAGTTGAACATCACATCACCCTTGATCTGTGAGACTTCGCTGGTCAACATCTTTACTATGCATCTTACCCAGTTTTTTTATCGACGCGAGCAGTTTATATGCTCGTGTACAACCTCAGCAAAGGATTAAAGGAAACCGCTCAGCCTTGTTTGCGACAAGGAGTCCATGAAATTCTTCTCGCTAATCCAAATAACGAAAGCAATTTGGAAAATTTGTTGTCGTGGCTGGTGTCTCTCAGTTCTATGTGTTCATTAAAACCAGACGTGAGTGAAAGGACAACAAAATTGGAGGATCTGCCTTACTGTCGCCCTCCAGTGTTTATTGTAGGAACACATGCAGATGAACCACATCAAGACATCAAGGAAATGGAATTGCAGATTCAAAGAGAAATAAGTGGAAAGGACTATGAAAGTCATGTTGTCCGTCCGTTCTTTTCAGTCGATAATACCCAAGGTTCATCTGATGACGGAGTTGTCGCACTTCAGAAACGAATGATTGAAGTCTTAAAACAAGAACCATACATGGGAGAGGAGGTACCAATTAGGTAAGTTTTTAGTCAAGAAAAACTCTTGCTCCACATTATTTCTTACAGGCGGCCCTTCACCCTACGGTAGTACTATAACAGTAGTGGGTCACGATAAATAAAATCTACCTCGTTCTAAAGTAGATAATAGTTAGTCGTTCCGGCTTAAAAAGACGTTTTAAACGATTTCCTGCGAGTACAACAACAACAACAACAACAACAAATTTTATTGAAAATTGGATATACTATAACTAATTACATTTCTTTCCCACACGCAAATAGCTTATGAACCAGTCGAGGCGAGGGGAGCTCAAGACATATTACAAGTAAAAGGTTTATCTATAGATGGACTATATAATAACAGTAAAGACACTACTAAATAATAAATATAATAAAGTAACATAAAACAAAGCAAGTACCCAAGGATTACGAAGAGAGACGGGAGACTTCATCATCTTCTGACAGCAAGAAATTTAGTAGTAATTCCTTTATCTTTTTACGAAAAGACGCATTTTAATCGAATGAGGAATAGAGTTCCAAATTTCGGAACCGATTCTCGTGAAAAAGGTATACACGTTATCGGTTCCAGAGAACTTAACATAAAACGAGTCGCTAGAGACAGATATTGTTTTCTAGTTATGAATCTGACTTGTTTTAACAAATTGATTGAGTATACTAACTGGTGCTGTCTGTCTATTGATATCCTACAATAAATAGCTACAATCTCTGAAAAAATAGGCTAGGAAGGGGAACGCAATTCGATTTGAGAAAGAAGGGTACGGAGAGTTACGACCTTTCTTTGAAATGTCAAGGCACAGTTTCCCCAACCACAGATACCAAAAGTTAAGTAGGGGCCAATTAATGAGTTGTAAGTAAAACACGAGGCGGGACGAAATATCGAATCTTAGCTATAATTCCTATCGACTTTGTGATTTTGTGACAGATAGATTCTATGTGATATTTCCATGAAAGATTTGAATCAATCATTAAGCCAAGATATTTTACATAGTCTTTCATTTCAAGGCTTGGGTAGGCGTTAGTCATGGAGTCAAGAATTCTAATCCTAGGTATGAAGGGCATATTCTTTTGCCTTGGACGAAAGATTACAAAGTTTGATTTCTTCATGTTCAAAGACAGTTTGTTTGCATTTAGCCATTCGTTGACGTTCCCAAGCTCTCGATTAGCAAGTGATTCGAGTTCCTTTAAGTTGTTATTTGCAAGTATTACTACTGGTATCGTCAGCAAATAGATAAAAGGCAAATAACGAATAGGATTTGTAAATATCATTGATGTAAAGTAGGCATAAGAGCGATCCGAGGACTGAGCCTTGTGGCACGCCGCACAAGGTCGTCTCAGCCTAAGTCACAACGTTATTGACTTCCGAAGTTTGCTTTCGATTAGTCAGGTATGATCGAACCAGGAGTTGATTACACCTCTAATACCATAATTTTCAAGTTTAGCTAACAAAATCTCATGGTTAACAGTATTAAAAGTCTTCTTGAGATCGATGAAAACACCGCGCGAAAATTTACCGTTGTCCATATTTTGGAGAACAGTGTTAACAATGTCAAGTATAGCATAATTAGTACTTTGCTTACTGCAAAAGCCTTATTGCTGATCTTAGAGAATGTTGCAATCTTTGACAAACGTAGTAAGTCTGGAGTTCATAAGTTTTTCAAATATCCTGTCATAAATCGAGAGCAGTGATGTAGGCCGGTAGTTTTCGGGCAGAGTGTCATCTTCGTCCTTAAATACTGGAATAATCTTAGCACACTTTAGTTTAGATGGAAAAATCCCTAAGCAAATAGATTGTTTAAAAATCGTGGCTAGCGGTACGAAAATGATCCTTTTTGCCAATTAGGAGATGAGTAGACTCCATGGGCCTTGTTGTCTTGCAAAATTGAAAGAGTGCGGCAACTGAATCTAAATCCGGGAAAAATGGAGATCTATGCAGGACAGACTAAGACAGCATGAATAGGATACCAGGATGCGATTCATCCGTACTCAGACCTTCAACATAGCTGAAAGCGCTCACCAAAAAACGGCCGTTTTTAGATATTGCGCCCTCTCCAAAATCTGAACGTCTGGAACAGGCTGGTTTATAGTGCGTTTTCACTCACGTGGCCAGCGTTTATGCAAATTTATTGGCACAAACGAAAGCGAAAGCATACGAAAAGAGTTCAGCTTCCACAGAAGTGGTTTGGCACATCAACATGGCAGCCGTTTCATTGTTTAGAAACACCAGTATGGACGCCGTGACGTCATGCAAAATCTTCAGCTCTAACCGCCTCGTTTAGGATAGGGTGGAAAACCGCTTAGCTTATGTTATACAATATAATAACTTGGTCATCACCTGCTAATCTATCAGAGTACGGAAGAAGTTGACGTCACGAAGAATATATTTTCAGGTCTCATCCAGCAGTTCCAGCACACTTATGAATATGCCGAGGTGACATTCGGATTTATGCCGAGCGCTGGAAAGGACACGCAAGGTCTAATTTTTGCACCAGATACACTCGCAACTTTTATTGATACTTAAACTGACACTTAATCCTTTCGCTAGTAAGTCCTCGTTTATTATACGCAGCGAATATTGAATAATGAATAAGGGAAAAAACGTGTTGTAAATGGCGGCAAAACCCGTTTCCTTAAATACCAGCGATTATACGGTGCCGCGATATCCATTTTGCACCTAGCCTGCGAACAAAGCCGTCTCTTATCGCTCCTCAGCGCGGCTGGGGACGTTTCTTAAGAGAGAAACGAAACGTCCATAGCGGCGATTTCAGTGAGAAGAGAAGGCTTTATTCGCAGGCTAATTTGCACTGGTTTTGAGGATTAGATTTCAAGTTTGTGTCAACTGGTATAACTGTATTTTATTTGCTTAATTTAGTAGAAGAGATCAATCTTTAAGTGATGCTTAAACTTCGTCTTTAAGCTTTTGTTTTTTTCTATTTTTTTTACCAGATGGTTTAATTTCGAGAAGGTTGTCCAAGCTTTGATTGCTGAAAAGGTACATTATTTAAACCTCGAACAACTTCAAGGTATTATCCAGAAAGTTTGCTTTATTGAAGACGAAGATGAGGTCGCCACTTTGTTGGATTTCTATCATGACCTCGGCATGATTGTCAGACAACGCAACACAGTTGTGCTTCGGGCTCAGTGGCTCATTGAGGTCATCAGGCAACTTATAACCATTCGTTCTTTTAACGAAATGGTAAGTGAAGCACATTCAAGTGTATAAGTGCCCTCCACGGAGAACACCATCCCACCCTGTTATAAATTCTCTGCATCACCATTGCCGCAGAAAAACTGTGGCGGATTCATTTACCTTAATGATGATTATCATGTTTTGATAATATCACACCCACTAAGACCAACTCGGCGTTTTCGTGATGGATTTTCTTTGTTGATATGTGCAGTCATAAAACTGGCTAAATATTAGGGAACCCTAGCAGGGACAATTAAATGTTTGTATTTAGCAAAGCTGCAGACAACATATCCGAAACATAACTTCATTGCAGTTTAGTGATTTTATGTGACATACGAGTTTTAGCTTACCTATACGACAAAACTTCTTATTTATGACGTCAACTTTATTAATGTGTTTCAGCGGAAAAAGTGTATTTACTTCACAAAAAAACTAAAACAAACAAACAAGTAAACAAAAGCCCTTGTGATATTCCTTCGCCGACCTGCCTCGACCAGTGATTTTAGTCATCTGCTTCCAACCATCCCGTAATAGTTTGGAAGCTTCGGATCATATACATTTATTAATGCATCATGTTAGTACGTTATCTGAAGCTTTTTATTACCTCTCAAACTATTATGGGATTGTACTTTCGAAGCCCTCCTCTTAAAGTTCTTTAGGAACTTACTTCACCGCCAAATGTTTTTCCTGATCCAGACTGATTGTTTTAATACTAGTTTTCTTTTTCAACCATGTACTTTATTTAAATCCTTTTATATTTCTTCTGTTGTAGTACCTGAAAAAAAAAAAAAAAGATCCTGAGTTTGTTCAGTAATAAATTTGACGTTCTGAAGAATTGCCTTCTTTCGGTTTTGTTATAGGAACCGAAACATTCCAAGTTTTGGAAGGAAATGGAGACGACAGGTGCCCTCCACATGGAGTTGGTTGATCATGTGTTCTCCATGCACTGCCAGCAGCAAGGCCTGATCAAGGAGGATATCCTGAACATGATGGAGCAGTTCGGATTGATCGTCAAATTTGCCAC
The DNA here is from genome assembly GCA_942486035.1 of Porites lobata. NCBI lineage: Eukaryota > Metazoa > Cnidaria > Anthozoa > Scleractinia > Poritidae > Porites > Porites lobata. The sequence goes on along the minus strand of CALNXK010000106.1, from coordinate 1,323,121 downwards.
CTCGCCAACAAATGAAATGTACTTTGTACCCTGTCAACTGAAGACGCCACCTGACGCCCTTTGTGACATGGAGCCATCACCGTCAGATCCATGTCCATTGTACCTGCATTTTCTGGGGGGTTTTGTTCCTCACGGTTTCTTCTGGCAGCTTGTGTCACGAATCACCAAATGGTGCTCTAAGAGTGGATTTACGCAGCCACCCAGATTTTTTCTTGCGGCCTCCAGGTTTGTCATAGAGAAGAAGTCAATTTATCAGCTGATTCTTTTGTGCAAAAAGCGATTCATTAAGATCATCTTGACGCATTCAGAGCCAGCCGGCGGAGCATCATTTTCCGAGGTAAGAGAATTGGCGATTCTTGTGCGAACGTTCTTGGAAGAAAAAGTACAGGACTTTAGACGTGAACTCCCCTGGTTGGGCAAATTGAAGTATGATTTTTGTGTTGTGTGTCCTGGCTGTCTGCGGAAGGAAGAAATGTGTTCTTATCACGATGTTGTTTCATGTCACCACGAGGACTGCCTGTGCCTTCTTAAGGTTCTCGAAGAAGGGCAACTCAGCCATTGTCCAAGTAACGTAGACGTTAAAGTCCCGACGGTTTTCGGGCTGGAAAAATGGTTTGCAGCCAAAGGTTAGATAACTTGATACTTAATGGTAAATTTACAAGTGTAGGAAAAAGAAATCAGCCCTTATAGTTATTTCAGACGAAAGTAATATTCACCAACGATAAAATTGGTGAAATTATTAATATTTACTTCAAAGTAACTTCACTTGCCAACCAGACACTACACTTTTGCTAGTTTAGGGAAAAGTTTTTGGGCCAGGCATCGACCAGTCGTGTTAGAGGATAAACAACGACTAGAAACTAAAAGTGCTCGTTAATTGGTCGCAACTGACGGGGCGGTCGTATTTAAAGGTTAAAAGGTAAAGAGTCCTTTAATATTTTAATTTGGTAGCTCGAAATTATTCATTGCAACTGACTGACAAAAACTTGGGACCGACGGTGCGCTCACTTTGCCCTCTTCCCCCTCTCTCCATCAATGCTCCGTTTTACGGGTATTTAAAGCTACTTAAAGCCACACAGAAAGGAAAGAAGTCGAAAGAAGGATTTGTGGTCACACCTGGGAATCGAACTCGGGACTTCCCCCACAGAAGGCTGTGCACCAACTGCGCTTATCCTCTCACCTTCCTCGTATTTACCAAGGCGACGTCAAAGATTAAGGGAATGGCTACCTGGACTTTTAGTTTGGGCCAAAAAAGGGGTTGATATAACGGGACGCCTATTCGCTTCTTTGTTAATATTTTACCCTATAATCCTTATGAATAGGTATGCTAACATTTTACAATTCTCTTTAAAATGGCCGATGGACATCATTTCTTTTTATTGCTAACTGCTATAGTCCAACGTAGTACAGTTTTTGTTTATACATATCTATTTTACAGTCAGGTCAGGAATAGACAGCACAGACATTTTAATCGTTGTAACTTTCTCTTTTTTTGCCGCACAGTTGTCTGTCCAGGTTATCACCCTGGTACGGATGATGTTTACAACATGACAGCTCGACCAAGGGGAATAACGCTGATCATTAATAACGCATCTTTTGCTCATCATGCTAAACATGGACAACAGTCACCTCGTCACGGGTCGAAAGAAGATGTTCGTCAAGTTGAAGCGTTGTTTACTGCTCTCGATTTTTCAGTACGAACGAAAGAGAACCTTTCAAGACTACAACTCTTAGACGAACTTTACTACATCGCCCGTGAGGATCACAGTGCTTATGATTGTTTTGTGCTGTGGCTCATGAGTCATGGCAGGAGTGGTGAGGTGTTCTGTTCTGACGGTGACACGATACCTATTCAGACTCTTCATGATATGTTCAGCAATTGCGATACGCTAAGCGGAAAGCCAAAGCTGTTTTTCATCCAGGCATGCAGAGGTGAGGGAGAAGACGAGGGGGTGTCTGTTGCCGCTAATACCACTATTTCATCTTACGAACTGCTTGGTCCCAACCAAGTTGATTCCCCCATCGACGCAGTGAAGAAACCTGCATCCAAAGTACCCACACATGCAGATTTTCTGTACGCATTTTCCACAGTCGATAAGTATGTATCGTACAGGCATGAGGCTCTTGGAAGCTTCTATGTTCGCGGCCTAGTTGAGGCATTACGTGAACGTGCTGTTTATGACCACCTTCTAGATATTTTAACAGTAGTCAACCAGAAAGTCAGTAACATGGAAGCCAACATACCATCGGTGGGGAACAAGAATGAAATCAAAGTCTTTAAACAAATGCCAGAAGTTAAACATACCTTGCGGAAAAAGGTTCGTTTTTAGATCAGTGGTCAGCGTTTATTTAGTTTTCTTAAAAGCCGGAATATTTCGGCCCTTTTTAAAGGGCAGACTTTTATCCCGACTTTTAACTTTCATCGTTAAGCGTCCAACCCAACGTGAAGGCTTAAAGGAACAACAGTTGACAGTGCGTATGTTTTTGCGTCAATTAAAATCTGAGGGACGATTATTTGGATTGTAGTGAGTAGACTGTACATGAAGGATTTGGACACGTGACACGCATTAGCCGGTTGTATATTTAAGGTTGTACAGAGTCCTTCGGGTAGTGCGGTGCGTGTGTGTGTGTTAGTGGGGGGGGGGGGGGGGGGGGGGATAATAAATAGAGTGTTAGGCTCAGCTCAAACATCAAAATTTTCATGTACGAGACTTAATTCCTATTTAGGTGGACCTGAATGATATAAATTGTTCGATTGATTTTCAAACGTTGAACTTTCACGACGTACAATGACCTACAATGCTTACCAGTCAAAGTATAATAGCTAGAGCTAAAAGCGAAGCTTCCGTTGATGCATTTTGAATTTTCTTCTTACAATGGACTTTAAAGCATTGCAGACATCTACAGATCTATACTTAATTTTAGGGGAGAACGATATAACTGAGAAACAAAAACTTGAGCCCGCGAACCATTATAAGCCAGCAACTGTTCAGTGTAAAACTTCAAAAACACGTGACCTCGATGAGTTCAGGCGACGCTGGTCAGCGGATACCATGTTTTGACAGGTGCGTTTTCGATGAAAACGCTCAGCGAATTAGTGTGGACGGAAGGTCTAAACGCATCGAAATATTTGCGTGTTAAAACGAAAACGCGTTAATAGTGTGGATGGGTCTTTATTCATGAGTCGACCCACATTTTACATGTCGGATCTCACTGATCAAAACGTTGATTTTTTCTTGTACTTAATTGAAGGGACTTGGCTCGGTACATGAAAAGTTCGACGTTTGATCTTGGCGTAAGATGTTCAGACCGCGACAGGAATTAAACAGGTTATTTGAAAAAGCAATAGGCTATTAATAAGCATAGCAACATATATCAGACGTACATCGCACCTTGGCTTCAGAAAGTTTCACGGTGTTGTACATTTTTTAAGCGTCTTTATAGAAATTGACTGTCTGCGATAATAAATTGTTAAATTATATATTTATTTAAAATTTTATTACGATTTACGAAAAATATTAGAACGCCTAACATTTCACAACAGACTAATACTAAGTTTAATTAGTATCAATGACGCATCTTCCCCTAGACGTAACTGCACGCCTCAACCTCCTTTATTGTGGGAAAACGTGCGGTTGCAAAATAAAACTGATTAAGTTAAGGCAGATCAATATAGTCAGGGGTCAGGGTTTTACAGTACTCATAATTGCAAGGGAAGTACTAATATTTTTAACTAGTTACACAAGGCTGTAGTAGAGTTTAAGGAAATAATCTTTAGAAGTTCTATTTTTGTAGTCATGTTGAATCCTTAGTATTTTTATTCGAGTGTCTTCCGTTCCTTACTTTCCTTTTCCTGAATTACAGTTAAGGCCTTCAGGGTAAGATTGTTTTTGTGCAATTTGGTGAATGATGTATTTTTTTTCTCATCGATAAACTTACAGTTTACCAAAGATTACCGACTTCGGTTCTTTGTCGTGTAGGCCTGCACGAAAGGTCCCACGGTATTGTATCATGGCGTCAACTCAATAAAACTTTAACAATTGAAGTTTACAAATGTAAATATTACCTTAGGAATTACAATAGTTTGATCAATAGAAGGTTCTGGACTACATGAACTTCTCACTTTAACGGGGAAACACAGGAGTAAAAGAAATCGCTAAAATCGCATCGTATCAGTAAGGAAGCAACATGAGGCTTTTTTTCACTCGCCTCTGAGCTTGGGTTTTCTTTGGGAAGACTAGTCTCCAATCTATCGATATTCGAGCCCACATTCATACAGTTAGTGCCCGAAGATTCTCAACAAAACTAAACGTGGCCTTGCCAACAAATATGGCTGCCAAAGAAATCGCGGTCGTTTTTGTTATTTTATCCTCTATTTCTCCATTTAGGCCTTAGCTACAACGATGATTTGACTCACAGATGTGGATTTCGACGACAGGGTGTTCGGCTCTTTCACGCATTCTGTAATGTTTTATGGAAGGTGGAATCGTACCCTGATCTGATGCGGCCTACAACACACCTGAAAGGGTTCTGTACTGGGGCAAATTTAATACTAAAAATTGTAATCTTGTCCTTTCGTTTCAGAAGTTGGAAACAAAACCACACTATTTGAATTTGTAAAAGTTGTATCAAATTGGCCCCTTCCTAGCCTGAGTATCAGGCATTTCTGGGGGGAGGAAGGAGGGAAGTAGCCTGAGTATCAGGCCTTGCTAAGGGGATAGGGGAGATCTTTTCCCTTTTCCCCCAGAAACGCCTGATACTCAGGCTAGGAGGGGAGAGGAGGAGGGAGGAGAAGAGAGAAGCGAAAAGGGGAGCCAGAGCGAAGGGAGAGAAACGCCTGAGACAGATATTTTTACGGACGCCTTCCACCCCCGAACAGTATGATTCGTCATTAGCCAATCAACATCATTTGCGGTTTTGCGGTCGTGCTGTTATCAACACGACAAACTGTCTAGCCTGAGTATCAGTCCTTCCTTAGGGGTTAGGGGAAGGAGGTTTTAGAAAGGGGGGGGGGGAAGGGCAGAGAGAGGGAGGCCTGACCCAAAACCTTCGTCTCTCTCTTCCCACCTCCTCTAAAATCTCTCCTTCCCCATGGCCCCTGCTTTACTGATTCGTATCACGAGGAATTTAGCCTTGCAGTTTCTTTGCTTTTGAAGTTTAAAATCCCTGGACCAAAATTTAGCCCCCAAAAAGTCCAATGCAGAATTTCCGACGGCAAAAGGGAGATCAAGTGACTATATATATTTTTAAAAAGCCTGGCGATAGACAGAGACAACAAAAAAATGAATTGAAGTGTTGGTTTACCTCTAGACACTTTGCAGACTTTTGACATGATTGATTAGCGTGAATTTCATCCGATTACTTCGAGTCGTTAATTCTGCCTCAGTTGCTGAGAGGAGAAAACGACTCGAAGCAATCGGATGACATTCAGGCTAATGATTGATTGTATATTAACCGGTTTTATGAAAAAAAAAAAATGGAGTTTAGGACGGTTTTTTTCTCGTAGAAAGTCTAACGAACTCCCACAGAGTCTGGGCTGCCTCTAACACTGGAACACTGGATGCGGTCTCTGGAAAAACTAGTTACCAGTCTACCGGCATTCGAGCCCACACTCATACAGTTGGGGCCCGCGGATTCCCAACAAAACTAAACGTGGCCTTGTGGAAAACATGGCTGCAAAAGAAATCGCGGTTGTTTTTGTTATTGTATCCACTATTTCTCCAAGCCTTAGCGACAATGTGATTTCACTCACAGATGTGGATTTGACGACAGGGTGTTCAGCTCATCCACGCATTTTGTAATGTTCTATGGACCTTGGTAAGTGGAAGGTGGAATATTGATACCTAGCTCTTGAAACATTAATCTGATGCGATCTACGACACGCCTGAGGTAGTTCTGTCCTGGGACAAATTCAACATTAAACTTGTTACACTTGTAAATTACAAGTGCAGCATTTTTTAGCCACGCTTTTATAAATTGCTCTCCTTAAAGTTTTTCAGGTGTATAAATAAGCCCCTGGCTTACTGATTTTTGAGAATTTAGCCTTCAAGTTTTTTTGCTATTTAAGTTCAATATCTTGAAAATCTTTAGTTTATCGGATTTGGATTTTGCTCTCGTATACCAGCACAGAAAGCCTGAAATGAACAACACCTATTGGAACTCAAGACACTTGCCGTGGTGTTTTCATCTAGCTTGTCACCTTTTTCATGGTGAAATAATGCCTGATAAAGCCCTAATAAGGTTCATTGTGGAAGGGGTGCTGCTGAAAAAATTAGGTCCTGGTGTTGTGCAGTATAGTTTTAAACTATTATCCAACCTCGTTTCCAGGGTTCTTTCCTTCTCTCACCTCTTTCAGGTCCTCTAAGGAGAAGGAGGGGGAGGAGGGTGCTGTCCCTTCTGTCTGAATGTAAAATATGGTCGTTTCACATTTTGAGGAGTAGTCCATGTCCTTGTCAGTGTTTTACTTGTCTTAAGGTCACTTGTTACCATTTCATCTCGTCTCTAGCCTGTGGGGAGCAGACACTTTTTTCAGCTCTTGTTTCACCTGCCAAAAAAATTGCAGAAAAAACATCTGGTCCCCGCAGGCTCTCTAGTCTTATGTTGCTGTTTCAAGGCCATGTTGCTTGTGGGAATTTTACCCTAACAGAGTTCTCATCCCTGCTCACCCCTCTCTTGCTCTGTAGGGACAAGTAAGAGAGAACACTAGAAAGAGGTTGACTATTAGCTCATTTCAGCCAAAAAATGTGTTATATCTGCCCACCCAATTTCAGACCAGTCTCTCACAAGTGATAGCTCCCTGTTCATACCCCTTGGCATCTGAGTCGCCTTCAGTGGACTATCTAGTTGGATAAGGAAAATTCACTGGCGGGGACAGAAAGCGAAAAACCTGAGCGAAGGGTGCACTTATCATCCCTAACGCTCCCTCTGACTGCAGGTCTCTTCTTAACAATAGGAGCTAGACTTAAGGCCTATCTGCACTAGCAAAAAAGCTGTTTATTTTGACAAATTGTTTTCTCATCACCAACGCTTAAGAAATGTAGATCGTTTGTCTCAATTTTACGAATTTTGTCCCAGACAGGAAATCTTCAAAGGCACCGTGGACAAAATGTGGCTGGTTAAAACTGAACAAAATCGAATAAATAAACAAGAATGGTTTTCTTGTCAATCATTTGTTGTAAAGCTTTTATTCTTTCAATTAACAAATAAAGTCTCATCAAATGCAACGGCCCAATAAGAGTAAATTAATAGTTTCCCGTACAGATAAATTTCCTTGAAACAAAAATTGTCACCATACAATTTTTCGGTTTAGAAGTTCCATTCCGATTTTGTCTGCTAGTGTGGAAAGGCCTGTGGAAAGGCCCTTAGAGACAACTGGGGATGAGTCAGCCTTACTAACTTATTGAGGCAAAACATTTTGATGATGACCTCATGGAGTTATTCTGTTTTTCCTTTGTTTTGTGTGCAAAATGTAGGTGTGAGCACTGTAAAAATTTCATGCCAACATGGAATTTGTTAGCTGACCACTATGGAAAAATTCCACATAACGAGCTCGTAACAATAGCTAAGGTACAGTGTACTTGAAGTTAAATACAGAACCTTTTGGTGACTACTGTAAAACTTGGAAAACTCTGAATACCACAAACATTTCTGGAATGTTATTGTGTTGCGAGGAAAAAGTCAATCAAGGGTAAGAAAACCAAACGTCAAACAGCAACCTTAATTTAGTTTGTGGTTTTGTGGCTTGTGTGCATGTTCTGATCTTTGTTGTGATTGGTCAAAACACAATCATTTCTGAAATATTTCAGCGTGTAACAGAAATCATTTAAAAGTCCTGGTATTAAGTTGCTCTTAGTATTTAAACAGAACTGCCAGCTCCTAGTTGTATAATTTTGTGGTTCAATTTTATCCTTGGCTCGAATTCTAATTAAGTTAGGTTTTGGGTATGGTAATCTATTAATAATTAACAATTTATTACTTCAAAAAAGAGGACAAAGTATTTATTTTATTTGCATGTAGACATTAAACCACACCATATACATCAGTGATTGTATTGAAATCCGTTGGTACATTTTTTCCTCAGGTGGATTGTACAAAAGAGACTCCTCTCTGTGCAAAACAAAATATTCGAGCATATCCAACGTAAGTTGTAAGCGATACTTAATATAACTCTACATAAGGCTCTGCTAGACAAACAGGGGCACCCAACGTCAATTTTCGGAAAATATCTGTTTGGAAGACGATTTGAGATCTAGAATCTTCGGAACATTTGTTGCAAAATTTGTTGCTTAACTGCCTCTCCTTGGATTTTCAAACATCTAAAAAATGGTATAATTGCCTATTTTTAACGAATTTTTACCCTAAAAAGGTCACCTAGAATTTTCGGGAGCCTTTTTTCTGGCTGAAATTTTCGAAAAGGTAAGTTCTGATCCCTATAATTTTCGAATCACTAGACTTTCAGCTAGGAAATCCAAACAGATAAAAAATTTTTTGGGGATAAAAATATGCCTATATCTACCGTTTAAATACTAAAATACGTTCAACAATGCTATGTTTAAGTGGTTTTGAACTATATTCTTGTTGGGTGCCCCTGGACAAATATATACAAAATGTTAAAGCTTGTGTTAGCCCTTTCAAGGACAACCCTAGGCTGGCCCATATATAATGTAAAAAGTGTTTGAGTATTATTGGCTGTTTTGTTTCTTTTCAAAGGTTAAAGCTGTATTATGATCAAGGTGAAATCAAGAGATATAATGGCAAAAGACGTATGAATGATCTTAAAGCCTTTGTTGACAAATTTGCCGGGACATCTGAGGTAAACTGTGCATATCCGTACTCATACAATTGCAGGGGCAGATCCAGGAGTTTTTGATGAGGGGAAATGATACCAATTGGACATCAAACTATACGTTAATTTATTTTAAGTTGTCTTACGTTTTTCCTAAAACAATGGTGATTTGGGAAGGACGAAGGCTGTTTGACTTCACAAGGTTTTTGCGACCCACGTATTTCTTTATTTGTTGGGGCCCGACATATTTCAGTTTGCTTTTCCCTGTTTTAAAGGGGGGTTGCTAGCCACCCAATCCACCTCCCCTGGATCTGCTCCTGAATTGTATAGGTAGATATCCTCTTGCCCTGGAGAAACGGCTTGGGTTTCTCTTAGAATGATGTATCTGATTATGGTCCTTTTTATCTACATCTGTGACAGAAGGAGAGTGAGTCCGGAGACACAGCTGAAGCAGACAATGGCCTGTACACACTGACCTCGGAGAACTTTGACAAACATGTTGAAATTGGACTGCATTTTATAAAGTTCTATGCACCATGGTTTGTAGAGTCAAGAATAAAGAATACTTTAGCTTTGCTTTCCTCCTTTCTTTGTTCTCTTTTTGCATCAGTTCAGTGTTTTTTTTTTTGCAACTGTCTTTTTTTTATCAGGTGTAGCCACTGTCGCAAGCTTGCACCCACATGGAAGGCATTGGCTGAGTATCACAAAGACAATATGGACATCACAATTGCTAAGGTGCAGTAAAATATCGCCGTTATGTTTATTTATTTATTTTATTTATATGTTACAATTCACAAAGGTTTCCCATCACTATGCATGTGCCAAAAAAAAAATAATGATAATAATAAAAAAAAATAAAATGATGTATAAAATCAGTGAGGGAGATTAAAGACATTAGTGACAGCCCACAGTAATTGCTTCGTGTGCGTTTCACGATACTCGACTGGAAAAGACTGGAAACCAATTTACCTAGAAGTAAAGGGAAAATAAACCAAGAAAGCAGATGGCAAAAGCGAGCTTTATACCAAAAAAAACATGAGGTGACCGGTCACTGATAGCCAGGGGCCAAAGATACTCCGCTATTATAAGCCTGATTCCAGGGTACTTTTATAGGAAAAAGCACCAAAAAACTTTCAAGCAGTTCCATTCTCCGCCTTCTAATCCCTGTGTTGTAATGGAACACTTTACCTTCCTTTTTATTAGATCAGCCTTCCGTGGACGCATTTAAATCTGCTGGCCAATAGTAACGGGCGCAGACATTGAAATGAACCAGTCAAATTTCAAAATAGCCCGCGCCAAGCACGGAAAAACGCTTATCAACAAGTTATGTTTTTTTTTAATGAATTCTGATTGGCTGAGAAAGGGGCGTAGGAGTTTATTTAGCCAATCAAAAACGCGTAGCAACTTGAACTGTGCACCCGTTTAACCGCTGTACGTTTTTTTTTTAAATCTATTTTTTTCTTGTATTCTTCTTTCTTACAGATTGATTGCACAACTGAAGGGAAAAAGTGCACAGAGCATAAGATTCATGCGTTTCCTTCACTTAAACTGTTTAAAGATGGCAGAGAGGTTTGTAGTTGCGTGTCAGTTTTAAAACTACGCGTGCTCTAGTCTATAGCTTTCTGTCAAAAAGAGCGATCTTTTCATTCGCTCTGACGAAAGGCTAGTGGTCGAACCTAAGCTTTCATTTTTATGCTATCGGTTCACCTGAATGCTCCATTTTTTGCACTAAAATGCTCGATCTCCCCTAAAAAGTTCCATAGGGCTCGGATAATGCTCGTCATAAAGACGTTAGACTGCAAGTAGTCTCTCTTTTTCTTCAGGTTTAGTGAGAGCAATGCACGCGCGCGGGAGCGGCGAAGCCGTGAGACGCGCGAAATGAGGGCAGCAGCCCGTGCCTCTCCCGTCTCGCGTCATCAGTCACGCGCGTGGCCATTTGCGTGTCTCGCGTTTTGCTCGACGGACGACAGAAAAAAGAGAGACTACTCGTAGTCTATAAGGACATTAGATGTAAGGTCTGTAAAGTACAAGCGCGGTATTTTTGTTTTAGGTGGACAGCTATGAAGGATCGCGTTCGCTTGACGACCTTAAGAACTACTTGACTCTGAAGATCTCTGAACACAGCCTGTTAAGCAGTGCAACGACGGAGAATAGCGAAACAGCTGAGGAGACACCTTCTGATGAACTAGACTTGCAGGTATACATGCAGACGTGTCTAAGACTATGTTCACACTGTAATCGATACTCTTGCGCCAGCACGAAAACCGTACCGGATAGTGTTTCTGTTCACACAAAAGAGTGGTGATTTCGGCGCGATTTCTCTTACGGAACGAAGCTGCGCCGCGCCGATCTCAAAAGTGGAGCGTCACGTATTGGATAAGTTGTTTGCCACACTTTGGTGCTGTGTGAAAAGGTACTCGGACATTGCCGAAGTAGGAGCGAGAACTGGAATCCACTGAGACGGAAGTAAATATTCAGGTTGAAGATTTGGATCTAGGACACCAAATCCTCACGGCCAACTGCTCCGGCTTAACCCTTTAAACCCTGAGAGTGATCTCCTTGTAATATCAATGCTTTGTAAAACAGAGTGGTCATGAGAATTACGGACATGACCATACAAGATGAATCTGATTGATATTTTATCAACTTCTCCCCACTACTTCTATGGTAAATGAATAGGGGCGACAAATGAGAATTTAATTTTGATCTTAGGGTTTAAAGGGTTAAATGCGATGTATTTGAACGACCTATTCCAGTTCCGGGCTGTTTCTGAGTGTTAGTTGCGGTATGGTGTGGACATAGCCTAACTTAAAAAGTTTTATAATTTCAATCATTAATAGCCTTACCATTTAAGAAAGTCTTTCGCTCATTATGCTCTGAGTTTATAGCGGAGAAAATGAATATCTTAGCCTCCGTTGGGATTCGATTCGAACACCTCCCATATTCCGGTCGGTCCCTCGAATCACTGAGCCTACTACAGGATCATAGAAAGTTAAGCTGTGTACCTTTTTCATGTATGACGCATGTCCTGTGACACTCTGTATGCTGTTAGGATCATCTGTGTCGAATACGTCCTTTATGCTCCGTGAATAAGCGACAAAAGTAAAATGTTCATTAAGTTCATCATGTTTCATTTCAGATCAAACCATTTCAGCTCACCGACAGTAATTTTGATGCCATGATCAGTTTTGGTACAACATTTGTCAAGTTTTACGCCCCTTGGTAAGTCTGTTTTACTAGTGGTAACCCTGTTTTGCTTGTCTCTTGGTAAACTTGTTTTGCTTGCTGCTTCCTTTTAAGCACGTCCCCAATCTTTAAATCCAATTTAAAATATTCTTAACTTTCTCTTTTACGGAAGAATTTCTACTACTTTTATTGTAAAGCGAAATGCTTACAACGTCACCCATTGTTGTTGTTGTTGTCATGGTTACAGGTGCCGACACTGCCGAGAACTTGCACCTGTTTGGGACCAGCTTGCTAACAAATGCGCAGATAGTTCGTCTGGACCAGGAATTGCTAAGGTTTGTAATTAATTGTTAGAACGGGGTTTAAGAAGAGTATAAAGGCTGGTAGCTGTACAAAAGGAATCTTAACTCGCGCTCAGGGCACATGAAAACGGAGAGTTTTTCTTCAGTTTGATCTACTGTCCACACGTCACCGGTGAAAACCACATCGGAAACGCATCTTTGTACAAATGCTATCTCCAGAGGGAAGATTTTTGACAGCGCCGTAATAGGGAGCTTTGTCAACGACGACGGCGACGGTAGCGAAAACGTCACTATTTCACAGACTTAAGTGTTGGTCGCGATTTTTTCGACTGGTGTAAAATCTCAGTCGAATGTAGGTGAATTTCCCTGGAATTGAATTCTTGGGGACCGCCACCGAGTTTAGAGGGAGAAAGAGAAATTTGTAGTCTAGTCGGTGTTTACGTCCGCCACGAAACGTCACTTGAGGGAATTTCACGTCGCTGTCGTGCAGTGACGGCAAAGAAATGTACAAAAAAGTGTGCTGCACGTGCAGAGTTGTTGTTTTTCTAATATAAACCTATTTTTTTTTGCCGTTCTCGTTGCCGTCGCCGGCTTTTGAGAAAAATAACGTCACGGACAGAGAGACCATTATATGGGCATGCACCGATAAGGTGGTATTGTTGTCAGTAACTATGGCGTTTTCGTGTGGACGGGCAAAAGCGATTCAAAAACGCAACGTGTAGACGTCGATTTTTTTTTTTTTTGAAAACTGAGAAAAAATTTCTGTTTTCAAGCAAAAACTGATATGTCTGAGCAGGGCCTCAAATTCATGTTGAATCATAAATCATATGCTCACATTAGAAACGTCAAAAAGTCAGCTTTTGAATATCTCTTACCTGTGCCAGGCTCTTAGATAGTAGGGAGGTCGCTTAGGTGGCAGGATTTGCTTGGGAGTGCTGTTGTTTTTTGGTGGTGGAGCCGTGAGAAGTTTGGGGGAAAAGCCGAGAAAGTACTCCGCACATAACGATCCGGTCAGTTATGCACCTATCAATGTAAATCCCGTGAGGGGGGAGTGCGGGCAAGGGGCGGGGATTTGATGCCTGAGAATATCCCCCCGTCGGGCTTTTGACCTTGCGAAGCGACCCCGGGGTCGGTACATTTGACTTTGACCGACAGAAGCCTGGTATCAATTCAGAAGCGGTTACCAAGTCCGTCCCTCGAGGCTTTCTGAAAGTCACGCTGTTGGAGAAAGGTATGAAGTTAATAATGTCTATTTTGAGAAAGGTTTTTTCTTCAAGTTCCCATCTGATTGTAAAACTCGATTGAAATCGAATTCCACCATGAAAGTCAGAGGATGTTTTACGGGTCACTGATTCGACCTGTTCCGACATGTTGAGCAGATGTTATAAAGCATTTTACGTTTTATCAATATTATAATAGCACAGTCAATCTTCCTGGAGTGATTTTGTTGTTCAAAATACGAGATGCTAGTGGAGAGAGAAAATACTTAATTACAGCGAGTAATTTAACGAAGCTTACGTTAACCATAAATAAAAGTAGTAAGAACGTACTTTTGAAATATTCTTTTAATTTGTTTTATATAGTGTTATAGTATTTTTTGTTTAGATTTTTTCCCCTGGGGTGGGGGCTTTTTTGACACTTTTGATCAACCTTTCGTTTCCCACCCTGGGGAATTTGATCAAAAAATTTCAACATTTGTCAAATCCCCACCCCTTGCCCGCACTCCCCCCTCACGGGGTTTACATTGATAGGTGCATTACGCAGGCTAAGGTCGAGCGAAAATAGATCGCGCGTGATCTGGGGAAGGAGAGTGGTGTTTTGTCTTCCCCGCGCGTTTTTCGCTTCAGTTTTCACCATCTCTGCACGCTACTGTCTTGGGGCCTGGAACAGGCCAGATTCTCTCATGACAGAAAATTTACTCCATCAGCTCAGTTGATAAAACCGTATTTAGTAATTGTTCCTCAATCTCGATGTTCATGTGAAAAGGAGCGTAAAAACAAGCTTGTTTACACTGAAAATGGCAAGCGACAGATAAGATACGTAATTAACAGCGGGTTCTCAAAGAACGATCACATAGTCTGAAATGTTATCCGCGTCTTCGCTCCACCCCTCAGCTGGTCTCTCTCACCTTGCCGCCCCTTGAGGGTGGGGCGAAGTGACAGATGACATTTCAGACTAACGATCATACAACGCGGGAAGTAATCGAGCGTTTTCACATGACGTCATTGCTGCCGTATCGGTGTTCCAAAACAACGAAACGGCGGCCATGTTGGTGTTCCAAACAAATTCTGTGGGAGTTGGACTCTTTTCTTTTCTTTCATAGATGCTGATCACGTGAGAGAAAACGCTCTATAAATGCGGTGGTCATATCATCATCACTTCTGCTTGCCATAAACGTGATGCTTAAAACTTAAAATTTAACAGAAATAAATACCCTTATTCTGACTACACTATCACGAAACATTCAATGTGAAATAGTTTATTGAGGAATGGTCAGTCAGTCATCCGACAACAACAATGTGTCGTAACATATACTTATTACAACATAGAATATGCTAGCAAGTCTAACTTGAAAAGCTTGAAAAATTAAGTGTACCACGCCAGATACGAAAAACCACTAAAAAACCACTCTTTAGATGTGGCCAAAAAATATGTGGAAACGTATTCCCCATCTAATGCAATGGCACGGAACCTCGGGGAAGAGGTACAAACAAACGCATAACTCCATAGAAAAAATTTAACTAAATTGACAACAGCAAACAGAAAGACTGACTGAGTTAGAATGATTAATATTCCCCGCTAAAACATTAAATACTCAAAACTCTCCCCTGAGAATACTAAAACCTCTCAATCGTGCCATCAGAATAGCAATTTCTGACTAATTCGTTCCTAGTCACTCAACCGTCAGAAATTACATTTTTTGCAGGTTGATTGCACGACGGAGGAGGAGCTTTGTAGCAGCATGGGAGTACGTTTCTTTCTTGTTTTTCAGTCAGCTAGGAATATTTATTTCTTCCTCGAGCCCGAATGGGCTCTGATTCCGATAGCCCATGAGGCCTAAGCCCGAATGGGCTATTAACTCAGAGGCCATGAGGGTGAGAGGAATAATTGTTTTAGTAAAATCCAACTAGTTGGTCAAAAATATCGAGAGAAATAATTTAGCTAGTTAAAGCTAGACTTTCATCCTTTTTGCCGCCAAAAAGCCGGCGCTTTTCGCTACTAGGGGGCTATAACAGATAGCCTAGTAGTAGCTCAACCAATCAGAACGCAGCATTGATAATAGACCACTAGTTAGATTTACTAAACAGTATTTTACTAAACAGTATTTAGCGTAAATACTAAACAGTATTTAGCGTAATACTTCGGCGCAAATCGGCTGAATTTTTGAATAGGGCCTGCACCTTTTTTTAAATCACAATCAGCCATTTTTGCAGACTCAGAAGAAGCGTTGCTTATCGATTTCCATTGTCGAGTAAGGCGTATTAAGTAAATTTTTGTTGAAATTTCAAGTGTTGTTAGTACACGTAAGCTAATGTTAGTGCGCGCGCGTGCGAAACCCTGGCGGGTTTTGCGTAACTTAATAAAATGATGGGCTTCTCAACGGACTTTTATTCTACTTTTTTCTCTTTCAGATAAAAGGTTATCCTACACTGATTCTGTTTAGCAAAGGAGTTCAGAAGCAAGAATACAAGGGGCCCAGAGATTTAGACAGTTTGTATAACTTTGCTATGCAGCATCACGATGAACTGTAATTTTTATGCTTTATAACCAATAAGCCTGCGGTTCCTTGGTAATAATAATTTATAACGCGAAAGTTTCTATGCAGATATAATCAAATGCGCGATTAACCTTTCATAAAACAGATCAAGCATTCATATTATAGTGAAATCTCAGCAACCAATCATATTCGACACCTATTGTAAGGACGTTTCGTTTGCGCGGATTTTCTTGCCTTTCTGTTCTGGTAGGTTTTTGATGGGAAATGATCTTTAGCCAATGGGAGTTATCGTAAGCGCGTGTCACAAGTGTTGCGTCGGGTCCTGCCGTATTTTCGCGTTATTTTACTTTGACGAAGGTCCAGCCCCTTACCATTTTAAGTATCATTGTAAACTCCTTCATTCACATTTTTTTTGTGTGTTATACAAGCAGTCAGAATACGCTGGGACAGATCTGAATTGCCGTGCAAGAAAGCGCTGTGAGGCGCCGCGCAAATTAACGAAAACATTGTCCAAAATTTTCCATAATCGTATTTATTGTTCTTATAGTGAAGTTCTCTGACTATCCTAATCAGGTTTTGTCTATGACGTTAAAATGTATAAGAAAATGGTAAAATGCAAAGAGAAATAAGTTATTTCAAAGAACATGACCTATAGTTATCGTGGTCATCGTTACCCAAAGAAAGTTACAGCTTCAGTGCTTAAGAAACGTGATGTTAAACAAAACTGCAGCATTTCTTTATGGTTTCAAGTAAACTTTTGTTTTCACCATGAATTACGAAGAGTAGATTGAGCGATTTCTTTGTTAATTAGCTCTTAGGTGGAATTTGGTCCTCCTTTCTATAGATCGTTTTCATATGACGTCATGGCGGCCATTTTGGAAACGTTAAGGTAGCTGGGTCGAGTTAACTTTCGCAAGGACTTCTGGGACTGTTAGTAGGAACAGGGAAAAAATTGGCCAATAGCTGACCGGCTATTGGCCGTCATGGCGGCCACAATCGCCACTTAAGAAACGATAAGGAACCTGGGTCGGGTTCGCAAAGACTTTTGGGACTGTTAATAGGGACAGGAAAAATATTGACCAAAAGCTGACCGGCTCGTCCCCGGTAACCATCCCACAAACAATTGTAGGACGCCTTTTGGCTCCGGTTGCATTTTCGTTTCTTAAGTGGCGAATTTGTGTGCAAAACTGGACTGTGAATCGGCGACCAAAACAAATTCCTTTGTTGCATAGCCACCGATCACATGAATGAAAACGGTCTTTTATTTTGCTCTGTAATTTGGCAGCTTTATAGTTGAGAAGGCGCATCAAACGTACAAAGGAGTGTTCCAGGGGGTAGTTTATTTAAAAAAATATAGTATTTAGTCAACAAAATAAAACAAAAACTCTTTTCTTCAAAACCTTGTCTTTAGTGTCAGTCAGCTTACCTACAACCGTCCCTCGCAACAGATTCTCTCCTGGTCTTACTAATCAGCAAACCAACTGTCAACTGCTGTGTATAAAGAGAAAACCCAAGCTGCCCATATACCTTCACACAATGAGTGAACTTAAAAACTAACAACGAAGAAAACTTAATTGCAGAATCCCTTAGTTTTGCTCTTTGATTGAACCAATCAGGTAACAACAAAACCCAAGTATACTCTCTTCACAAGCGTGTGCCTTGTGGTATGATTGGTTAATTCAATTGCACGCAACTTGATTGGCCACAGCAATTGCTTTGGTTTGGTGTTACGTCATTTCATAAAAACGGCTCGAAAAGAAATGCGACGAAAAAGTGTTCACAGACAAGCTGCTTTTGTGCTTTTTGTTCTGAATTACGTCGTTCTAGTTCCCAGAATTTTCTAGCCGTGCCCAGGACTAGGTTAAAGACGTTTGGTGATAGGGCTTTTTCCGCAGCTGCTCCTAGGTTATGGAACCAATTGCCCCCTGAACTCAGGAATGTTACATCTGTCGACCAGTTCAGGTCGCAGTTGAAGACATACTTATTAAAATTAGCCTACGATGTTTGATTTTAGTAGCTTTATTAAATTTTTATTTTATCTTATAATAGTTTTTAACTCTAGTTTCTTACCATTTTATTGTACAGCGCTTTGAGGAATTGGTGGATATCGCGCTATATAAGTGTCTATTATTATTATTATTATTATTATTATTATCGTATTGATTAATTCTCGTGCAAACATCACGGAGTTTTTAACAAACTAAACCCATTTTTTTACCTTTTGAATTTAATTATTTTAATTTTTCCACGTAAAACTATGCCATCGATACCATTCAAATGAAAACGATCAAATTTATGCTAGAACCTAAACAACTGACAACGGCAACGGTGTCTTCCTTTGCCTTGTAAAGTAAAATCCCGCTTACCTTAACCCTCGGGACCTCCCGACGATGACTCGAACCAAAATGCTCCTTTTCTCAGTCCAACACTTTCGTGGGCTATTGCTTTTAACATCTGCGCCCCCCGGGATAAGTATTTACCTTTTCTTCTTACCCCTGGGAAATTCCATACTATTGCATTTACCCCTGACAAATTCCACTACTTTTATAACGTACCCCCGAGGAATTCCACCTGGTCTCAGCCCGGGCGTTGCTCATATTTAATGCAATAGCCCAATTTTACCCATAGAATTTCGAACCTCTCCAAAATTCCAGCCAATATCCCTTCTCCCAAGAGGTTAAAGGAGAATGGGATTCCCCTGTGCTGTTGCATCGATGTTCAAAACTGTAAAAATTCCCACAGTACAGCACAGCTCAGCACAGTGTTGACTCTAAGATTTCTGGGATCGATTGAGCGACCAATAAAAGCTGTGACTGATTAATCTACAGTTGCCCGTGAAACCCATCGACCGGTCACCAGTAACTAAATAACTGTTTCTTAAAGAATCTTCCTTAGGAGCTGAGATAAATTCTTCAAAACCATGTTTTCCGATGAAGAACTAGAACGGCGCAAACGATACGAATCTGAAATAGTGAGTTCCAAGGCTTCATCGGAACCTGACTAATAAGAATCCATTTCAGTCACAACACTTCCTGAATTTGCCAAAGGGAAGGTAAAACCTTTACCAAGAACGCCGCAAACCTGGGCCTGATCGCAGGCTAAAGCTTTACGCATTACGCAAAGCAAGGTGACAAGGCTATTTAATTTTGTCTTTTGCGTAGAGAGACTGTAATTGAGCCGCAATTAGTGACGCAGCCTCCCCTGCCTCTCTCTTAATTTTGCCCTCTGGCCATCACTCATAGAATATAATATGAACTAGCAGTTTCAATTTGAAAGTAAGCGCTGGCGTCAGAGCTGGAAGAAAATACGGAGAATACAGTTTGTAAATAGATAAAGTGATGAGGATAAAAATGAACCCTGGGAATTAGGGTGGGGAAGCCGTTTTAAAAGAAAAATACTTTATTTCCGTGTACAGTCGAACCCTTATATGGCTGATTCAATAAAGGTTTCTTTGGGCATTGGAAAGCTATTGTTTGGTGGTCACTAAAGTAAATCATTGCATTGTTCAATATGCCCAAATGCCCAATGTCTAATTATCAATGACCAATTATCAAAGCAACCTATTTTGGTGTAGCTGTATAACGGCCCTGTATTAAGCGGTCACCCTCTATTAAGAGGCCAGTTTTCAATGTCCCGATTTTTCGCTTATACAAACGCTGTATTTGTTACCTGCTGTATTAGGGCCTGTTTACATGGAGGTGGGGGACCCCAGGTAGGTGAGGTAACCCGCTTAGGTGGGGTAAAAAAAATAACCCGCCTTTACATGCAATCTTACAACCCCGCCTTCCCGGGGTGCACTTTCTCAAGATTATTGAATGGTCGCTAAGCACGTAAACAAGAAAAATGCTGGCAAACCACGAGTTTTGGCGATTAATGCACTTTTTCACTCACTTGTTGCTCTTGCTGCAACCCGTCAGTGCAATAGCTTTCTATTGTTAACTTTAATCATAATGCAAAGACACCGCGAAAGTGAATTTTGCGCGAATTTGATGTATCACGAATCCGACCCCGGCCAGGCGGGTTACCCCACCTTGAAACGTTTACATGACAAATTGTGACCCCGGCTGAGAGGGTAACCCGGTCTGGTAGACCGGGCTACCCGCCTTGGCGGGTCATCCCACCTATCATGTAAACGTGATCAAATGAAAATGAGAGATTATATGGACAGGCGGGTTACCCCACCTAAGCGGGTTACCTCACCTACCTGGGGTCCCCCACCTCCATGTAAACAGGCCCTTAGTCGGCAACCTCTATCAAGCGGCCGCGGCCACCCTATAGCAGTCCTGTGTTTGTCTTTCTTTGTTAGACTGTCCGCTGCATACCAATGTATTTCTAAGAAAACGAGGAAGTATAGATTAATGAAAAAGCGTAAGGCAACATAATTTACACTAGGGGAAGGGAGCCTAGGGTGATGTGTGCGTTGCTTGCTGTACCCAATCCGTTCGAAATAGAGACAATATAGAATAATGCCTAGTCAATTCTTAACTTACTTTACGCTTTCAGTTTCATACCTCGGAAGATTTGGCCCCAGCTGAAGTATCCCGCAATTGTTATCCTTAGCGCCCCTATCCGGGTACCCGGTCGTGATCGTTACGTGGTTAATTCTGGCCCACCCATTTCAGCGAAAGACTTGTGTGCTGAAGTCGACTCTTTTAGCTTTGTTATTTCGTCACTGGATTTTAAGGCCTTCTGTCGCCTCCCATCGTTTCGAAAATACATTTTCAGGAAAGTAATTTCCAGATATAAGAAGGGCTGTTTTCAATACCGGGTTAATGACGAGTTTCACGGCGTTGCAGCCTGAACATTCGCGATAACTTCTGTTTACTAGTGCAAGATGGAGAGTGAGTTTAAGTTTCAGTTTACACAAAGTTAGAAGGTATTAGAGAATCACTAGTCACGCAAACTGAATGTTATCTTTTATTGTCGACAGCAGGTAACAGTATCAGGAGAGTTGTGGAGTACATAACTGCCTAGAAATTCCGTAATTGCAGAACGCTTACTCAAAAACAGATCTAAACTTAAGGGGAGTTATTTCCCACCGATCTTTCAAAAGTAGTACTCAAATCCTTTCTCGACGTCTATATATGCATTGGCAGTGTTACTAGCTTTACCACTCTCTTCAACTTAATAGCGCATAATTGCAATTGTTAACTTGTCTATTACTTGGCGTGCATCGATCATCCCCGTGACATTTCCAATGTTCCGGGTCTGATACGAACTTTATAACGCTAAAACCCGACAAGGAATTTTCCCAACCCCACTAGCCCTTTCGAATTCACCCCGTTTCTTTCTGATTTACGAATCGTCCTTTAAAGATCTTTAAAAGACTGTAAGACATTAGCGACCATCTATGATAGCTGCCATGTATATCCTGTAGATAAAATCCGTTCTCAGGTTAAACCAGAATTTCTTTAGTCTCCAGTGAGCAAATAAGGCTAGAAAACAAAGGAAATTCTAGATCAAATTTTAGTTTGAATACTGTTTACCCACCCTAGAAACGGATTTTACCAGTATGCCCTGACAACGGCCATTAATTGCCCTGAATAATATTCTGCTATCGATAATTTGTTCATCGTCTTTGGGAAAGCATCTTGGTACGTCGGTCGGGACCAGAGAACGTCTAGTGTATCCCCGCTCTAATATAATTGACAAGTTTTTAGGTAGAACTGATCTAAACGAATTCAGGTTTCCACACGACTTTTCTTCTCTGCACATCATTCGACAGGTTAATGTCAATTAAACGAACTGGAACTCATGAAAATGTTCTCCATAAACCCTAACGATGCAGAGAAATTCATTTTCAAGCCGGCAAGTGCAAATGCAGACCGGATCAACTCATTTACGTACTTAGAAGACAATAATACCCACTGTATTCCAGTCAGATCTTTAAATTACCTGATCTGATCCGAATTTTGTACGCTCCATTTTTTATATAAACCGGCACTACGGGAGATCATTGGACTCACTTTTTTTCTATTTCTCAGATTTGAAATGAAGCTGTCGCCACTGTTTGTCTTGTTGTCCGCCTTTGCTCTGCAGAGGGCATGGGCCCAGCTATGTAACGTGCATTACGGCCCCTCTGGAGTTACTGAGTGCGTCAAGTTATCAGGATATTACGGCTACCAATGGGCAACCTGTCTTACTAATGCATACATACGGCAAAAAAGTAACCAGAAGCATATTTGTAGATATATCTATGCAACATATTGCTGGTACCAGTGCATGATTGAGGTGCATGACAAATCCAGTGGAACAGTGACAGACGACTGTTCATGTGAACCTAGCAATACGACTCCCAAACCATACACTGGTATTCCTACAACATCACTGCCTTCAAAGTGCTACAGCCCTTCTGGAGATTCGTGTGATTGGTACCGAAACTGCTTGGAAAAGAAGTACCCATGTGAGGATACGAGCAATGCGTACGCTATCAAATATGCTGAGAAGTTTTGTAGGTTATATGGTGACCGATATTCCATATTCAGTTCGGAGGGACGGAAATGGGTGGACGCTGTTCGTAAGTGTCTTCAAGTGTCCTTAGTACCTATACTGCGTCCTTGGAACAAAAAGCTGTCGTGTAAAGACATACGAGAGAGGGCTTTTGCTTCACACACTCCATGCTACTTAAATCCAGATAAGGACGCACCATCCATTTGTGATCTGGGCTTCAAAGATTTCCTTCAGATCTTCCTGACAATTAAAAGGTCCTTCATTCAGCTGGACACTTCGTGGGAATCATTGAAAGGAATGTGGAACATAGGAACCGTATGTGCCACTTCCTATGTCAAAGAGGCACTCACAAAGCAAGTGATCAAAATCAGCAAAATTGAGGTGAAGAACTTCCCAAATCGCGCTAAGCGATCGTTGTCGGACCCTCTTCCAGAAGCTGATGCTCGAAGTCGCTTCGCAGATCAAGTAGGTTCAGCTATCGCGAAAGCCTTGAAGTGGAATACTGATGTGATGGACTGGCTAGCCTACCCTGAGAATGTCACACATGCCGACGATCCAGATATTTCGAATATCATCATCGTGTTAGCCGACATAAAAGCCCTGGGCATCGTGAGCACTTCTATGCCGGGCATCGACTTGAACCAGACTATGGAAGAATTTGCGTCAGCTGTTGCAAAAGGAACTCTGCCTTTGCTGGTAGATGGGCACAACGTGTGGGTAAAATCCTTAGCTTCTTGTTCCGACAAATCCTGCAACAGCACCCGGGTACTGGCCGTTTCAGACAAACCTCCCGAATGGAACAAGAGATCTGCTCATTCCGCCTATAGTAACCTCGGGCCGTATGGATTCACAGCGACACTGGTAATCAGTTTTCTGAATAAACTGTTTTTTTAGGTTGATACTATACTACACTAGTGATCACTAGTCTGGTGTGTGAAATAGGACGCTGTATAAAACAACAGTTCCATTGTATGGAACACTTTGCATCGGTATTCAGACTATTGCAATATAAAAACTAGTAAGGCTTGATTATGTTAGCTTCGATGTATTAAGCGATAATTTTGTTTTCTTATTTTAACTGTGCAGAAGCGCTTAACAGGTAACTAGTTGCAAGGAATTTCTCAGAAAAAGTAGAAATTATGGTAAAATTTCCCGATATGGAAACCTAATTATAGCGAAAGGTGCACTCTGATTTCGTGTAATTGGGATAAACTAAGCTAAACTTTCTTTTTACTGCTACTAATAGATTCACTATTTATGTATTTAGCTATTAATCGATGATGTGTAACCATTTCATTTATATGCACAAATAAAATGACCTGTAACGCATGACAGAATGTGTGGCCACCAGAGGCGAAATGAGGACGAACCAAATTGAAGACGGCTCATACTCGGGGTAAAAACCTGCGAACCTCAGCTCTAGTGACGTAAGACAATTACATGTGATGAAATGAAGCCAGTGAGCAGTCAAGAAAATAGAGCCAAGGAAAATAATAGTTAGAAAATAATAGTTAGAAAACTTCACAGGTTTTCATGAGGTTTTTACACTGAGGATGACCAGAAAAGACGCTTTCGTAAGTTTTTGCGAAGTGTGGGAGGGGTGGGAAGAGGAGGCGACGCCGGAGGCAAGGTTAGAGGATGTGTTCAAAACCGAGACAAACCTAGTAGCTCAAATACAAAAACAACAACAACAACAACGATAACCTTTATTTGCATGACTATAATTACTTACAGTATTGCAAAAGGTATTTAAAATAAGACAACGAAAAGAGAAAGAAATAATCGTAATAATGATATTTATAATAACAGATAATCAAGTGATCATGACATTATTCTTACGTGACAGGACTGTCACGAAAATTATTCATTAACGAGATATAATCAATCGTTAATTAAGAAAACTACTTCTGAGTTAATCAGTTTAATCACCAGGTCAGAGAAAGACAACTGTTGAAAGTTATGAATATAACTCTGTATTTGAGCGAAAAATTCATTTCTTATTTTGAAATATTTTGGGCAATATCAGAGAAAACGAATTTCATCTTCGATTTCATTGGAATGACAAACTGGACATGATCTTTTGTCGTGAGGAGTTTGGTTATATCTTCCAGTCTCGATCACAAGTTTATGATTGCTTACGCGTAATTTTACCAAAGGCATAAACTAAGCTAAATTGCGGAGCTGAGACGCTTCCGTAGATTTTAATAAAAAGTCTTGATTAGCCTGTACATTAAACAGAAACACATTTGAATTCAAGGGACTTCTAGAAAGCAAAGGTATTTAGTCGTTCCGTATCGCATATAGGTATCCCTAAGCTCTTACTTTTTCACATGGGTTCCTCTTGATACTTTTTGAAGATGCAATTTTTCACCAGCCGATTCATATAGCTATCAAATTAGAACTTAAAGATCCTAAAAGCTTAGTTCTTAACTGCATTCTTTGGTCTAAAAGGTTTTGTATCTAAGACGACAACATACTCGTCAGTTGGAATGGTAGCATCAGTTTCACGAATTGTGTAGGAAAAATTTGCAAAAGAAAAATGGCAGATGGTAAACATTACTATTGTTCATCCATAAAGAAAACAACGTACTCTGTACATTCGTTTTCAATCGGGTAGGCATCCTGGTTCTAATTATTGTTTTCTCTCGAGAAGTCTTAAACTTAACTGAACTAAAACTTGTGACCGAATTAAGGCATCTACATAAAACTAATTGCGGGTTTTTCATAAATTAGTGGGGAGACAAACCTTCTGTTTCCATGCACCGGGAAGGAACATCTAGGGTGTGTCGGATTTTGCTCACCCTTAACTATTGCCATTCCCAGTAATCGGAATCACAACCATGAAAAACTGATATTGAAAAAAGGATCGTTTTCATATGACGTCATGGCAGCATAATCGCCACTTAAGAAACGATAAGGAATTTTGGCCAGGTTCGCAAAGACTTTTGGAACTGTTAATAGGGACGGGAAAAATATTGGCCAATAGCTGACCGGCGTGTCTCCAGTAACGATCCCACAAACAATTGCGGGGCGCATTTCGGCTCCAGTTCCTTTCTCGCACGACGAATAGGTCACTTTCACGACCACGACATTTCACCACAACTACCAGAATTTATTTCGTTTTTGCTTTCTTATTCAAACTTGTCCATCGCACTAAGGTTTAAAAAGAACCTGATAGCACTAATTTGCACAAGAGGACAACAAACTGAAGGATTCTGGTGGTCGTAGTAAAAGTTCGTCAATGTGCAATTATCCTCTTGGTGTGCAAAACTGTGAAACGGCGGCCTACTTGGTGACCAAGAAATTCCAGTGGGAATTGAACTCTTTTCTCATGTAGAACCTTTCCATTGTTCCGAGAAATTTGCATAGCCACTGATCACGTGAGTGAAAACGATCCATAATTTTGCTTTGTAAATTGGCAGCTTTAAAGTTCAGAAGGCGCATCGAACATACAAAGTACCGTTCAGGGAGTAGTTTATTTAAGAAAATATTATAGTATTTAGTCAACAAAACAAAACAAAAACACTTGCATTCAAAACTTTGTCTTTATTTTCTCAGTCAGATTACTTACAACCGTCTCTCGCAACAGATTCGCTCCAGGTCTTACTAATCAGCAAACCAACTGTCAACTGCTGTCTATAAAAAGAAAACCTAAGATCCCCATAATTCACCCAATACGTCAACTTAAAAACTAACAACGAAAAAAAATACAAATATTCCTACTTCTCCTATCTTAACGTACTACAAAAAAACCTTAAGCCCACTAGCGATACCCTAGTAAAAGCTCAATGGTATAGGACTAACAAGAAAAGATGCCCCTTTCATACTGGTGAATAAATGTGTTTACCATAGGCTAGTGGAAAAAGGCTAGTCTTATGCACTGAGACAACACAAATGACTCAGACCGGGTCTTGCCGGAAATCATAAAAATTGATCCTAATGATAGCTAATATACTTCTGTAAGCATTGCATAAACTACTGGACCCAATGCTGCACCTTTATTGAAGGACAATATAAAATTTTGAATTGTCGATTGCTTTAGTTTTGCTTTGTGATTGGCTGAGGAAATCGTGCCACCTTCTGGACCAATCGGGAAACAACAAAACCAAAGTGTACTTTCTTCACATGCGCTTGCCTCGGGGTCTGATTGGGTAATTACATAGCCCACGTTCGATATATTAAAATTCTAACATGACTCCGAGGCTTTCTGGTAAGTCTCTTCTGGGAATTGCGAGACAGTAGAGTCGTGAAAAATTTGCAATTTGGACCCTAAAACTTCGAATTCGTATAGGTAATATAGGTTTCACTCAGAATGATTTTTATTGAAACAAAAGATTTTTGCATGAAAGAACTCAACTCCCACAGGACTGATATTTCACCAAAATTTCATTGTTTTGGGACACCAATACGTACGTCATTTTATAGAAATTTTTGAATAAATCACGTGATATTTCAAAATTGTTTACGCCAAATTTTGAAATTTTACAAATCCGAGTGGTTATTTATTTCCTGCTATTATTTGTTTATACTACTACCCGCAAAAGGTTTGTAATTTTCACGTGTAGGTATTTCATATTAAGCTGAAATACCACTGCTCTAAGCCAATCAAATTGCAGAAATTTCTCCTGTAGTAGTATGAATGTTAGAATTTTTGATATATCGAACGCGGGCAATTGCGTGCACCGTGATTGGCCACAGCAATTGCTTTGGTTTGGTGTTGCGTCATTCAACAAAAACGGCTCTAAAAATAAACGAAGAAGTATTTACAGACAAGTTGATTTAGTGCCATTTGTTCTGTTCAACTCTTTGAGCCCCGATACCAGCTAACAAATTCTCCACACTTATCTCCATACTTACTTTGAGCAGTTAGTTGAGAGAATTAGTTAGTGATCATTTTTAAATTCTCATAACCTTTTTTTTAATGACATATTGATATCGTCAGGAGAAAATTGCTGTTGGTCACTTTCAGGGTTTAAGGGGTTGAGGAATTACCGTACTAACTACTTCAGAGTTAATTGACAATTATTCCTCGAGTCCGAATGGGCTCTGAGTCAATAGCCAATGAGGCCGAAGGCCTCATGGGCTATTGACTCAGAGGCCATGAGGGCGAGGGGAATAACTGTTTTAGTAAAATCCAACAAGTTGGTCGAAAATATCGAGACAAAACAACTTTAGCTGGTTAAAGTAAGACTTTAATCCCTTTTGGCCGCCAAAAATCCGGCGCTTTTCGCTACTAGTGGGCTATAACATATAGCCTAGTAGCATCTCAACCAATCAGAACGCAGCATTGACAATAGACCACTAGTTGGATTTTACTAACAAACGTTAGTACTCAATTTGCAATCCAAGACATAACTGGGACTCGACCAAATGTTAAGTCTTTAAATTTAAATATTTTAGATATTCCATGTAAAACTATGCCGTCGATATCATTCAGATATGAAAGCGATCAAATTTATACCAGAACCTTAAGATCTGACAACGGCAACGGTGACCTCCTTTGCCTTCCTTTCCCCAGTCTAACACTACAATAGGCTATTGCATTTAATAGCTGAGATCGTTATACGTTTCTGGGAAACTGCCCACCTACCCCGCCCCTAAGCCAACATTAATACTTACTTTTCATTTTGGGCAAAATGTTGACTTAGGGGAGGGGTAGGTGGGCAATTTCCCAGAAACGTTCAATTATGATCCAGTAGCTTCACCCCCGGGATAAGTATTTACCTTTTCTTCTTACCCCTGGGAAATTCCATGATGTTGCATTTACCCCTGTCGAGTCACAAAACCTTTATAACTTACCCCTGAAGAATTCCACCTGGTCTCAACCCGGATGTTGTGCATACTTATTAAATGCAGTAGCCTTATTTTACCCCTAGTATTTCGAAGCTTTTGATAATTCGAACAAATATCTCTTTTCCCAGGAGGGTTAAGAAAAGTGGGATTTCACTGTGCTGCTGCATCGGCTTAAAAAAAAAAAAGGAAAAATTCTCACAGTAACAAAGTAATTTGCCTTTCCGGAAGTAAATCGGGAGAGACTACGCCACAATGTTGGCACTAAGATTTCTGGGATCGATAGCGCGACAAATAAAAGTTGTGGTCGGTTAATATACAGTTGCCTATGGAAACCACTAACTAGTCAATTGAATCGCAGTCTTCCTGAAGAGATACGACTAAGATAACGCTTGAAAATTATGTTTTCCGATGAAGAACTCGACCTGCGCAAAAGATATGTTGCATATATGAGTCTGAAATATTAGGTGGACAAGGTATGGGAAACTTAATTTTCAAAAATCCATTGAAAAAATTTCCTGATTTTTCCAGTGGGAAGGGAAAACCTGTTACCAAGTGCGCTGCAAAACGTCGGTCGGATAAAGCAAGTTTAATTCTTGCGCAAAGAAAGGTGACAGGGCCATCTGTAATTGAGCTGCAGATTAGTGATGCAGTCTCCCCTGCTGAGGTCAGATCGCAAGGTCTCCTAATAATTATTTTGCTTCCTGGCCCTCTCATCACCCGCAGAATAAAATGGGAATAGTCAATTGATCATACTAGGAAAGATTTCTGTTAATGAGTTGTGATCTGGTAGAAAAATAAAATGAGACTTAGTACAAAGTGCAGACACCCAAGAGGTCCTGTCAGGGGAGGTGTACCGAGTTCCCTCCGTCTTATGTGAATATTTCATCATCGTCGTCGTAAATGGAGAGAAATCGCAGGAAGATTGTTATGATTTCATTTTACGAGGTTTAGTTGCTTTTTGGTGCCATGTAGCTTGTCGAATTTCGCCCTGGCAGGACCTTAATGAAATCTTGTACTGTTTGCACTGGTCTAATCTCACACGTGGGTGTCTCGATGCGCCAGTTATTGATGAGGGGAATCGAGACACCCCCAGCTGGAGACTGAGCCTAGTCTAACCTGCGATTCAGTCAAATCTAGTAAATCATTGTTCAGAGCTAATTAGATCCCCACTATTCGTTCTGGTCGAAACTGACCGGCAGAGACCTTTTTCTCAGACGAACTCACAGGCAGGACATTTTGCTAATTTGTTAAAGACTAAGAACAAAAACTTTAAAAGATATCCGGACATGATTTCCAATCCCTGTTCCAGTAGGTTCCAGTGAAAAGCCAGTCCATCTGACTGGTGTAAGGATTCATGTCCTCTTTAAACCATCTAGAAAAAAACAAGGTACAGTGCTGAATGATGATAAAGCAGGTTTACATGCGTAATACAAGCATTGCTGGTTGGCACATGAGTTCAAGGAAGCTTTGCAGGAAGTCTGGAGCAACGAAGCTCTTGGCAACCCCTCTTTTCATAGGCAAATTGCATGTGCAAGAGGACTGCGTACGAATCCGTATGTTATGGGACAAACAAAACAAGACCCACAGTGTCAGAAAGAGTACACCGAGCTCTTGTACTATTTGATTTTCCGCTAAGAATTAAGGAATTTTCCGCCAGATGGCCCCACAATGCCCAAGCATCAAAATTACCGAGTTTAAAACAAATTTTACCACGTAAAAGAACTGTTGCCGAGGTTTCAGTTGAGTGGTAAGACCCTAAATCGACTCCGGCAACAGAAGAGTTAAAGAAAAAAAGGAACGAACTATTACCTTGGGATCCAGCGCTCATTTTTCTTTTGTCTTTCTCTTTTAGCAGCACGTTGCTTCTCTTCAACTCGAATTTTTTCTTGAGTAGCTTTATCTGTGGATATAAAACAACAATCAATATGGATAACGCTTATCCAGGATTACCACAAACAATTTTTTTTTTCTTTTCAAGTTACTCTTCAACTACGTTAACTGATCTGACCATCGCGTTATAACGAGCCCACCATATCCGCTTACGGAAGTTCCCAAACGTTACTTTCTTTACAACTCCCCACTCCAGAAACTATATGGGGGAATGGGTACAAGCTTCCGGCACAACGATTTCTGGGACTGTTAGAGTGAATAATCCCTACTTACTAGTAGTAACCAACGGTTAGGGAAGACGGCGACAACGATCGAAGGTAAAAACGCTTTTGCTCCAACGCTGAGCTTTGCGTAAGTTTTACATGACAGATGGTCAAAAAGCCAGTGATCAGTTTACGAGGGTAGAAAGTCCAAACGCGCATGATCAAATTGCATTCTGCGCATTCCATTCATTCTTAGTGAACGTCCAAACGAATGATGGCTACATACATTCGACGCATGCGTAATAACAACCTGGAGATTAGCATTAAGGGCTCCTCTTGTCGCCCGCAATGATTGGTTAATAGTTGCCTTGGATACCATCGACCAATCATAACTAACGCTTGTCCACCCCAAGGATCCTAGAAACCACTCCACTCAAAGCTTGTACTCGTACTCCCAAAGTTTCTGAAGTGAGGAATCTTACTAAGCTGTGAACAGAGGTTTCTTGAAGGAATGGGTATTAGCACGTGTGGAGTCGTTCGTGTCGCTGTTATTCGCAAAATGGTTTGTTTTTCGCGAATGGCATTGACGAGAACGACTTAAAAACCACACCGGAATGAAACCTCTCTTAGCAGGGTACAATTTTTACCTCTGTAACAACTTACCTAAGTCCCCATTTTCCAGTGCTCGACAGTCGGGTCTGAGCCTTGAATCCGTGGGTGGTAACTGTGAAAAAAGATTGAAACGAAAACGCTTAATAGTAGTAATAATAATAATCATCATCATCATCATCATCATCTTAAAACACTATTCAGTAAATATCCCTTCAAGAGACCCTTCTTCCCCAGTACCTTTGAAAAGGCAAAAACTAGGATATATTCGATTCCTTTTCCTGTAGTTTTATTTGCATGATGCACAAGTGCAACAGTACCCTGCGAGTCAGCTCTCAATGTGGGGGAATATCGCGAAAAGTCATAGGCAAGCGGCACGCGAAAGAAGGCGAGAAAGCGCGAGGCGCCATTGCGGCGACGCGCGTTGTCTTGCAGCTCTCTTTTCCATGTGATTTCGAGCTACAGAATAAAGCTAAGGAAAATGCATACGCGCGGAAATAACCCTTTTGCTGATTGAAGTAAGTTGTCTGTCCGTTCTCATAGATTAACGTATGCCTTACCAAGGGCTGTTGGTCTTCATGAAGTTCATTCAGCTGCATGGCGTAGGTAGTGAAATTATACATCTAAACGAAATAAAATATGGCACGTGACCCTCAGACGTACAGGCAAAGGCATACTATCACTTCTCTAGTGGAAGAGTGGTATTTTTCTGCTTAAGTAGGAAGATTGTTAAAGCATTCCCCTCACTAAAAACGTTAAACTGACGGAATTACGGACATGAAAAAGATGGGCCCCTTCTCCTCATGAAATGGGGGGCAACAAATGAGAATTCAAATTTTGATCTTGTTTACTAAAGACAAAAACTAAACACGGACTACTACGCCCACTACACAACTCCGCCTATTGTTAGAAACAGTCCCATGTACTACAAGGCTCGACCTGAAATCTCCAATATCACTAGGGTGCACAAGGAGCCTAGATCGAGTTCTTTTCCCCCAGGCCTCCCCTCTGTTTTTTTTTTCCGCAAAACTCCCACTGCCTGGTGTTTTCAGCTTGTCTCCCATGACACCTCCAGTGAGAGGGTACACAGTCCACATTAAAACTGCTGCAACTCTTTTAAACGACGAAACGACTCCCCACCCCCTCTTGACGAAATGGCGTTTCTATCTACACCCCCCCCCCCCCTACTAACTTGTTAACAATGGGTGGACTCTCTTGAAAGCTCCATGCAGAGATCCGTGGGGTAACGCAACCCCTCTATTGACGAATAGCGTTTCTATCTTTACCTCCCTCCCCCTCCCCCCACACACACGCACTCTAACCTGTTTACTGTGGGGTGGCCTCTCCTGAAAGCTCCAGAGACCCTAAGGAGAAACTGCCCACAGTAAACCTGCCACAACTCTTTCACTGTCAAAACCCACCCCTCTCTTCACAAAATGGCATTTCTCTCTACACACCCCCTCCTCCCCGCTAACCTGTTTACTATGGGCTGGCCTCTCTTGAAAGCTCCAGAGATCCGTGGGAGTGGAAGTATCCACAGTAACACTGCCGTCACTGCTTCCACTACTAAAACTATTAAGAGAAACTGCGGAGGAATTACTGCTCCCTTCACTTGCGTCTGATCGCCGCCGTTTGCTTTCTCTCTTGGAATCTTTCCTTGTGAATTTATCGACGGTGAAACATTGGATGCCCTTCGTCCAGTCTCCTCGCAAGATGAACCGCTTTCGCTTGCTGTGGTCAAGAAGAGAGGAGTCAGAGTGTTGATAATACAGTCGTGATAGCCTCTTTACATGTTATGTCCCTGATAGTATACAATAAAAACTCGCGAGTAAGAACCTGCATGGTTTGAAAGAGCCTGTTAGGCAAAAATTTGCTAGTTAGGCCCCGTCTATACCTATTACAAGAACCTGTTAAGCCTAAAATTTGAAAAATCTAAAATCTATAAAAAAAATTCTCCACACTTGGGCAAATAAGATAAGTCAACATCCAGAAACGTCTTTGGAGACATAGGTGCCTTATCCCTCTAACTTAAATGTATTGGTATGCAGATTTTATATAAGGAATAAGCTGAAGACCACTGATCAAGTACTCTTAGCTAGTATGTAAAATTTTCCTTCAGAAAATAAGAACCTACATAGCCTCAATTTGCGTTAATTACTATTTATGTAAGAACCTGTTTACGCTAACCTAAAAAAATGCAGGTTCTTACTCGCAGGTTTTTACTGTACTTTAAAAAAATTGACAAAACTACAGATCAGTTCTCCAAGCTCACCTTTTCAAGTCGCCTTTTGGACCCCTGAAATTATAGGGGGTGGGGGTGGGGGTGTGTCTAAAAAAATTCTTAATACTTCACTGAGATTATCATTTTACCGTCTTTTGCCCAAATACGTATCATCAAGTTGAACAAGCACTTAAACTTACTCGACAGAAAAGATGGAACCTTCTACTTTGTTGAGTTCTCTTCCAAACCAGCCGCCCGGCTTGAAATGTAGCACGCTGTAATCTCCTGTTGTGTGATTTGTTATCTCTATTTGACCATACTGAAGTAGAAGAGAAGCAAGACACGTTAGAGAAAGGAACAGTTCCCCTGAACTTTTGCTGGGAAGAAATCGCCGAGGTTTTCTGAAATCAACCTCTGTAAGGTTAGATGCTTTTCAAATGGCTGTGCCACGAGTCATCTGGAGGGGAGGGGTAACAGGGGTTCTAAACCTCCCGCCTCCCGCACCTTGCATTTCCGGCTACCGCCCTTATTCTTGGCTTCCTCTCTGTATCCCATTTTTGACTGCGAAATATTAACTATTACTGTTGCGAATTTTCCCTTATTTCTCCCGCTTCCCGACCTTTTAGACTCCTAACCTCTGCATTTTTCCTCTCCCGCCCCCTATTATACGGGGCTCCCCGCACCAATATCACTTACTTGCTCGATCCAGAGTTGTCCAACAATTATGTTATGTACACAGCTATTCACATTGTTCCACGTGTAGACCTCATTGTGTCTAAGGGAAAAAAAGAATAAAAAACTTGACACAGCTGTCTAAGATCTCTTCATCACACGCTAATTTGCTGCATCAACTGCTGAAATAAGCGAGGACTTGAAGATGGAATCCGATAAAAAAAAGGTCACCCCGTTTAAGAAGGCAATGGGTAACAAGATGGCGAACAAACGAGTGCGCAAATATTTGTTACTTGTCAGCTATACACTGTTGTGTAACCACAATATATTGTATCGTTACCCTTGTATCGCAATCTGTATCGTCTCGTGGGAAAAAATAATACACCATTGCAGCCATAATCATTGTATCGTAATGTCACGATATCTTCCCAGTTATTAGAGCGATTCGGAGTCACGTTTACTGCAAACGGCAAACAGCAAACAGAAATCGTGACAATAAAGTTGAGAATTCATCAAAATAGTAGCAAATGAGCAGATAAAAACAGCTCAAACAATTCTTATCGATAGAACTGGGGTGAATCTACTGATTTTCCGGTAGTTGTAAAAAATCAGTAAGCGACAAGGAAAGGAAAACGTTTGTCACGTGGTACGAACTCAAGTTTGCCGTTTGCCGTAGACGAGACTCTAAATCTCTCAATTTTCTTTACTTCTTTTCGTTACCTAGAATTTAGACTGCAAAACAGTTCGTATTTTTGCGTATTCAAGTACGCGCGAGCAGTCAAACGAAAGGTCTGAAAACAGAGGGCGTGTGAGGCTCGCGCGCTTCGCTCTTAAGACTCTTACGCCACGCTTAACCGATTTCTTTCCTGATTTGGAGAAAAAAACCGACTGTTTTGCAGTCTACCTAGAATTTTAAACAAGAAGTATCCTCTTCTTCTTTAAAAACATCTCAAAGCCAACATCCCTGCATACGTTTGTGGCTGTTCAATCAAACACTCACACTTACTTTGGAAACTTGAGCGTAATCATTCCCTTGGGTTGAATCTCGACTCCTTTTCCCCAGAATTTCAACTTAGGTTGAACGGTGACGTGAAACACAAATCCATCGGCCTCCACTTGTATGGCACTCACCGGGGGGTGATGACTGACCTAAAGTGAACGAAACTACTGTAATGCTGCAACGTTTCAGTTGAAAAAACAGTTGTATACTCCGGACAAAGATACAAGCACTTAAATTTACTTAAATTCATCAACTCCCTCTTGACGTAAAATGTTCCCAGTTTTTGGCCCAAAGGGTTGAAAAGGTCGATTTTATCATATTTTGATGGTTTTAAATTCCTGCACTATCGAACCTTTACAAACAGTTGGAATTCCAAAACGTTTTATCTCAGGGAAACGAATTTTAGGCTAAGTTAAAGGTTTGTTCTGAATCAGAAAAAAAAAACCTAACTGAGCCAAAATTTATCTTCTGGCAGAATAAAAAAAATGGACTTGAGAGTTTTCTGATTGTTAAAAAGGATTTCACCAACCTGTTCTGCAATTAGCTTGAAACCCAAATCCTCCCTAAAAAAGCAACAACAACATAATGATTCATGGGTCGACAGGTCAGAATTTAGGAGAAATAAGAAAATAAAAGGCAAATTTCTCAATACTCACCGAACTAGTTCATAGGTCTCCCCCAGAAGTGGATTAAAAGGCTTTCCTACTCTATCTAGATTAGACGCAGTGGCTGATATAGCAAATGCACAGACGTACTAAAATAATAATAAAAAAATAATGTGAGAACATTCACTACTTTCCTTTGGTACTGTTTATTTGGCCTGCTCCCAATGTATGGGTCGTCATAGTTCACTTGGTTAGGGCACTGAAGCGCTAACGCAAAGGCCATGGGTTCGAACCCCGTTGAAGTCTCGATTTTTTTTTTAGCGGGGAGGGGAGGGGAGGGCGGGTAATTTGCTATTGCTTAAATTGCAATTACCACTGCGACGATCATATCTTCATTTAACATTCACTAAGTAACCATTTAAATGAAACAGCCGACCAAAAATTTTTATGAGGTACTTATTTCTCATGGCTGTGCAAAGTAGCACTACCCACTCTACACACCTGTGGTACTGTTCTTTAAGCTGAACAGGGTGGTTCTAACTTTTGAGTCTGTGGATGAAATCCTATGGTGTTACCATTCAAATGAAACCTCTTCAGCAGTACTTTCACATGGTACTATATATTTAGTATATAGTTCTAACTTTTGAGTCTGTAGATGAAATCCGATGGTGTTACCATTCAAATGAAACCTCTTCAGCAGTACTTTCACATGGTACTATTTATTTAGTATGTAGTTCTAACTTTTGAGCCTGTGGATGAAATCCTATGGTGTTACCGTTTACAGATAAGTTTCTAAACACCACATTAAATTTCTGTAGCACTGTTTTAATTGTTTTGTGCAAGGTTGTTTTATCTTTTGAATCTTTTATTGTTAGCACGAATGACACTAAAGGAAAGAATATTGCATAAGTTATAAGACACCACTTCCTTACGGTAGCTTTTAGGCCGTTAGTAAAAGTAAGTGGTTGCTTGCAATGCTTTGCAAAAGTTAAGCATTTGTTATCTCTTACGTGCTAAGAAGTAAGAACCAATTACCTGCATGCGAAGAAGAGGATCATCTAAACTGGCTGCAGTATGGAGCAGGTAGACATATTCCATGTACTCTGCTACGCGCTGAAGAAACGTTAACGGCTCATTGAAAATAACTGAAAGTTAAAGAACGGTAGGCTTTAAGTGCGCGGCCACATGCATGCTTGGTACAGCTCATTTTTTTGTGCAAATTAAATTATAAATGGAATCCAAGAAATTCATCCACTCAAGAAAGCCGAAATGTTTGACACATTAGCATGCCCGAAGGATGTCATACGTAACACAACGTACAGATAGGATCTCGGGTCTTAACGTAAACTGAACTTAACTTTCAACTGAGGACTGGAGTGAAACCATGAAACCATGAAACCATGTATTTTTGTATCCGTTCACCAAGCGGCGGAATACTGTACTACCTAGAACCGTTAATACTCACCTGGCATTGTAATTCTAGACAAGTCCTGGAAAAAGGAAAAAACAAAGTGAACTATTAAACTAATGGCAGAGCAGTTCTTACAGAGGTCAGGCGAGGAGGGTATATAAGATTCAAGGCTTTGTATCCTCCACCCCCATCACCCCTTCCCCCTCCACCGGGCGCGGCTCCGTGTCTGTGATTGAGATGTGCAAGTGAAACCTTGACGCGACCACATCAAAGATTGCCTCTCAGGTCTCGCTTTAAGCCTCTTGGAGCGACTGGGGATTGAGCCCTTCTTATAGAAATATTTCAAGAAACAGATCTAACTATTAACTGCTCATTTCAAAATCGAAAGCGAACATAGCATGCATTTTGATGGTGTTCAAGAGGACTAGGCAGGAATAAAAGCATCCTAAATTTTGCGCTCTTTTTTTTATGGACAAACAAGGTCATATTTAAGATTATACTGCTTGAACGCTGCTGCGCATGGAATATAGCGCTAAAATACCTTTCCTATACATTGACGCAGGACTGTCCAGACGCTAAACTCGTTTCTTGACAGCATAGCCACAGGAAGAGCAGTTCTAGGAAGAAAAAGAAGAGGATCAACTCAAACCTACAACCATCGTCAAAAGTGTTGGGAAGGCTGCCACTTTTTACCTCTGTTTTTCTTGTTTCCCTCGCCCCTGGCTCAATGTTGAGTAAAACTTGAGTGTTTGTGCGGGTAATTGTTCTTTTATATCCCAACATTGAATAGGGGGGACGGGGGGTAATTAGCAAAAAAGAAAACAATCTGTTTTGAACGTTAAAATTAACTACTATTACGTTGTACAACCTTCCCAACTACTTTTGTCCGAAATTGTAGCATAACCTGAGAACTCCAACCTTTCCTTGATTTTTAAGTTAAAAATCTCGGATTGGCAGGAAAAGGGCTGGAAAAAAAACATGGCAATGTATGTGGCTAAAACTCCTACCTGTAGCGCACTATTCCTTGGGCTTGCTTCTCAGCTTCTTGTTTTCTATACTGCGCTGCAGTCTGTTCCATATCACTAGAAGCCGACTTCACTTTCAACAAACTACCGGTATCACAATCCAGTAAAGTTCTAACGTCCGATTTTGAAGCAATATCAGTATCCGACGTGCTACGCATTAAAGAAAGTCTGTTTAAGTTCCCTAATTGTCCTCCAGATTTCGCTCTTTTCATACTAATACTAGGTTCCGCAACGGCTTCCAAATGATTGCTATGTGTTCCGTCGTTGGCCACGATGGGTGCGGCCTCGCACGGCACGTAGTCGTCACCGTCATCGCTGTCATCGTCCGAGAGCAAGTCGACGTCTAGAGGAGCACATCCGATGTCGGACCTGGCATCGAAGAACTCCTCGTTGCAGTCGCTTGTCAGTGTCATGCGACTTCCGTGGATGTACTAGGGGGAAAAACATAACAATTATCAGTGCAATAGGTAAGTAAAGGCGCAGTCAAGACCCTTAGGCCATCTAGTGATGCATTAGCTTGGAACAACTACGTGCAGCAGTGCAAATAAAAGTTATCAATAACCGACTCAAACTGGCGAGTAGGGAGTGATTAGTGAATCTAGAAACACAAGTAAATTGTTGAACTAACGAAAAAATATTAGTACAGAGAATATATGGCGATAATATGCCTACAGTGTATTTGCGATTCCGTCGTGTACAACGCGCACTGCGTCATGGAATGAGTCCGACCACGTTTTTGTTTTGTCTAATAAATACGGCGACTTAAACCGTCGGACCATTCCCTTTCAAGAATGAGCTAGAGTACCAGTCCACCATGTCTGCCGGCAATGTGTCGCTGGTGCAAATTTATACACCTGACTGGAGAGAAACAAAATCAAGCAAACTGTTTTTGACTTAATGATACCGTAAATTGAAAGACAACATTGTCTTCAAACTGTTTGAATTTGGCGTTTTAACAGAGCGTTTAAAAGAGTCGATTGATGTTTCCTGTCTTATTGGCAGAGGAAGACTGTTCCATAAAAAGGGGGCAGCCATCGATAACGCGCGATCTCCCAAAGTCTTCTTCGTTCTTAGCCGAGGTCTTTCTAACAATATACCATTATTGTTACGGCGTAGTTGGTAACGTGAGTCCGGTAAGACAGAGACAAGATCCTTAAGATAGCTAGGCGCAACACCTTGAAGAATCTTAAATGTAACAGGAGAATCTTAAAATCTACGCGCAAGCGCACTAGTATTCTCTTAGCAAAGGAGTTTACTTAGGTGCGCAGTAAACCAATCGAGCACTGGCATTCAGACTCTTTGAAGTTTCTTAATTTGATACTCAGGAGCATCGTACAATAAACCATTACAGTAGTCAAGCCTGCTTGTGATGAACGTGTGAACAAGCCTCTCGGTGGACTTACGAGACAAATACTTCCTAATGTGCCGGATATTGTACAAATAATAAAACGCGCTAGCAAAGTTTACGACATGATCGACAAAGGGGAGATGAGAATCGAACCAGGAGACGGTTGCACTGAAGAGATGATACTCAAGCGCGCAGTAATACAAAAAGGACTTCGTATTGTCGTTAGGGTTCGAACATTTAACTTTTGAGGGGGGGCGGGGTATGGATGATTTGGTTTGGGTAAGAATTCAGCAACAAAAGGAGCGAGTAAAATCGAGCACTTATCAAAAAGGATCATTTAACATTCATACCGTATCTCCCTTTAAATGAATGTACCGAGAGGCTAATCTTCTCAAAACACTAATTATAATAGGCCACTTCCCAAGTGCACAACCTTTCTTGTGAAAATGAGTTTTATTTGCATGAGGATGACAAATCATTTCCATGTTAAAGGCTTAGCACTTAACCTCGTTTTGATACAGAGGCCCGTGGGAACTCGGACATGGCACATTGTGAGAATGTTTGATTTTTGGGGGAATCTCTCTGTTACCTCGTGAGCTCCAATGGAACACTCTAAGGCGTGGTGCTCTGTGGCAAGCACATGTAGTGCATCTTCAAGAACTCGCCGCTTCTCCACCTCCTCTTCAAATCTAAGATCTCGCACCTGAGAAACAAACGCGGAACAGAATTTGCAAACTGAAACACTTTTTTGCAGAACCTGCGCATGGTTTGCGCGAAGCATGCTTCTGTATAATGCACAGGACGTCAGCCGAGATACTTATAGTAATAACAAAAGCAAGTATCACGAGGGTTACGTTTGCTTTCTCGCTCTGTTTCCCTTCGGAACGTGTTGTTCTTAAGACAAATATTCCTAGTAAAATGCTTAAGGATTTAGTGACAAAGGCAATAGAAACGGAGACAGAAGGGGTTAGAAGAGAAGTTTTGGAGAAAGGAAAGAAAAGTAAAAAAATAAATATAAAAGAAATCTCGTTCCTTACAAGATGCGTATTCAAAGGCCAATGAAAATAGAGCTTTCTGAGAGCTTCGTGGCTCAAAAAAACTATAATTCAAGAAATGAAGTTTTTTCAGATTCAACTTACCTCTTCCTGCTGCGAGAGAAGATCTAAGCAGTGAGTGAGCGCGTTACACATGTTCCTTGCAGTGGCTACTACCTCGTTCAGTTTTTCACTGATCTTCAGTAAACTCCCTGTAGCAAAAACACGCAACATGATGACTACGAAAATGACTAAGATGACTGAAGTGCATCTCCTGTATATTATGGAAAGTAATTCATTTTCTTTGAATTAACATAGCTACAAGACGCCTGTCATTGACTGTATATGTCACGCAATACTTATTCAAGAAGTCAAAAAAGCAAAAACCAGGTCAGCACGTTGAAGCTGAGGCTGCCTTGTGTTCTTTGTAAAGTTCAGTGGACTCATTCCCTAGATCTGCCAATGATATCACGAGAATCAGCAGAGCGCGAAAAAAGTTTGAATTCCAGCTTGTCTAGCTTTATCCTATGGGCAAGTAGCCTGTTCGAAGCTCCGAGATAGTATCTGAGAGCCTGAACAATGTTGGAACAGGCTATTGGGAAAGCATCTCTCGCATTTTGCCTCCACAGGGCCACTGCCTACTTGCCTTAGTTAATGATTTTGTTACCAGATGACCTACCCGGACGCTCACCTGTTGGACAAATGAGGTGAAAACGTTACTTGCCAAAAAAGAAAATCTCCTTGCCCTGGATGACCGGACAGCACTTTTTTCGAGGCCCGGACTGGGAGTGTACAATGGTTGAACGAGCACAAAAACATCTTACCCTTGGTGTTGGACTGCGTGGAAGATGAGCTTGAAAAATCAGCGATTACATGGGTAACTCCACTGACTTGCTGGTCTAAAAGCTGCTGATGGGCCCGAGCACTCTGGAATGCAAGCAAATAGCAACATTACTTCTCACACACAAAAGAGAAGAGAAGAAATAAGAACATGCAAAGAGGATCCTCGAAGTTAAAGACATGACTAATACAGTAGCGAAAAAAAAAAGCCTGAAAAAATTCAACCAGAGAGTTCAACCATCTGCAGTTGTTTTTCAGAGAAGGGAAGTGACGACATCACAAAAACTAAATTTTGTGCAATTATGGGATTCGTTGGCATATAAAATTCCGAAAATAAGCCCCTCCAAGTATATAAGCCCCCAAACCGGGAACGCAAAAAACCCTCCGTTAAATCGCCCCTCCAAATATAAGCCCCCCGAGGTTTGTACTTGGAAAATTACCCTCAAATACAAAATGAAACAAAGGCAAAAACGGTAAATTTACCTGCAACTATAAGGCTAGCCCAATCGATTTTGAAACGCAAATTTCCCTCCGTAGATAAGCCTCTCCGAAAAATAAGCCCCACCAAAAATAAGCCCCTTAAAACGGGCCTTTGAAAAATATAAGCCTCAGCGCTTATTTTCGGAATTTTACGGTATCTAGAAATAACAATAATTGAGCCTGTTGGTGCAAATTGGTGGGAAGATGTAAGCACCGTTATGATCCGATGACTCCATATAATGTCCTTCTAAAATAGGCCTGGCTTGTACACGTTACTAGTACGAGTTGGGGACCCCTTAATATCACATTAATACACTACTCTGACTTACATACCACTCCCCTCCCCCCACCCCAGGAAAATTGTACTATGATAATTAGCACTCATCTTGAGGGAGTCGTGCGTGTTTCCAAGTGGAACCGTGGTATTCAACAAAGAGCTAATTACCGGCCAGTATCACAGTAATAGACTATTTGAGTGGAGGACGAGGACGAGATTTGACTTCAAGTTCTTTCGGGTATTCTCATAAAATGGACACCACGGAAAGCTTTATTGCACTTTTTTCTTCTCCAGAAGGGCCCGTTAGCACGGTTATTTTTATTGAAAGAGGTTAAGGTCTCTCCCGATCAC
Source organism: Porites lobata (assembly GCA_942486035.1). Lineage (NCBI taxonomy): Eukaryota > Metazoa > Cnidaria > Anthozoa > Scleractinia > Poritidae > Porites > Porites lobata. The sequence goes on along the minus strand of CALNXK010000106.1, from coordinate 1,280,921 downwards.
AAAATCATAAAAATTCTAACATTTGATAACTTGTTTCCGTCACTACAACGTTTTTGCTAAACTCGTAGTAGCATGACAATGGCTATCACGTTTTCCCGCCAAATTCACGCACGCGCACTACTTAGTATAACTGAGACAATCTTGTTCTAGTAATTGTCCGCGTCCAAGAATCTACAGGCCCCGGTTGTTCAAACGTTGGATAGCGCTATCCACCGGATAAATCACTATCACTATCACTTACGGAAATCAATTACGCTATCCGCTGGATAGTGTTTATCCGCATAGCGCTATCCAACGTTAAAACAACCGGGGCCTGGGGCCCGTTTCTCGAAAGTCCCGGTAACTTTTCGGGCCCGAAATCAAATATTCAAATCGAAATATAAAGAATAAGAGAGGCTAGCAAACTCCATTTTGTTTCTAACTGATAGTTTTATCATGCGCGTCTTTTTGAAACCTCGATCTTTAATGTAAACGGAGACAGCTTACCGGGCCCGTTAATTATCGGGACTTTCGAGAAACGGGCCCCTGGTCTATAACATTACAAACTACTGGGCAGCCTTCATAATTATCCTATAATAAGCACTCACCTTAAGGGAATCTCGCATGTTTCCAAGTGGAATAACATCTTGTTCGTTATCATCAATCAACAGTGTTGGCTGAGTCGTGTAAAATGTACTGTAAGCACAGTGTTCATGAAGAGAGTTCAACCATCGCTGAAATACAAAATGATTACAAAAGTCACACACTTTAACGACTACCTTTCTTTTGGCTTGTTAAACTACAGGCGTGAGAAATAAACTTGGGCTCTGTGAACTAAGTTTTCAACGTACAATCAGACGACTGCCACGTGGAAGGCTTTCAAGGCTGTCAGCAAACATTTTAACAACAAAATTTGTTATGACAAAAGTGGATAAAACGATTATTGGTAGCTTTCAGTAAAAGAAAAACTTAAAATCAAAACACTGCGACAGAAAACAGTTAGATAGCGTGACATGCTTTGCATTATTATCAAACAACCAAATAGATTAACTTGAAAAATTCCAAACAATGTTTTCTTTAGTCAAGCTTCATATAGCCTTCAAACGCGCCGCCTTTCCTTGCTCCTCGTCCATCGCAGCGATGAAAGACAGATGTATTAGCGGGCTAAGTACATGAATATATAATGAACCTGTTACAGACCTGTCTCTGCACTTGTGGAGCTTTTTCACTGGTGGGGATACTCCAGATGTGAACAGTGTTGTCTGAATAATGGATTTTAATTTTGTGTCTTTCATCTCTAGGAACCTTTAACAACAACAAAATATAATGTTAAGACAGGCACTTTTCTCAGAATAATGGCGGCAAAGAACGGTTTTTAATTTTGTGTGGTTTCCATCTTCGAGGAGGACAAGGAAGAACAAATAAACCCTTGGGGTAAAATTTGAATTTAGTTAAAGACAGGCGACACTTTTCTTAGTCTCCTACAATGCCATTTTACATGGTCATCCGAGCCATGTGAAGGACTACCAGTTTGCAGGGCAAAGGCAGTACCTTCATTTCTCAGTTATTTTAAGATCCTGAGTATTAGTCCGGCCCTGGGAATCAAACCCGCAGCCTCCCGCTCTGCAGTCAAGCGCTGTACTGACCGAGTTAATCCTGCCGCGGGTAGGCTTTAAGACCTTCCCCATTTGACTTGCTCCAACTCCTCAATTTTTAGGGAATTCAACATGGCGATTACATTAGCAGACACATCAATCCACCCAAAAAATGTTTGTAATGCACGCGAGTAGAATATGTTTTTACCTTTATGGGATTTGGCAGCACCCAACACCAGGGCTGTTGCTAAGATTTCAAGTTGCTGGGTATAAGAAATGAGCAGGTGGGGAATTGAACAGAGCTAGGAAGTTTTTTGGGTTTTATTTTCCTTTTGTTTCCTTTAAAAGTAGCCAGGGGTTATACTCATAGTAGCCGGGAGATCTCAGAGCATTTTACATTTTTTGTACATCACTGCCCTTTACTGCTAACAGTTTCAGGTATTTTTAAGGTTTGAAAATAGGAAATGGGAATTTGGTGGTGAGTGCACTGAAAAGAACAGTTGTGCAGTTGTGTACAGGTGTGCAATAGGTCCTTGGATCATTATTAGAGCGTGGAGTTATGAATGTATAACACTGCAGTGAAACAATCACAAAGATAGGTGAACTCACTAAAAATTTACAGCGGTCAAGGTATTTATACCCCTGCCTTTTGATACTAGCAGCAGCATCAGCTCTGAAAAACAAATGAAAAAATAAGGTATAATAATAGCATATAATATGAAATAGAGAAACAGGAACAAGACAGTATATAGAGGATATTACACGGTGGCGCGAAGATATGAATTTTATTTTCGAGTGGCAAAACAATATTTTACGAACGAGCGCAGCAAGTGAGTAAAATATTGTTTTTGCCACGAGAAAATAAAATTCATATCTTCAAGCCGCCATGTAATGTTCTTTTTATTATATAGACAAAAAGACATTGATAAAATAATAGAGGGAATGACCGACATTACGTCATCGATAAACTCACGTGTGAGATTATGGAAAATAAACCACTCGGGTCCAGGATGTAGTTTTTATGAATTTTACGAGTGGCATATTTTCCAGTAAAACACTCGTGTCTATATAATAAATTCATTTTAAATACCTTTTGTTAAAATAGCTAAGAACACCTCTTTCTAACACCACCCAAAATTTCTTCCAACCAAAAAATCGTGAGCGCTAGATAGAAAATAAAAAGAAATGGTCACTTGTTAGAACAGATACATTAGTCAGTACTATGTCTATTAAAGAGCAGGATTTTTTTGTTAAGGTTAAGAGCACTAGTTTGCCTTGTTTACTACTTGATGAAGAGTTAAACCCCCAAAAATCAATAAGCATCTCTGAATAACTGACACACACTAGACAAATAAATAATTAAAGGTAAATAATAAGTTGCACTGGATTCACTTTTTGTCTCGCAATGATGGTCCCCTAGAAACTGCTGTAGCATGCTAAAACAATACATTACATGTAATATGCAGTAATGGTATTCACATATAACTGATGTCGAAATTCCTGAAACAAAACGTTTTATTCCCAAGGGGTTTGAATTGGGTACAACATTGAGTTAGCCGAATAGGTCAATGGCAGTCTCCACTTTCTTTCTGGATTGCAGTTCCCTTTGCTGAGATAATTATAAACTTGTTCTGTCAAGTCATAACCTATGCAAAAAAATATATTCATCATTGTTTTAAAACCTGAGTTTCTCAGGAAAATCTTACCTTGAGTAGAAGGCCCTCGTGCCTGGTTACAACTTTGTGAAGTTTCTTTGAGAAAAACCAAAGAGATAGAAAACCATGAGACATTTTTAGCAAAGTTTCTACCAATACTGAGACATGGACCAAAATATACATGGTTGAACCATGTTCTTTTTATTGATGCTCTTTGCTTGAATTATGCATAAAAAGAGAAAACAAAAAACAAAAAAAATTAACCTGTAGTGGTTGAACATCCAAAAGTTGTTTCATTTTCTTGTTGGCTGATAGGTCCAAAGCTGTTTGTCCTAAGAGTGGAAAACAATGCAGTCTATTACTAACAGTAATTAAAACTACAGTAGGTATACATATCATAAACTAAACAAGTAAAGCATGTGCATGAAATAAATTTTAGTTGGAAAGAAAAATACAACAACAACAAAAGACACATCCATTGTGTACAGCTAGGTCAGCTCATTAAAGATAAGTGCCAAGCAATGCAAGTACAAAATGCAACGGCAATATTTGCATATGAATTCACTACTGTTCTTTATTGGGACTTTAGCATATAGAGTGAAGTAAGAGAAATACACTGGCTGTTCTACAGTGTATCAGCACAGTTTTATACAGCCTTATATCATTACTATTGCCATTATCACATTTACCACTTCACCTTTAACATTGTCACTTACTATCTTTAGACAATTCTTGAAGAAATTTAATAATGTCACGTGTAACATTGTTTTGCAAAAATTTAATATAATCAAAATGTTGAGCTTACCACTGCTGTTTTTGATAGTTGTATCTGCTCCATGTTGTAAAAGAGTAACTGCAATTACTTTATGTCCCCTAAATTAAAGAGAAAAAAAAACAGAAATAAAGTACTGCACTGAGAGCTGTCATCAAAGGCTGGCCAAAGGTGGCTACAAAGTACATGAACTCCAGCTACTTAAGTTGTTGGGAAAAACTGTAGAAGGAAAATGAAACCAAAGAAATCCCTAGCTGTTTGATTCACCACCTACTTGTTGTATTTACTCAGCATAACTTCAAATCATAGTGACAACTTTGAGTTCTGAGGGATCTGGCACAGTTTGTTCACTATAAATAGGTTTTGTGATATCAGGGTTCTTTTCCTTAGAATTATTTCACCATTACTGAGGTAAAGAAAAAATCATTTATTACACCAAGGAGTTTGTTATTTAGAGGTACGCCATATTGAGGCTCTACTGTATTTTGCTACTATAATTATGTGTACAAGTTGTGGTTCAATTTTATCCTTGGTTTAAATTTCATTTCCCTTTGTTTTAGGTTATGGTTATGTATGGTAATGAGTCTAAAACAAAGGAAAATAAAATTTAAACCAAGGATAAAATTGAACCAGAACATGTAAACATATGACATAATCTGAACCCTAAGAAGAGGGCCTATCCATAATCATATCTCATTTCTTACTAGAATGAAGCCTAGAGGATATTAAAATAATGTCTTCTATCCTCATACAAAGTCTGTAATCTTATGTTTTCATGGGGCTGCTTACCTATAGGCAGCACAGTGGAGTGGAGTGTTTCCTACCATGTCTTGACAGTTGATGTTAGGAGGGTGAACACTGTCCATCTGCAACGACAAAGGTAAGGCAAGGCAAATTGGCCATTAGTGTACATGTATAGTTTCTGCATACACTGTGCCAGGCCATGATGGCATTAACAGTATTTTACAATTAAATGAAATTTAAACTTGTACAAAATACAAAAATATTGTCGTTGAATGAGACAGGAGGAAAATAGCTAATATAAATTAAACCAACCAGTTTTTTAAGCTCGCTGTTGTCACCTTCCCTGGCAGCTGTGAGCAAACGTTCTTCTAACCTGAGCTGGAGGCTTCTTTCAGCAGCTGACAAAACAAAAGTGCCATTAAAGACACTGGACTGTGAAATCTGCATGATAATTTCTTACAAATAACATATACGTAGGGGTAATAGCATGATTTGTAGTGATATTTGGCATAAATACCACATATATTTCAAAATTTAAAGAATTTCACAAAAAAGGCAAAAATTTGGAAACAATTTTGAAATATCAAGTCCCAACCATGCTAACTATTTTTTAGAATTCCCCCACAAAAGGTTGGGACTTTTCTCACATGTAAATATTTTTGGGGTTAAGCTTTAAATACCACTGCTCTAAACCGATCAAATTGCAGAAATTTCTCATGTAATAGTATAAACATTGATATAGCATGCTGTCATGATATAAATTTAACAGAATTAAGATAAATCATTATCCAGTGGATAAGTATTAGGGAAACCAATAATTTCCACTATCCAGCATAACAGTCATAGAGATTTATCCGGTGGATAGCACTAGCCACCTTTTCAACAACTAGGGCCAGGTTTCTAGTCCCAATGCGCCACCGCTGAGGTATAGGAGACTGGTGGGATCAAAGGCCACTAAACTAGGATTCTTCTGAGCTGGCTGTGTCACTTAGGGGAAAAAAAAACATCTTTATCATGCCCAGTATTATCTAAGCACCAACAGGTTTACAAGTAACAAAAACCCACCTTTGATGAGTTGTTTAACCTCTGTACTGTTTGTAACTTGACTTGGTTTCCTCCCTTCCCCATTTATGATTGTCACATCAGCGTTGTATTGAATAAGCAGCGTAACAACATCCTAAAAGAGTTTAGTTGGTAAAGACTCATTTTGTACTTAAGAAGAGGCTATATATGCCATGCCAAATTCCATATTTTGCATTGCATCTGCTTTGAGATTATTAAGTTCTGAGTAATTTTTTTCCTACTATTAACTCGTTAAAGGTTGATATCCAGGGTTGTCACTAAGATTTCAAGTTGCCGGGTAAATACAACAAGTAGGCGGGGAATCAAACAGCTAGGGATTTCTTTTGGTTCTATTTTTCTTCTATTTTCCAATAAAAGTAGCCGGGGGCCACTCTCTTAGTAGCCGGGGAAAATCCCCGGCCCCCAGCTCTTAATGACAACCCTGATATCAAATGATTCTATCAAAGGGAAAGCATGGCATAGTTTTTGGTCATTTTTGGACAACATAGAAGTGGAGAATTTGTAACAACAATTACCACAACAACAACAACAACAAAAACAAAATCACAGAACATCTATACAGTCAAGTGTATAGATGTATTCTCCAAATAAGTGTACCTTATTTAGAATAGTTTTGTTTTTTACAAGGTGCTATATTCCAAATAAAATGGGGAAACTACATAATATTCAAATGTTCAGTAGCACACAAAAATTTATAATTAATTAAAGAATTATTTATCAAAAACATTAGATGTCAGAATAGAATGTAACATATATTATTTCTCAATTCATCTCTTTCTTTCACCTAGTTCCCTCCACACAGCAATAAAACGTATCATCATTATCATCATCATCATCATCAAACACTTACAGCTCTTCCAGTGAAAGCGGCACGGTGTAATGGAGTATCTCCCATTCCATTCCTGGAATTAACATCCGCTCCATTCTAAAAAGAACATAATTAAAAAAGAGTATAAAACCATATAGCTTTCAATGGAGGCTTCTTGTCAATGGCTGATGTTCTGGAAAACCAGGATATTCATATACAGATAACCTAACTCTGTAACACTATCACAAGCTACCAGTTATTTGTAAGGAGCAAACAAAAAACTGAAATTGAATTGAATTGAATTGAAACAGATAACAAAGAAATTAGTATGAAAAAAAAAGGAATGAAGTCTTCCCCTGAATTTCACTCTCACTATTCGCTTCTGTCAGTGTGACAAAGTGGAAGCTGTCTGAAACAGGCTGACAATAATAAAAAAAAATATTTTGGAGGTACCATTAAGTCCAAAGAGACAGCTGGATTGTTTATTAACTCCATTAATGAGCTTCCTTAGCTTGTTCCTAGCTTCAATCATCCCATAAGTGAATCAACTCAGTTAGCTTAACCTGCTTAACCTGTTAACTGACTACATGGTATGATATGTGTACTTATAATAATATTTATGCACACTGACAATGAGCACCTTAGGCAATACAGTAAGTTTAGCTCTAAAGGCAGAAAAGGGGAGAAGCTACTTTACTTGTCTTTTTTATCTTTTTTGGAAGTCTTCTGGATTGGTTAAGAAAATGACAAATTTTTTACATACTAACCCCTTAACCCTTTAAGCCCCAATATCTACATACAAATTCTCCACACCGATATTCATACATTTCCTTATCTAGAGATGAGGGAGTTTAATAAAAGATCAAAGCATTTTCTCTTTAGTGATCATTTGATTAATTCTTGTACCCATTTCTCTTGACAATATTAGGATATTGTTAGGAGAAACCTGATGTTGGTCACCATTGGGACTTTTCTCCAATAGGGGGTAAGGCAATGGCACCTTGTGTTGCTAGCAGTTCAACTGTTGTTACAGGTTTGCTTGCCAGTTTGTGCTTTGGTTTTTTCCCTCCCTCCCTCTTGGTAGGGGCTAAAACTTGGTAAGTATTTTTCCTGGTAGGAACCATCCTCATGCTAGAGCATTGCCCGGCCCACCAACTTTGTAGGCACCAATGCCCAAGCTCATCTATTGGTTGAGTTTAGCAAAGGGTTAACTGGGGCTCCTTTTAGGAAAACTTGGTTTTTATAGAAACCATATGCCTCAGATCCTTTTAGTTTCTCTTAGAGCAATGCCTTGATATTGTCTAATTTACACACCTCCAATAAGACCTGTACAACATTCTTATGACCAAAATAAGCTGCCAGATGAAGAGGAGTCCATCCTTGGTTGGATTTGGATTTCCCTAGAGACAAAACAGAGAATCTCACTGTCTCAGAGAATGAACTTGATTCTTTCTCCATAATTGATTGGCTAATTTTTGCTTCACTCCCTTTTTCTAGCATGCTGTCAGAGCATAAGAAGTTACTTTGCACAACAAAAAAATCGGTTTGTCCTGGACAACCAGATGGGCCTTTTTTAAACCCTGTTTCTCTCCCTTTTTTTTGTTCCTGCTAAATTTCTTTCCCTATATCTTCTAGTTTAAACTATGCAATGTGAAATTCTTTAATTTTCTATCATTTATAGTTGATTCTGTATTCCGTATTCCCTTTCTGTTTCTGTGATTCCATTTCCGGATTCCAGATTCCATGCTGCCATTCTCTCCAGGTTTCCCCACTTTCTTTGTCAGTTGCAACATTCTATTTAAAGGTTTCCATTAATTTTGCTCCCCTTTTCTGGTATTTTCACTTGTGGATCACAACCTTTTCACAGGCTTTCATCCCTTTCCTAGTTTCTTAAAAGCCCTAGTTCCTGCCTGGCACACACCCCTGCAGCTTTTTTCTTTTTCACTGGTTTCTTCCTTTTAAAAATTTTCTGCCCTAAAATGGGTGGACCGGAAGCTCTCAGAACTGCTCACAGGATTGGTTTAGAACACAATAGATAGCCCTAACCCAAACAAAACTGACAATGAACCCCAACTCTAAAACAATAGAGCTTCGGGCGAACAAGAACCTATCAAATTACAGGTTCTAAAGAGGTTCTGGCCAACAGTCTAGAATACCCCCCTAACCCTTTTTTGGTACTCTCTCTAAGTACACACCCCTTTGCTTCTGATACATATGCTTTTCTCTCCTTGGAGACACCTCCCTCCCCTCTTCTTCCTCTACTCATGTCTCTTTCATTCCATTTGCTACCTCCCTTCCTCATGTGGTTCCTACTTTTCTACCTCATAAAGAAGTAACAAAATCAATACCTTTGCAGTTTACATCAATTCTCTTGGAATTACTCTTGGATGTCTTAGCTTGTAACAGGTTCTACAAAACAGACCGAAGGTAAAAAAAAATGTCATTCATTTGATGCTTCTGTCAGTTGAAGGTAGCACAGAAGATGGGACCAGCGTTTGCCTGTAAACGCAATGACACATGCCACTAAAACTTGGCCATTATAAACGCTGACTTTTTTATTTTATAATTGTATTTGTATAGGTAATAGCATGATTTGTAGTGATATTTGGCATGAATACCATGAGTGATATTTCGAAATTGTTATACGTAATTTCACGAGCCATTAGGCGAGTGAGATTTGAGACAATTTTGAAATATCACCAGGGTTCTCAATAGAAGGCGGCACCCGGCGATTGATCGTCGCTTACTTTGGGATTTATAACCGCTTACTTTGTGTTTAAGTCGCTTTTCTTTGCTTTGTTTTGACACCTCTGGCTTTGCTGAAGAGCCTCCTACTTTATCAGTGATCACCTCCTACTTAAAAATCTATTGAGAACCCTGTATCACGAGTGGTATTTATGCCAAATATCACGCACAAATCATGCTATTATTTGTTTATACTACTACCCGCAAAAGCTTTGTAATTTTCACATGTAGGTATTTCAAATTAAGCTGAAATACCACTGCTCTAAGCCAATCAAATTGCAGTAATTTTTCATATAGTAGTATAATAACTGGAATTGTTTGGCAATTTCAAGCTTTTCTGATTCACAATGAGAATTGGAGGTTAAGTTATAAGACCATGAGATGATAACCTGAGCTGTGAGATGGTGAGAGTTTGCAGAATGCTGAATGCCGAATGCAGAATGCAAATGATACTGAAGTTTAGTGATTAGGGTTAGGAAACTGAGTGAATCAAGTTTCAGGTCCGTTTTTCTGGTATAATGTCACCTTAAATGGAACCTGATTTACTCATTTTAATTTTTAACCCTAATCACCAAACTTTACAGACATTCGGCATTTGGCGGCCACTCGGCATTCTGCAAAGTACCCCTGCCAGATCTCACCATCTGTCAAAGTGTTTGATGAACCAAAAACTGAATTTAGATGCACATATACTAAAATAAAACAATACACAAGAGAATTCTAATTAAAATTCTACTCAAAAACTCCCTTTCACATCCAAAAGAGTAAATATAAAATAACTATAAAGATAACTACGTTTGTATTATTTTTTTATGTCATCATTGTAGTCCAAAACTTCTTTAACAGTGCTTCTTTTTTATAAGAGCATGCAATAAATCCACAACAGCACAATACTATTATGCTAATTTGTGCCAAAGACCTATATAAATACCGACTTACGGAGGATCAGTCCTCAGTTGTAAGTTGATTTGTAAAAGAATCGGGCTCATTATTTACAAGATATAATTTCAGTGACCTTGTAAGGAAGTGAATAATGTTATAAGTTTCAACGCAGTTGTTTTTTTCTCTCTACAAGCTGATCGAAAGCAACAAAAAATTCGGGCAAACATGAGGGAAATCTTCAAGTCAGAACAGTGATTAACCCGTGATCTTCTCGCTCTATCTTACCATAGGAACAACGTTTTTTTCTCCTTTTAAAATGAATGGTTTTATTTGGGAAACAATCCTCAAAGAGAATGATAAAAAGGCATTCACAGTTTCCGGTAAAACAAAGGTACATGTACGTGTGCTTATATTTTGCAGACATTTCACTGACGCTGAAGCAAAACATCAAGACAGTTGTAATTGTTATTAGCGTAGAAAGTATGAGGCGTTGTAAATGGCATTGTTGTGATAAATCTTTAAAATATTTAAAAATGCGATGCCGTGTTTTCAAATTCCTGGGAGGTCTGGCCTGTGATTTCTTAACAAAAAAAAAAAACATAGTATTGTTTGCTACTTACAACCACTGTGTCGATGTCTCCCCTTCGAGAAGACTGCAAAAGTTTCTCTTCATATTCCTCCCTCTTGTTCGAGCTAGACATCCCTCTTTTCACTCACAGAATAATTCTTTCATCGTTATCTTTCCATAACTGTTGTTTTAAGCGAAAATTTGCTTTTAAAGGCCGCAAATGTACACAATTTTTCTCTCATTCTCCGCTTCAAAACTGCCCCGTAAGCTTGCAGAAGGTTCTAGTGCCCAAGCCCTTTCTGTGCTATAGCCCAGTCCTTGACGGACGAACACAAAACGTGATCCAATATGGCGTCGTTGCGATTATCTGTGGTTTCAAGACGGCTGATTTCGTCTCCCTTTTTGCAGCTAAGGACGATGACAGTTGGAGAAAAAGGAAGCGGAGTCGGAAAGGTGAGAATCTTATTTTCTTTTCGCGTTTTTCTTGTGTTTAATATGGATGTTACATAAACTAGTACTTAAAATGTCTATGCATCTCAACGCAAATTTGTTGTCAGTACTGTACACGTCCTTCCAGGAGGAACGTTTTTTTTTTCGTCAAAAACTTCTTGATTGACTTAAAAGTAAGTTTATTTAGTCACTTGCGGACATTTTCTTTTGTTCGAAAGGAAACTGGCGGTGGATTAAGCTCAATATTGTACAAAAATCACGTTTCGTCTACGAAATATTGAAATACAGGCTTCTATCTATCTGCATGTTTCAAAGGATTGCTTTAATACCCTTTAACATTTCCCTTTGGTCTAAAAGGTACTGTGATATTCGTGTGTTTTTTGCCGTAATTACATAATGAAAATGATAATGAACAAAGGAGGTAATTGTAGTAGTAACGTTATGTTGCGTGTGTGAGCCTGTCATGTGTGGGCGGCAGTATTGCAATGGTCATTCCGACCACCTAATATCCGCACCCCCCACTGATGACAAACTGTGAGTCATGATAAGTTTACTTCCTAAGAAAATAATCTCAAAGATATATGTTGTGTTAACGTTGGGTTTACGGTCAAGTTGCAGGAAAGTAATCTCGTGTGAAGTTAGAAACGATGAATTATTTTATTACAGTACTTTTCCTAAAATTTTATCATGCTCAACAGTGTTATGAAGCAAGAGTGTAGCGTGATTGTGAGATGGCGTGATTTTATTCCTTTGATTTTGTTATTAATAGTTTCACTCGTCTGTCAGAGCGACAGAGAACTTGATGACAGATCGCATTAAAATCTAAAGCTTATAGATTCAAGAAAGTCACGATTTTGTGTGTTTGTGAGCGAGCCGTTGTACTGTGAGGATCGAAGCTGTCAAATAAACCCTATTTTGCTTTAAAACTGTGATATCGTGAAGAACGGCCCTTCGGCATTCACGACAACAGCATCGCAACATCTTTATCGCTCTTGTTTTGTGTCATCAAATCTTAAAGAACAGGATAATAATATTATTTATTTATTGCTCTTGTTTCGTTTCATCATTGCCAATATAATTCAGACAAATTGGTCACCAATGGTGCCTAACCCTGACCCCAAACAATACTGAAACAATATTGAAAGAATGACATGTCTTTGTTTTCTGCAACCAATCAAAAGAGAGCTAACGAGCAGCTCCTACAGAGCTGGACGAATCAGACGTGGATACATTATGTAAAAAGAACTTATTCCCAGAAATGCATAATTTTAGCACTTGGCCACTTGCTTTACATTTCTAAATAAATAAAAAGTACGTAAAGGACCTTATTTACATGTAAATGCTAGCAGTTTTAAGCCCGACAAAACTAACAGGGGACGTGTAAAATAATAGACAATTTGCTGAAGCATGGAGAGTTGACTGTATGCTCGACGCTTTTTTATTTGCATGCATCCCTGTTTAGTTGAGAGAAAGTCTAGGAATATAACAATGTAAATAATTTGCACTGCTAAGCATTGTAGACCATCGAACATCACAAAAATGAATCGAGTCCAACTAATTAAGTCTGATGTCTGAATCAACTATTGATTTATCGTATATTAACTTGGTCGACCTAAATAGATATAGAGTTCAGTACATGAAGAGTTTGACATTAAGAGTGGGCCTCATATATTCACCGGGCTCAAAATTCACCATGTGTAATGTTAAGTGGTTTTTTACTTTTTTTAGGGTGGTGGTGCAGGAGGAGATATCAGGTAGGTAAACTAAACTCCTTAAATGTTAGTTATGGTCAACAGGCTACACTCCAATCATTCATTGTACTTACTGGTGCACTGTATACATGGCGTAGAGGTTTGAGAGGAAAAAGTCCATCTTTTTTTTTAATTTGCTAATAATATTATTGTTGTTAGTTATTATTTAGTATAAAACTTTACAGTAGCGTAAAATAACTAGAACTAGCTTACAGCTTATGGCATAAAAATATGTTTCCAAGCATAGACAAAGTTGCAAATAACTTAATGAACTTTCAAAAACTGAAAGACTGAACAGTTTTCAGTCACCCCAGTTAGAAACGTTTCTGTAGTTGTGTTTGTCTGGGCCTTTTTGTTTATTTCCTGGGTTATTTAAGTGTTTCTTCTCTGTTTTAATCCATTCTCTCTTGGGAAGTTTGCCAACAATTGCATTTTGAAGCCAGTAAAGCTGTTTTCTGTCCCCTGTTGTGTATGTATTTGCCCCGGGGTGGGGAGGGGGGGAGGGGTAACTCTTAATTTCAAGTGGTGGGAATGGTCGAAAGGTTGAAAAAATGAAAACCCCAAAAATCCCTAGACCAAAATTAAATTGCCCAAAAATAAAATCAAAGTCAAATTTCCGAGCCTTCAAAATTCCAGATAGCATTAAAATGATGTAACACAAAAAGTAAGGTAGAATTTGAATGTTTGTGTTTGCAGGCCGGATTCTCCAGCAGTACCAACAATCTTCACATTGTTTTGAATACCCAAAAATTTCCCTACTTAAGCCAAGCCACCAAAAAAATACTTACCAAATTTTCCTACACAAAAAAAATTCTGGAGTAAAGAAAGATACTACACGATATATAAAAACAATCTTAAAGAACGCTCAAAACTTCTAAGATTTCCCGCCCCAACCATCAAGTCAGGTAAATAGTTCCATTCTTTAACAATGATTCATATTAATTATTCTTACAAAAATGAGTATTCATAACAGTTATAGTTACATTGTACATGTAGCTCCCTTTTCTTTTAAAAGCTAACCATGTTTTAAACATTTTGTGACAATAGTATTGAAATAAATTATTATTATTATCATCAGGAGTGCTGGAGGAGCATTTGGGAAAATGGAGCATGCCCATGAGGAACAGTACTTCAGAAAATTGGTAGGACTGATCATGAAAATAATATTTAAGCTTAAAGATTTTTTTTTTCACAACATCATATTAAAGAGAGGATTAACATTAGCATGGGCCGATAAATTTACAGGTGTACATGTGTACCTTGTCACTTGAGATGGAAACAGAATACTTGGCACATATGTTTTATTCTGGGAACCAGATAATTTTAGGTTTGTCTGTAAACACCATCTGTATGTCTGGATACAAGAAAATGCTGCATCTTGTGTTTAAAATTATTACTCAAAAGAAGCATATATATTATTCCAAAATGGTGGCAATAAAAAAATAAATACTTTTCTTTTATTCCTTCACATTAATTAGCTCTCTTTGCCTAAATAGTATCTTCAGAATTCAAAAGAGCATATACAGTTAACTTCCTCTTATACATTGTAAGAACCCCCAGTTATGGGCCCATCTTCTGGTAAACAAAAAAATAAATCAGGTTATAACTCCCCCTTCCCTCCCCACTCCAGTTTACAACTATTGAAGTGAGGTTGGTTTTTTATGACAGTTTAAAGCTAAAAAAAAGCAAGAAAATTTTAAAAAAATTGTGATCAGCTCTACTATTAATTTTAGCTTGTTTTGAAACTCTTTTTGTTGTCCGTACCATGTAGTTCCCCCAAATATAGCCCCCCTGCTTTATAAGCCCTCATAAAACCCCTACAAAGCTGTTTTAGCCAAGTACATACAATCCAAAGATTACAGTCACATAAAGCGAGGTCTGAGGGGTAGTCAGTTTCTTGTGAACCAAGGCTGTGCTCTAAGAAAACGTCAAAGGGAGCCCAGTGCTTTGAACTTGTGAATTCCAGGGTGCCCAGCTTACTGGATTTCGATGCAAAATTAAGATTTCCTAGTCGCCCAAGAGCAAAAGTAAAGCATCAGGGGTCAGTGGGCACTGCTAGAGTACAGCCCTGTGAACAAATGAGTAACTAAATACACTGGAAATTATGAGAAGTTTGACTAGGTAGAATCCATTTCTTAAAATACATAAGCACGAGGAATTAATTGAGGTAGAAACAGTCAAGAAAATAACAGGTATAAGTTAATTCTCACACATCACTGGTAGTCATGGCAAGTTGATGCCACAACCTGACCTTTATCCCAAATTCATCAAAATGTACACACTCACCGTAGCATACCCCTAGAAAGATGGAACACTAACAAAATTACAAAGTGGCACATTACATTTAAACAGCAAACAAAACTGAAATCTTAGGGTGGGTGGTTGAGTGGGAAGGTCAGTAATGGCGGACGCAACAAAAGCAATTGTCTGCCTTTTGGTCGCATGACCCATACCCAGTCTCCCAGTGGTGTGTGACAAGAACATCTTCCAGTTATTTCGTTACACTCAGCCAGTGGAAAATTCTCCGGTTATTCACAGGAACAAGAGAAGCTGAAGGAGATGAAAGAGCATCTGGAGGAGTCCATGTCTTATCACGAAAAGGAGATCAAACACCATGAAGATGCCATCCGTCGCCACCGTAAGGCAATGGACAAGCATCAGAAAGGAATTGAAAAACTGAGTGATGCGGAATCATCCGATGACGAGAAAAAATAATGTGAAGAGTTTTTGTGTGTTTTGCGTTGCATTGGGTCACCTTTCTTCGTGGGGATGCTCGTAAAATTCAACTGTATGATCCTGAATGCAAGTGCAAATATTTTTTTCACTGCTGCTTTCTACTGGTTGTTATCATGTCTTAGGATTTTGATGAAAATAAAACGTTATCATCTGACCTGTTTTGTAGACACCTTCCTGTTAAAGCTTCGTTATGATGAAGTACCACCCCAATGGGTCAAAAATACGTATATAATATTTTCATTGCAAAACCAGCCCAAGTACCACCCCACAGGTCAAAGCAAACCAGCCCAAGTAGCAACCTGATGGGTCAAAAATAAGCATATTTTCATTGCAAAACCAACCCAATTACCACCACGACGGATAAAAATACACTTATTTTCATTTCCAAACCAGGACAAGTACCCCCACCCCCTCGGCGTGATGGGTAAAAAATAACCAATTTTTCTATTGACAAACAATGGCCATTGTTCTCTAATCACTCTGCAGTGAGACGAGAACAAATTATTCTCATTCTAATGTACAACAACGCCGAAAAGATCAGGAATACGCATCTCGTTTAAAAACTATAAACCCGTTAGGCGGGCAGCTTAACAAACAGAATAATTAAATGACTTAAAATTACAAATAAGTCACTTTACACAAATACAAATAAGTCACTTATAATTGATATTAGAAAACGGACTAAATATAATGAATTACAACTGCAAAACTGTACACTGAAAAGACATGGGTGAAAAAATTAGACGTGGGTTATGAAAAATAAAAATGCCATCGAGATAATATATTAACAAAAATAAGTACAAACTAAAGAATATCAAGAGATTATAACGCAAAAAGCGGAAGCGAACAAAAAGCCTCAAAAGAAAAATAGACTCGAAAAGAACCAGTGCAAAGAGATATGCCGTCGAGTGACCTTGTCCTAAAACTTACACCTTATATACGATAACACAAATGACAGCATGCAGAAGCATGCTATGATGTAACACCCAAATACCAAAATGTAACCACCGCGTGAATTCCCAAACGCGGGAAAATACGTTTTCCACCTTCCAAAACTTTACTATCAGCCGGACGTCGCACTCGGCCTCATTTTGAGAAAGAGGCGAGACAAAACGGGAATGGCCTTTTATGTGGGGTTGTAGAAGTCTCCTCTGCCGCAGGCAACTCCTGAAACACTGACCGTGAGGAGTCTGAGGACGAGAAGAAGAGAAAAAAACATGTGGTGGAGTTGTGGAGTTGCCATCTCTGTCGCTCCCAGTTCTCTCCCCATGCTCCCACTCGTTCTCTAAAACAGGACAGTGATGCCTGCGGAGGAGGCTAGAGCTGTAGAGTTGCTACGCTAAAAATCGGTTTGTGCTCGGTTTGGTGGGGGGAGGGGGGTGACGTCAGTTGATGGTTGTCTAGAAAAATTGTAACATTGGGCAAGCAAAAATAAAAACTGAAACAGCGGTAATAAAAATGTGAACTTGGGCATTTTTATATTAACTTGACGTTTCGTGTGCTAGTCCACGTATATTTTTAAAAACGCGACCATTACGGAAAGTGATAAGGGGTCTATGAATGAGTTTGGCGATGTGCAATTACAGTTAGAGTAGTCTGAAATGTCATCTGTCATCAAATCAATCTTGCCGCAAGTGATTAAAGGAGCTGTGTCACGAAATTCAGTCAAATTAGGAAGTTACAAAATGCCCGTTGAATTAAGAGAAACATGTAAATAACCGCTTAAATCTTTAAAGAAAGGTTAAAATAACATAACAGAAACAACAGATGCCACAGATGGGCAAAACTGAAGAAGATTGAAACGGACTGAAATTGGGGTTTTTGAAAACTGTTCAGCCTAACAGTTTTTCAAAGTTGATCCCCGCTGCTTACAACTACAAAAATAATGCTCAAGAGACATATTTGTTTGTCTCTAATCTCTGATTTTGTCATTTACCTGTAATTTCTTTGCATAGTTTAAGTTCCATAGCGATTGAGGGCGAGTAATTGGCAATTAATTAAGAAACGGTCCAGATAAGAACGATAGCAACAACGGCAACGAACATGTTGGAATGCAAAAAAGGTGCTAACTTTTCTATTGACTGTACTTACTTCTGATTGGCTTAAACAGCAAAAGTTAACAAAACTTCATAAAGCAGTACATATATTCATCCTTACTTTCCAACCATATTCCATATAACAAAATCTGGTCTCAGTTTGAATAACAAAGAAATCCTATGTGGGGAACATGTAAAATTGTAAACTTTTCTTGGCTATTTTTTTCAACTCTTGTGATTGGTCAAAATCTTTTTACACAAAAAAACACCCTTTCATAGTGGAGTGTAAATGCATTTTATTGCGTAAACGGCCTTCATGTAGGTTTATGCATTCTCTGTGTAAAAATGAGAACATTCCTATGTAGGGAAAGCACCGTTGCCGCATAACAAAAGAAATTGCCATCCACCTTACCCGGATCATTACTTAAACAAAATAAACTGGACTGGCGTGACACAGCCCCTTTAATGCTTACTGTCATGGTCCTAGAGATCTGAACGGCAACTCCAGACACAGGCATTGGTTTACCAGGGCGAAATATCCAACTTTTATACCGACTGCAAACAAAGTACAGTGGAACCCCGTCAATACGAGCACCGTTGGGCCATAAAATCCTGGTTGTCATAGCGAGGTGGTCGCATTAACGGCGGGGGGGGGGGCGGGTCTTTAGGAATTTCTGGGTGGGGATGTGCCGCTGGGACGCTGTAATAACCCTTAACCGATACCAGAGCTAGTTCAGCTGAATTTTGCTACCCTATACTACAGTCAACTCCCCAAATCCCCCCTATCCTAGAGTGGCTGTTTTCCAGAAAGTACTGAGGTCACTAGCACAGTCCAGTCAAAACAAAACCTTCACTAGTCTAGATAAAATCTTCAACCAACTGATCAGTTTCCTGAAAAATGATACCCTATTCTAGACCCAAACGCTCTGATTTATATACCCCCTCCTAGAGTAAACTGCTTAAAAACCATACCCTTCACAGCGGCACATACCTATATAACCCATATATGGCAGTACCTCCCCGGGCATTAACGGGGTCTCCAAAATGATAAAATGACTCAATAATTGTTACGTTTAGATCCAAAGAATGGCTTTTTAGTTATTTTGAGTGTCCCACTACTGTATGCACTGTTTATTTAATATTTATTTATACTGTTATATTCTTGTAAATTCTTTTAGCTGTCTACAGTAGTAGAAATAAACTGTTGTTGTTGTTTGTTTTTGTACTGATCCAGGTCTACAACTGAGAGATCCGGCACCACTCAACGGTTGGTCGCTGTGTACTTAATTGCTGATATTTTGTATTTTCGGGATCTGGGGTTTGGCCAAATATACGATGCGGGATTCGGGAAAACGCAAATTATATTGACGGGAAACGTGATCTGACTGCTACCCGGGAAGCGGTATTCACCGAAATTTCGGGCAAGAAGTTGCAAGATTTTTTTGTCTGTCTGTCGGACAGAATTCGGCGGGAAGTCGTACGTTCTAGCGGCAAATGCGAACAATCAAACAGGCGAGAGTTCAGTGGTGTCTCCTAGTATCTCGTTAACCTCATCGTTTATTCCGCTTTTTCCCTCTGCTTCGTCATACTGAGGCATTAAAAGATGTTGCAATGGCCTTAAAACACACGTAAATTCAAAATATCTATCGAAAGGGTCAATCTACTTGTTACTTTTTTAGCTTTTGCAGCAATTGGTCTTTTTAACTTATGTATTTTGGAAACAAAAAACGGGTTTCGGGAAAGTGATGAAAAATAGTGCGGGATGCGGGATTTTCGTGAAAAAGGAGGGAAATCGCGATCAGGCCCCTCCCCTCTCTTTCCAGACCCTGGTACTTGTGACCCGCACACAAAGTTGAGTTCTACTCGGGTCCAACGGCTGGAGAAGTAAGTCGAAAAACAAACTTTCTTATCTCTTTTTGACGCCAACAGTAAATAAGTGGATTAACAACAGAGTTAAACATAATAAACGTGCGGACCCAAATACACGGCAGGCAGTCAGCAATCAAACCTTGGTGAAAAATGTTCATCTTTTTCAACACAAAAACCGTCACCGTTGCAGCAGCCATGGGCAAAAAACATATAAACACTGCACTGACTACCAAAACGGTGGTTTTGAGAGCTTTTTTCTCTTTGTTGAATCTGTGCACTTCTTCTTGAGGTAATTGGTGAGCTTTGATCATCTTAACATGGCGGCGTGTCTCGCGAAACAAAATTGCATAAGCAAATGCCATGAAAATAACGCACGAAACAATGATTAAAGCTGCTAATAAATTTAACAGCGATGCCTTGCTTGTGTTTCGTGGCTCCCCAAGTGCAGCGTAGGAGATAGAAACGACCCAGGAAGCGATAACAGCTGCTCTTATGTTTCTTCTTGTAACTATGCTAGCGTAACGCTCGGTGAATCGGATCGCTATGAGCCTCTCGCTAGTAACTAACACGAGATGAAGAGAAGAACAAAGAGACAAGGCGCGGAGAACGATGGTGAATAAAAATCCGATCGTTTCGTGGGTTTTCATTTCTAGCAACTGTAATATTTTCCACAAGCTATACAGTGGCTGCGTTGTGAGACCAGTCAGTGCGTCGGTACCAGCTAGACAGGCCAGTAAAATGTTGGCATAGCTCTGAAGTCTCGGTCTTCGCTTCACGGCTATGATCACCATCATGTTGAGCAGGACGGTAAAAGGACAGACAACCATGTTAAAAATGATGGTGAGGATGATATTGAGTACTGTAGCATCTACGGCAAAGTTTAGTTTTGTCTCGCTTTCAGTAGTGATATTTGAAAACTTTTTGGTGGAATGGAGAATATTTTGTATAGAAAGGTTGGCCATGATCGCATCGATGCGCAGGAGACGTCAGCCGGTAGTTCCCAAGCCGAGATCGAGATGACGGGGTGCGTCTTTTCTTGATTAAAAACTCCCACTTTTCGGGTTCGTCTATTTGTATTAAAGGAACAACGTGCGTACTGAACTCAAATATATACTATAATCTTCCGTCAATCAAACCGTGGTCGTGAAAATAGATAGATATATAGACGCCTTGAAAATACCAAACGACACTGGTGATAGTCGAGTGATTTATGATTTAGCTCGCTAAACATCAGTCAAAGCCGCCCAGAATAAAAACTTAATCAGCAATACTTATTCCTTTTTAATTAAAAACCTCTTAACCTAATACTCTATGGACCAATGAATATTAATTGCTGCTTCACAGATGATAAAAAAAATCGTGGAGAAATTGGAGGCCGCAAAAGTTTGCAACGTTCACGATTTCGTTATCTTTACTGCTTATGAATCAATTGCAAACTGAAGAACTTTGTCCATCAGTCGTCTTTGATTCTCTTCAGTAAATAAATAATTCTGTTTTCTTTGGATGAATTGCAGTTAAAATAAGCCAGCGACCTACTGTATGCCGATTTTCTATGAAACTAACAGCCGCCTTTCATCTGTCATGATCAATTTCACTTCACTAAACCTTTCTACCGTCGTATCAATTATTGCTTAAAGGATTACATTAAGTGCTTTTACTTGCTTCCTTTTAATCAAAAACAAGCAAAAACATATTATCTTGACTAACGCTTCGCTGAAAACAGTTTTACTCAAGTGTTTTTTAATACATGTTTTCCCAAGCTTTAAGACAGGCGCGTTTTTCCCTCCTTGTACATTACATTTTGTTCGTGAAGGAATTGGTGGATCACCTTAAAAACAAATTAAACGTCATCGGGTTAGTTTTGTTCATTCCTTTTTTATTTTTTGTGCAATAACTTGCTGCCAAGAACTATTATTTAAAGTAACATTTTTGCAGCTTCTAATCACCCAAATCATAAAACACAATATTTTACACGTTTTGCTGTTCATTACGAGAAAATACGCAATCACCTTTTAGCCGTAGACAAGCCAAAATATCTACCAATCAGTCTGTAAATGCCACTACACGCGCTATTCAGACCCCCATTTTTATATATTTCTCATACCTTCGACACAGGGATGATAGGCTGATAAGGCAATTGGCAGAGAAATTAGCTCTTCTTAAAAAACTCACTTCTCATAGAGTTTCTTCATTTATAACTAAAATATACAGATAAAACTGTCTTTGTAAATTGAAAACTCGCTAAGGTACGTAGTTCATTGTGAAGAATCGACTAGGGGATTTTAGCACAATGCAAATTTGTAGACAATCAAGACTCTTCGGTTGATGTCTTGTAATCATGCTCAACTAAATATCACATCTTGAAGATATTTGCCATATTCAGTAGTTTTCTATATATACGTGTAGCATCTTAACACTTCTTTCGTTATTGTTTTGGCTTTAATTACGCAGCAATTTCGTGTGAAGAACTTCACCATCGGGCTATGTAAGAACCATAAGAAAAACTCAGGCAGTGGCCTCTGCCAGGCTCTCAGATAGTAGGAATGACACCGACCAGCATCAAATTTCTCCTCGTAATATCAACGCTTTGTAAAACAGAGTGGTCTTGAGAATTACGGACATGATCACCCAAGATGAATCTGATTGATATTTTATCAAGTTCTCCCCACTACTTCTGTACGAAATGAATAGGGGGCAACATTAGAATTTATATTTTGATCTCATGGTTTAAAGTGTTAAAATTTCTGGTATAAACTATTACTGATGTAAGTAAGTGTTAAAATTTCTGGTATAAACTATTACTGATGTAAGTAAGTGGGACTCTACGACATGTATAACGTATTCTACAGTCCACTATCAACGTCGTACTTTAGAAAGCTGGTTTACTAACTTAGAACAAACGCCACTGAATCGTAGCCAACAGTTACCAGCGCCGTACAAACGACTTATTGAGGAGATCAAGCAAAACTAACTACGAGAGAACGACTGGAGAACTGACAATTTGACTAACAATAGACGACTGTTCAACTGTGACAATAGACGGATCAAAACGTACCAATTACTGATTACGAACCTTCATAGCCAATAACATCACGGCTTAACTGACAGACGACAAATAACATCGCAACGTAATTGACCAATCAGATCAATAACCAGAGTATAATACCATCAACTGACGTGATACAACTCACTTTGACTCTGAAGATGACTACCGAGCAGGTTGTCGAAACGTCAGTCACTGTCAACGACAATAGTCCTATTCAGGACTACGTTCACCCGGACGATCAAACTCAACGTACTATAACAAATATAATTGATAAAAATGTTTGAAGCAGAAATCCGTGACTAGAAAGTCATTCAGTACTCAGTTGTGAGTAGAACGGTAGAAACTTTCACGTGCCAGGACCCTTGCAATTAAAGTTAAGCTGATTGTTTATTTCATTTTAGATTCAGAGAAATGATATCGTATGAGCGGATTGCAGTATCTGGAAAAATCGTCGTCTACTGCAAAATAAATGGAACTATTCTTGGATCATGTAGTGACGGTATTTGGACGCTGGTCATGAAGATTGATGGCTCAAAGGTACATACCGTTTAACAAATCCTACAGCTTCAGTGTACATGAGCAAACCTTAATCTCAGGGTTCTCCTCCTTTTCCTCGTGTCTTATTTGTCTGGGCCGGGTTGTTCAAAGCAGGGTTAAGATAACCGAGGCTGGGGGAGCGTAAATTTGTGATTCAGATAGAAAAAATTAAAAAGCAAATTCCATTTAATTCTTTTTGTCTACAATTTGATGATTGACTATTCTAAAAAGAATAGAGAAAACTGTCTGGCGAGAAAAAGCTTTTGATATGAAAAGTTGTGTATTATTAGTACATGTTTTTTTTTGCCTCGTGTCCGCGCATAGATGCAATACAACCGACGGCATCATACTACAATCGACATCTCTCTAGACGGACAATTAGTGCTGCTTCAAAGGATGTCCGTTATAGAGAAAAATTGACAGTTTAAGGGAGTTACCAAATAATTTTCTTCTCCTCGAACTACAACAGACGGCTCAAAAATATATTTTTATACGTGGAGGCTCTGCCTCAAGATCCAACCCCTTACCCTTTTATCCACCATTTTTCACGAAAAAGGTACCCCTTTCCTATACCTTCTATTGACAAATGGTACCCCTTTCACATACCTTGTTTAAAACTTTGCATCTCTTTTAACTCCTGTAAATGCACTATCATTTAACTAGGAATCAATCACTGAAATATACCTTTTCTCGACTTTTTAAAGCCATAAAATTCATCTGTTAGCCCTTTCGGCCCTTTCACAGACCTAAAAGGTAGATTTTCCTACCCTTTCATATACCTGAGGCCTTGAAATGGTACCCCTTTTGGGCGGAGCCTACCCGTATAGGCAATCATAGGGGGGCAGTGGTATAAATTGTTTGTCTCAGTTACCGGGAGTCAACCAAGGACGAAGTTTATTTGGATAACTTCTTATGGCTAACATGTCAAGTTTACAAGGCTAGTGCAGCTGCCCCCAGTCCTTTAGGAATATACTGCCTATTTTGTGAGCCCCCATAACCCTTTGGGCCCTATTTCCCCCTATTTTTATCTTGTAACATATTTCTAATTAAGAGGGCCACAAGTTTGTTAGTTGTCTATTAAACTAGTAGGTGTTACCCTCTAGAAATAAAGTTTGATTGATTGATTGATTGATTGATTGAGCTGCCCACATTTTCGAGAAAAGCGTTCTATATAAGACTAAAAGCACTCAATAATAGAAATTTGGGCTCCATGGCATATTAAAAAAGAAAAGGGCCTAACTTCCTATTGACGTGTGTCGCTCAAAAACGCCTTTGTTTGAGTTTCCTTTTAAAAGAAGAAATGACGAGAAAATGTTGAGCCAAAGTTAAAAAAATGTAGCTTCGGCACCATGTCACAATGTCAATGGTTAGAAAGGACGTCAAGAACTTTTCATCAGTTCTAAACAAAGGTTGAAGGAAGGACCTTAATAGTAGGTCTATTCGCGTTAAGTAAGTCTTGTTTTAAGCTCACCACCGAACTCAACTAACCGTAACCACAATAACAATTTGCATTTTTACTGTCCATCTAAAACAAAGGGTGTTATGACTCACGATCAATGTTTTGTTTTTATGAAAACTTTAAAAAAAACTCGCAAAAAACGTAAACACTCATTTGGTTTGGCGACAACCAATGCCTTTTGTCTTTGTGTACACCAAACGAAAACAAAATAACTATCAATATCAGTGCAGTCTTGGTCGGCTGTTTACGCGCTAACGGTACAGTAAACTATATAAATGAACCGGTACGCTAAGCCTGAATTTCATTCGATTGCTTCGAGTCGTTTTCTCCCCTCAGCAACTGAGGGAATAATAACGACTCGAAGTAAGCGGATGAAATTCAGACTACCGGTACGCTAAGACAGTCCTTCATTTTTCTTTCTTGTATTAATGATCTGATGTTCACAGTTTATCAGTTCATCCGATTAGTTTTTTAAAAGAATTAACGCAGTTTACTTGCCTCGTCAAAACAAGGAAGAATTAGTAAGAGAATTAATACAAACGTTGCTGATTAATGAATCTGGGAATGCCAGCATCGAAAATCAGAATGCCGTTTCTTTGAGCTTCCTTCAATAGGTTTCAATTAAACGATTGGGTCGCAGCAAGAGTTATATTCAAATTAAGGTTCCTCCCCTCGAAATCACAACAACGAACAAACGAGTTATAGAATCAGTATTATCCAATCAGTTTTATCACTTACAGTGACGTCAGTATTTTCCGATTGGCAGACATCTCCTCTATTGTTCTGTTCCCTTTATATTTGCGATACCACCCGGATGGTTTGGGCGGATCAGTAAAACCAGCGTACAACAAACATCTCTTGCCGACACGACAAGATAGCAAAATATAATCTCACGCTCAATCTGAATCACCATCCAACATGCAAATCATTTTAACTCTTTGTGCATATCCGCTACATGGCTGGCATCTGATTATTACCCAGGTCACAGTGGGGTCTCAGTCAGGGATATTGAATAGGTACATAATTAAAGCACCGTCTCCATTGATTCAACAGAATATTATATTTTCAATAAATGGACGCTGAGCAGGTCACTGAAGTGGAACAGGAAAGGAACAGTAGAAAAGAAACATTGTGATTACGAGACTGGTAGCCTATAATTCATACAGGTGAAGACAAGAATAAAGGAAATAAATGAGAAGATATCGATATTCATGATATACTCTGAAAAGGGTATACTACTCAGTCTAGGGTTTAAGCACTTTGCAGTTGATCGCATTCTATCGGTGGATAGCCGCGAGGACTCACATATGTAGTAGCTACAACGTAACCGAGGATACAATTCCTTTTCTTGTTCTTAGACTCCTCGCGGTCTTTGTAACAGTTTTAAACCGGCGGCAGAGTTGTTTGCGGAGGTTAAGTTGGGCAAATAGTTTTGAAATGCTAAAATTGAGCTATCAAATGAACAACCGTTTGCAGTGTTTTGAGTTGGAAATTAATGTCAATAATACAGGTTAAAAAATGAAGGCCAATTTTTGTAGGACAATGATAAATGAGGAAATGCTGATTTATGGAAACATTTTCCAACATTTCAAACAGTGAGAAACTAACAGCGAGTTTAAATATCTACTGTTTATCAACTAGACAGTCTAGAATGATCTAGAGCCTGCTGTCACTAACAAAATCCGTTAAAATTTATGGAAATGCATATAGACTAAACCAGAATTTACTTAACCAAAAATATGCACTTTGGGTTTACTGACAAACAAAAAAGCTTGGTTTACTTTCATCTTTTCCTCTTTGTTCAGTTTAATTTGATGTCTCACATAGTAGGCGGAACCATATCGCAAGGTTAGCTTCAAACTGTTTTAATTTCTTTGTTATTATCGTGCGCGTATTCTTTGGATATACGATGTTCCAACAAGAAAATTTTCCGAGTGATCTTCAATAATTGACGTACGTTCATCTTTGACGCTCCGCCACTACGGATTAATAAACATTACTCAATTTTCGCGGTTTAAAACAAAGTTTTTTTCGGGTTATTGCATTGTATTCTTCGAGGTCAGCCGTTTAAACTTCAGCCCCTGTCTAAAAATACCACAATAAATAAGTGATTGATGTAAAAAAAGTAGATGGTTTCAAAAATTTAATAAAACGGATTTGCGTGGACGGACCTCAGATAGGAGTCAAAAAGGTGTACCCCAGCGTATATGCAGTCACGTCTTTATTGAACATAAGCCGTGCCATTTGTCATGGTTATTTCTCCACTAAGTAAATCGGTACTAAAAAGATAAATATACAAAATAATAGTACTTCTTAATTGTACTTCGTGTCGTGCTACATTTGGTCTGATCATAGGCGTGATTTTAAAATCGGACGAGCGCCCAGCGCTAGTTCGATTTAGAATCACAAGTATGCCGTCGTATATCAGATCAAAATTGCGTGACACGAAATACGTCTTTATCACTGTAACAGCCGTTTTGAAATCGCAGAATTCATGCAGTACCAATATTCATTTGATCTAGTAGCTGGTTTGAAAAGCGAAAACAAAAAAGGGCTTTTACATCTCATTTTGTTCATGTAATAGAACTGTTGCATCATAGAGCAAAAATGGTGCGATTTAGAATAGATCTAGAACATGAATATCCTGACGTGATTTAAAACCAAAAAAAAAAAAGTTTGATTGCTGAATATATCACACTCCTGACAGCCAATCAGATTGCAGGGATCACAAGTGATTTTAAAATGGATGCATGGATATCAAGTATTTAATCACTTCCGCGGAGCTCGAAGTCAACCTTGTCCCCAGGGCCTCTCTTCTTTTCTTGTTCTCACGCAGACTCCTCACGGTCTGTGTAACCGTTTTAATAAAACAGAGTTGAATGCAGAGGCTAACATAAGCAGGTGTTTTTGAAATGCTAAAATTGAGCTATTTGCTTATCAAATAAATAACCGTTTTTTGAGTTGGGAATTAATGTCAATAGTATAGTTCAAGAAATGAAGGAAAATTTTTGTAGGAGTATGATAAATGAGGATGCACTGATTTATTAAAACATTGTCCCGGCACTATTTCAAACAGTGAAAAAACTAACAAAGATTTTTGATAACTACCGTTTATCAACTAGTATAGAATGATCTGGATAGAGCCATGCTGTTAAGAATCCGTTAATATTTTATATATACATATAAACCAAATTAGATTTCACCAAACCGAAACTATGCACTGTGGATTTATAAACGAAAACCTTTCGTATCCGTCCGAAATGTAATTTGTCATGCTTTCTACTTTCATGTTTTCCTCTTTATTCAGTTTGCTGTTTCAAATAGCAGGCGGAACCATATCACAAGGTTAGTTTGTGACTGTTTTAATTTATTTTTGTTTCTATCGTGCGCGACCGTGTTCTTTGGATATACGATATTTTAAGAAGAAACTTTTACCAGTGCTCTTCAATGATATTTTGACGCCCATCATTGACGCTCCGCCATTGCAGAATGATTACTTCAAAGAAACTGTGTTTCTCCAGGCATTTGCTGATTAGATTCTCGATTTTACACAGACTACCAAAGTTGTGCTAATATTTATTAAGAATTACACAATTTGCGCGTTTCAAAACAAAAGATTTTTCGGGTTTAGTGTATCAGGAATCCTTCGCGATCAGCCGTTTAAAATTCAAGCCTCGTTCGAATCCAAATATTTCTTAAACCGCACAGTGAATCATACGGATAGGCACGGATAAATGAGTGAATTTACTGGTTTTTGTGTGGAAGGAAAGGAGGATTCATGTAAAAAAAAAATAGATGGTTTCAAAAATATCCGGATTCGAGAGGACGGGGCCTCAGATCAGAGTCAAAAAAGGTGTACCGCAGTGTATATGCAGTCATGTCTTTATTGAAAATAGGCCGTGTCATTTGCCAAGGTCACCTCTCCATTCAGTAAATTGTTGGTATTAAAAAGTTAAATATACAAAATGATAGTATCCTGAGGGAAACTTTATTGTGATAAATGATGGCATTTGAACTAAGTGGAGTGCAATTTGGTCCGAAATCATATACGCGCGATCTATTTGAAATCACAAGTGTGAAGCATGATTTCAGACCAAAATTGCACGACACGAAGTACAATTACCTAGCTAAAAGTCTAGTGATCCGAAAATTATAGGGATCAAAACTAACCCTTTTTGAAAATTTCAGCCAGAAAATAGGCTCCCGAAAATTCTAGGTGACCTTTATAGGGTAAAAATCCTGTAAAAATGGGCAATTATACCATTTTTAGATGTTCGCAAATCTTAGGAGATGCAGGCAAACAAGGAATTTTACAACAAATGTGCCGTTCTAGATCTCAAATCGTCGTCCGAACAGATATTTTCCGAAAATTGACGTTGGGTGCCCCTGTCCATTAAAAGTCGCAGCGTTCATTAAATCATTAGCGTTTCCCATGCGGCGTTTATTCGATCGAGGGCGGCGATTATTTCAAAATCACTTTTTTTAAATCACTGACAATAGTTACTGTAAATCGTTTGAAAATATTATGTAATTGAAAGATTCCAGTGTCTCTCTTATTTTGCTGCGATAGAATCGTAAATGTCTGGATGGTGTAAATTGTCAAGTTGTACCAAAGTTTTTCTTATAATCCTCGAGTAAAAGCCGCGTGCGGCGTCTATTCGAGGGCGACGTTTATTGGTATTGTTTTGCTTCCATCTGTGGCGTTTATCGAATAAATACGTTACGTTTGATCTAGTAGCTGGTTTGCTGAAAAGCGGAAAGAAAAAGGCTTTTACATCTCATTTTGTACACGAAATAGAAAATGATGCCATATAGCACTTGCTTAACACAGACTTGCCAGGCAAGTGCACCACAAGGATCTGTCATATCCCCTTATTGTTGGGTATCTTTATCGATGATTTTGACAACTCTATACCTACAAGAACTGCAAGGACGCGTAAAGATTTGTAAGTACGCTGACAAATGGCGAATTATCAAATATGCAGAAGGTACTTGACGGCCTTTAGAACTGGGAAACTAAGAATAACATGCTATTGAATTCAAGGAAAACCAAGCCGGGATATGTGAACTCTATTGAGCCGGACCTTCTACGAATATGTGACTCGTGTTTGGAGAGGGTATCCAAGTTTACTCGGGGAATGGCAACAAGACAACCTATGCTGAAATTACCATGTTGAACAGACAGTAAAAAAAGCCATGAACAGATTGTATTATTTGAGGGAATGTAGGAAAGCAAAACTACCCACCGAGATCCGCGTCACCACGATATATTCTACCAAAATACGCCCACTTTTCGAATGCGTCCCCAGTGTGGGGCGGTTTTCCGACTACCTTGCAGAAGAGTTGCAGTCTATACAAATCAGGTGCCTAGATATCATCGGGATACCAAGAACATCCCTTCCAATGTCAGAGGACAGATGCAAAGCATATCGACAATTGAGCGTGAATTAAAAAGAATTGTGAATGATATTAAACTCCAAAATCAAATATTTCTCACAAAGCCAAATACCAGCCACGGCTGTGACTTAAGATCTAGACCAGGTTCAGTAGCAATACCAAAGTCAGGAACACAAAGACATATTAACTCGTTTTTACCAAGATCTGCAAGACTCCTCCTTTTATGATCTGTTTATTTCTACTTACCTTTATTAGAAATTTATTTAATAGTATTTTATAGTATATGTTTTTCCCTTTAATAATTAATTATGTTATTTTTGAAGATGGATAAACAAAGCCTATGATTATCCCTTATTACTATTATTATTGTAGAGCGAAGATGGTGCGATGACGCGATGTAGAACATGAATGGCGTGATTTAGAGCAAAAAAAGTGTGATTTGTGAATAAATCACACTTTGAGCCAATCAGATTGCAGAGATCTCTAGGGATTTCAAAATGGATATAACAAAATATTTAACTTTACTGTTGATGGTCTATAGATCAGAGATGTCGTGAACTGGTCTTCAAGCCTGAACAAACATTCAACGGAAAACGTTTACTTAATCACATTGTAAATATCGTTGAAGTCGTTGATGAGGATTCGTGTGGTTATTTATGTTTCATGGAACCTAACTGCGCTAGTTACAATTTTGAAATACCGACTAGTCAAGCTGGAGTCCACAAATGTGAGCTGAACAACTCTACTCACGAAAGCAACGAAGATGATCTGGTGAACGATCAAAATTTCGTTTATCGCGGAACTAAGGTGAGCTTAGGCCCAAGTGTTCCGAAGAACTTGCTCGCAGGCTACAGCCTCATGTTTGCATGAGACCGGTTTTTAAGAACTGGCCCCAGTTTTTAAAGCTATCCGTTAAATAAATCTATATCTAAAGGATGACTCAATTTGTTTCCTTACTAAATACTTACCCGCTGGATGGTGATTTATCCGCGGTGGATATATCCAACGTTTGAACAACCAGCAGGGCCTGCTCAAGAAGTTTCGTTTGAATTGTCAAACTGAGATGGAATTACATCACCAAGACAACTGTTAATTACTTTATGGAAAACAAATACTGTTTTTTTTTGCATCACTTACTGCAAAACAAGTGTTTGCCTTGGGCCGGTAAAACGCGCCACATTTACAGAGTTTTTTTGCAAAAAGTAGAACTACTCTCTACTTGCTGCAAAGACTTTTCGCAACCTGCAACAACCTAATTTGTTACAAGACAGGTTTGCTTCGTGGGTGGTAAATCAGGCAAGCTCGTTTTGCAACAATGTTTTTTAAACAAGTTGCACGTTTTTATGCCCGTTTTATCCTAGCTTTAGGTTATTAAAATGTGTTACTTCCATTTCCATTCAAATACTAAATTTATTTTCTTAAGGATCGGCAAGAGAGGCTGGAGGTAATTTGGAAAAATAACCGGTTGCCCCAGTTGGGGACGTGAACACGAAACATTTTTATTCTTCACTTTCCTCTAGAGTGCCTGTGTCAACAACCCCTGCAGGAACAACTCAACTTGTCAAACTGGTTTCACAAGCAAAAAGTATCGTTGTTTGTGTACTTCAGGTTTTACTGGCGAGCACTGTGAAAACGGTAGGAGACCTGAAAAACTCGTTAGAAGTGCACCAGCCTTGTTCCTAGAGTCTTCTCTCTTCTCGTTTATAAAGGAAAAGAGAGGACCTTAGTTATGAGGTCGTCTGACAACCGTTCTAGTATCACGCGCGTCGCGCAGAGCAACTTCGTCTCTGTAACTTTTCCCTTTTCCCTCCCTTTTTCTAACAGTAAAGTCCTGGGGACGAGGTTGTGCACAGCGCTCCTCCTTAACGCTCCTCCCCAAAGGAGGAGTTTTGCATTACGAGACAAAAAACATGTGCGCGAGCAGGATCCCATAATCCGGAGTGAGCAACTTCCATACTAAACCTTTGTCACGGCGTTTTCACGGTCTGGTTTATTTTTAGACACATTTTAGGGCAATTTTTCCCTCGAAATGGAATCTCCGCCACGTCTATGAACGCATTAAAGGAAAACGTAAGGTTATTAAAACGAACAAATTATCATTTTTAGGTGTGTAGGTTTGGTTGACTGGTTTTTGGGACTTCAAAGATATTCTAAATTCGCGCCAAATCGTTCTAAAAATAAACTGGTCTGTGAGAACGCCGTGACAAGAGTACATGGAAGTTTCTCGCTCCAGGTTATGGGCTCCTGGCGTGAGAGACTAGATATCAAATGATTCTCATAAAGGTAGACATTGTTAAGGTAGGCTCGAGATACTCTTAACTTCTTGAGAGAAGTTTTTGAAAAAAGGCGGTAGAAATTCCATGCTTTTTTTAGGAGTAATGAGATACTAGCCTTTTCACATACGTTTCTTTTTATAACAAATTATTTTTAAGCAATTTGACGAGGGCGCCAGCGTTAGCGGTCGTTGAATCCCGCACTGTTTTAGGTGCGCTCGGTGATCACTACAGCTTACTGTTGGGTACGTCTTGTTAGAGACCAAAAGAAAACTAATTAAGGCATTCGAGTGAGCGTGGTCAATAAAGCAAATTATATGCAAACAAAATCTTATCTTGCGGTAAGAGCAAGATACGTCCACCTTGCCCACTCGGGTAGCCAATCAGGAAACAGGACTCGTGTGATCTTGTTCTCTCGCATAGTCAGTCATAAAATAACATAGCATTATAAAGACCCATTGTCTAGCAATGAACAAAACTAAGGCTTCAATGTCCAAAAGTACTTTACTGGCCTTCTAAGCTCCAGAAAATGAATTTTTAATTCCTTAAATGACAATTTTTTAGGTCTTCACAGTTATCAAAAGGGTCTATAATGTTTTGTTTTGCAAGAAGTCAGTTTGTTAGAAGGTAAGCCTACTCGCAAACAAAATCGATCGGTCATTGTCGAGTTTGTTAGAACCGTTTCTATTTTCCTTAGATATCAATGAGTGCGCCGCTGGAACACATGACTGCAGTCCAGATGCTTTATGCGTCAATTTGATAGGATCCTACAACTGCACTTGTAAACAGGGATTTCTTGGAAATGGAAAGGACTGTCAAGGTAGAACGCCGTCATCGTTATTGCCATCAATGCGTGCTAATTGTTTACTCTAAGAACTTTTATGCCAGCTGATGTTCCGAAGATAGATCCCAGAAGAACTTTTATGCTCGATTTTCCGAAGATAGACAACGCCGCTATCCAGTGTATACGAAGCGGATGACGCGGTTGGCTATTTGAAGTTTGCGCGTGAGATTTTTTGAGACGCATTATGGGACTGGTTTTGGGACGTTATCGCTTCTGTTACTATAACTATAACTAGGCTACCAAAGAACTAAGTAAAACGTATCCCTAAGAACAGTCCATATTGTACTTTGACCCAACTCACCCAGTCTCAGATACAGCACACAATGCGGGCTTCTCAGTTTTTGTAACAGTTACCCCGCTGTGGATAGTAATTTATCCAGCTTTTTGAGCTGCCGGCCGAAATCTCTTTTCCGGATATTCCGCAAAGACCGTGTTGGAATACGATGCCAAAACGCTATCTTAGTTTGTGTCTTCACTGTTGTTCGCGTTATTTACCCTTTTTAACCCTAAAAAATGCTTTATGGTTTTGCCAGTGGGACTGTAGCCTGCGAAGCAACCGTTTCTTCTCGCTCCTTGCCGTTAGGGACGTTTAGCGCGAGAGACGAGAGAGACTCCGGTGAAAAGGTTCCACGCGGCGAGGAGTGAAGAGAAACGGCTGTATTCGCAGGCTACGTGATCACGTGAGACTGACAATTTTGGAGTAAGGTTTGTCCCGCCCGTAATTTTCCCTCAAGTATCGCATATAACTACGAAGTTTTACCTAAATATTTTGTACCTCAGTAATTTTATTTTGGCTATCTGACTGCTGACTCGGATTTGCTTTCTTTATAGATATTGATGAATGTGCTACTGGGATGCACAAATGTACTGTACATGACATATGCAATAATACTCATGGGTCTCACAATTGTACACGTGAGTCAGTTTTAAACTGCACAAATCTTTAATTACGAAAATTACCAGGTTTTAAAGTTTATAGCTTTTGTGGACTTAATGTAGATCTTTAGACGACTAGGAACTCCAAAACAGCGATGAAACACCAGCAGCTATACCGTGTGGTAATATGCTACATTTTCTACCCTGTGAGCAAGGTCTCCGTGGCGCTCTGGCGCTTTCTTCCCCACCCACCTACCCCCGGGAGAGCTTGCTGGCAGGCCATGCATTTTCTAGTTTGAAGAGTCTCGATGTGATTAGCCGTTAGCCGTAAAACATTTGGTCATTAGACGTAAAAAATGAAAATTTTAAGTGTTAGTCGTACGTAGAAAAAAAGTTAACCGTAAAAATTTTTCTAGCCAAAATTTGTCATGTAAAGAGTGTCAATATTACCTGTCAGGACTTCACGCGCTTTGTCTTGTGGCTCATGGTCCTTATTTCAGCGCTATCCTCCTCTCTTTGAAATCGATGGAATGGTCCTTAACCAAAAGAAACTTCTTGGTTTCAAAACAAATGATTTTTCTTCTGAAGATGTCTGTTAACCGAAATGGAGAGAAATTAACCGCTAGCAGTAGACAAGCCAAAATATCGAAAAATATCAACAGTTAACCGTATGTTCGCATTGTCAACATATTTCGAAGTTTAATACTAAGAATAATTTGCACATTAACTAACTTTCTATAATCTCAACATGTTCCCGTTTATGTATGGGTTTCTCTTTTATTTTCAATTACGCAGCAATGTCGTGTGAAGAACTTTACCATCGGAATATGTAAGTACCATGAAAGGCTTTAAAATGGAAGAAAATTGTATCTCGCACTCACATTACACGTGCGGCAAAGGGAGTTAATCCTAACTCTGAAGATTTTACGTTTGTTTACTAAAAACTCCCTGCACAAAGTAAAGTAAAGAAAAGTACAGTAAAACTTTATTTACACAGGGTAGCCCATTTAGCTCTAAGGCTGGTCTCCATAGGGGCCCTATCTTAAAAAATTAATTTACATTAAAAATTATCATAAACTTACACATTTGAAGAGCTTAATAAAAATGCAATAATAGAATTTAAGAACTACATTAAAAAGCCTAAAAAATACAATCCAAAATCACATTTAAAGTCTAAAATATAATAAAATATCAAAGTTCTGATAAAAAGAAATGTCTTGCGCGGTGGCAGAGCGTCTGTTAGTGAATCTTGTCACTCTTCACAATGTTTAAAGGGAGTTTGTTAAAAATTTCTGCGCCAGTAAACAATCACACATAATAACAAAACAAGGAAACAAAGAAGGTGGACTGAAACTCTTGACACGAGGAGAATAAAACAAAAAATGTATATGGGACTAGTAAACCTAATCTCTGGCTTAGTTTCTCGAAGGCCATTTAGCCTGGATCCAAAGTTATCTTTTTGCGACGTAGCCCTTTGTCTTTATCTAATGAATAAAATGCATTGAGCTCTTATTATTTTTCCATTCCCTTACTCTTCTTTTTAGAGCGTTTTCAGCTCATAGCCAACCGACGCTAAGCCATTTTATCTGAACAAATGAAAGTTTTTGCAAAGGGAAAGGTTTAACTCCCACAGGAACACCAACATGGTCGCTATTTTATTTTAGACACCAACATGATTGTTTATTTCATTTTAGATCCAGAGAAATGATATCGTATGAGCGGATTGCAGTATATGGAAAAAGCTTTGTCTACTGCGAAATAAACGAAACTATTCTTGGACCATGTAGCGGCGGTATTTGGACGCTGGTCATGAAGATTGATGGTTCAAAGGTACATAACGTTTAACAAATCCTACAGCTTCGGTGTACATCAGCAAACCTTAATCTCAGGGTTTTCCTCCTTTCATAGGCGTACGGGCTATTTTTTGCCAGGGGGGGCGGTAAACCATTTGCCCAAAAAATGTTTGCAAGTTGCCCAAATTTTTACAGAACAGTCGAACAGAAACGAGGGCCGATG
Organism: Porites lobata; assembly: GCA_942486035.1. Lineage (NCBI taxonomy): Eukaryota > Metazoa > Cnidaria > Anthozoa > Scleractinia > Poritidae > Porites > Porites lobata. The sequence goes on along the minus strand of CALNXK010000106.1, from coordinate 1,244,800 downwards.
CAACAAGATAGGCCGTACTGGCATATGAAAATGGCTTCATACAGTTTGTCATGGTCAATACCTGCCAAGTTTGAGCATAAACTACGTCGCCATAAACAAACATTTGGAAAAGTTGCCACCACAGGTGTATTAGATAAAGATGAAAATTTGTTGTGATCAGGGTTGCAATGACATCGGAGTTGTTATAGCAACGAAATGAAGCCATTACCTATTATACTTGCAGCAATATTTCTCTCTGGGAACTGTTCTTCTAAAATCGATCACAGGAGCTTTTTCCTCCAATAGTCGCCTCGATGTTCGTGACGTTAAAACGGAATCTGTAAGAGCGTTATCGAGATATTTTGGATAAAGTTTTTATCGTTGGAAATACGGTAAAAAAAGGAAAATCTTGATGTTTGGCCGTTACCTGTAGAAAACGATGCACTTTTGACATGCAATTTCACCTCATAGTAGTTTCAATCTTTTCAAAACGTGGGTGATAGATCATGGAGATAGCTCCGGCCAGTTGCTACAAAGAAGGATTTGATTAGTATGTATCATGGCGCTCTTGTTAGCGGTTTTGTAAACATTTCAGTCACAAATTATTATAATTCTTCACAAATTATTGAATAATTTTTAAACCGCTCGATAGACTTATTAAAAAAATCAAGATTCTTCTCGCAATTCAAACTGAGAATTAGTCAGCCACTTCTTCACTTTAAGACCTATTGTTGATGCTATCTGCCATACAAAGTTAGGAAAGTTAGGCGGAAGTTTATTCTAATAAATTCACGAGTGGAAATAGCCCATTGCAGTACAGTGCCCAGCAATAAAATGATACCTTTCCCTTACAACCAGAAACTCGTCACGTGCTAGGCAGACACTGTCTCGTGTCAATGTAACTGGATTATTACGCCGACTTCAGGTTAAAATAGAAAATATTTATCTCTTCAAAATAATAATAAAAACATGGAGACGTCTTTAAAAACTGGCTTTGCCCAAATTTTCTCGAGCTGCCCAAAAAAATCTGAGTTGCCCAAAATTTGGGGGGGCTGCAGCCCCCCTCGCCCCCCCGGCCCGTACGCCTATGCCTCCTTTTACGTCCCTAGACCCTCTTGTGTCTTATTTGTCTGGGCCGGGTTGTTCAAAGCAGGGCCCGGCCTTGAGTTGGGCGTTTGCGTGTCCGCTTTTGCTTTTTCACAAAGATTATTTTTAAATTGACTATTGACATTTCTATGTGTAAAATAATATTAGAAGTGAAATATATACTTTATAAAAAGCATGATCTATCAAATGTTAAAATTTTTCAAAAGAATAGCTTGTTTCATCCAGAGATGATCCGAAGACCCTCAGTTTGATTTAAAGATACAAAAAATACAGGTTAATTAATATTTAACTTTTTGAAACAAAAGAAGTTAATTTTTATTTTTATTTAGACAACCTTGTTCCCATGGCTCTCTCCTCTTACTCTCCTCCTCCCAGAGAACTCTGGGAACAAGGTTGTTAGTTCGGATTCGTTACCGCTCATCAACTTAAGCGATTTGCACAAACACACTCCTCCCTATCCTAAATTACCAAAAGTCGATGAAAGAAACTAATTATTAAAAAAATTTACGCAACAGAAAGTCTCTCAATATATTAAAGTCAATAAAAAGGACTAAACATTTCAAGTGACAGAGTTGTTGTAAGACACGATTTCCCTCGAACAACAAATACGAGTTTCATCGCGGAGCATTATAGGAGGCTTAAGCAAAGGCGTCTTTGAGCGACGCACGTCAATCTGAAGTGAGATGTTTTCCCTTTCCTTTAATATGCCTCCCGCTACCAAATTTTTATGGTTAGTGTCTTTACTCTTAAAGAGACGAGTTACAGTAAAAACCCACGTATAAGAACCAGATTTTTCCAACTTAGCCTAAATAGGTTCTTATTGAAATGGTATTTAGTGGGATTTTAGGCTACTTAGGTTCTTAAATAGGTTCTAAATTTTGATAGGGGCACCAGCGATCAGCACAGATAACTACTACAAGGCATAATTATGTGATATGGAATATGTTGCTGTATTAAATAATTATCTAGAATACAGTTTAGATGATAACCACGCAGTAATTTTATCTTTCCAAAGTAGTACCATGCATGTCTTTCATGCTGTAGTATCCATAAAATGCCGTGTTACATTTTGAATCTTACTGACTGAAACCTAGACTTAATTTTCTTTTTTCCGGGTGTATTTTCTTCTCCACTGCCTTCATTTTTGTAAAATAAGAACCTATTGAAAACTTTAGGCTAAATAGGTTCTTCTGAAAAGGGGGTTCAAAATGAAA
>CALNXK010000106.1:1217500-1237500 GCA_942486035.1 Porites lobata | reverse complement strand
TATTTAAGAACCTGAACAACCTAAATTTGTGTACCTTTTACGATAGAACCTGTTTAGGCTAATTTTGGATTATGCCAGTTCTTACTTGCGGTTCTTTTTACTGTTTCATTGAATAAACGAATCTGATTGGAACATAGTTATTAGATGAGACTTGGGTTCATAAAGCTGGCAAAAAAATAACAGGCAAAAAGAAATGGCTACAGTTTATCTTGGAAGCTTTTTGACCGTGCACGATTTCTTTTTTGTTCACAAATGTCAAAAAAGGGAGCAGTTGTAATGGTTAATTAGTCCAACGTAAAATATGTTGTTGGCTGTGTACAGTCAAGGCCAAAAACCCTCCGTTAACACCCTTTGATTCTTGCGTCATATGAACACGGTATCTAGTTTTTAATTCGAATTCTACTTCAGAGTTAGTGTTTTTTGTTTTTAAGACGGAATCCATTATTTAAGGAAATTGAGTAATTTGAATTTCCAGTGGACAAAAACCTTGTACCAGAATAATTTCAAGCACATTGCTTTTCGAGGGCTATAAATGTAGTAAGTTTTATGAAATAACTCCGAGGAAAAGGTTCTTATGGAAGCCCAAGAAAACAAACTTGGAATTATTAAAAGCTTCAAATATTTCACAAAATGAGATCTTACGCATGAGGCTCAGGCTCCCATGAGAAATTGTCTTGGTGTTATTAAGACAGATAACTAATTACATCTATAGCCTTTGAAAAGTGTAAAAAATCTGGCTGATACAAGGTTTTTGTCCACTGAAAATCAAAATTACTCAATTTTCTGATTTATTTCGTCTTAAACCTTTTTGCATTTTGAAGATTACAGAAGCAAGGTTTTGTAGAAAACGATGAAGTGCTCCGCGCAAACTAAGGCCCCTTTCCATTTGTCAGAACTGACCGGCCAGCACATTCCCATCGTAATGAGAATTTCTCTTTTAATCAAAACTAACCATCTGGATCAGTCAAATCCTAAATATTATGCACAAAAGGAGATGGTTTTCCAGCAAAACCTCTTGGAAAAAGCCTACTTCATTGTCAAAATGTCTGGTCCGGCTATGGTCTGGCTCGCCAGTTCTGACTTTTGGAAAGCGCCCTAAAACTGAAGGTCTGCTGCCAGTGGCATATGATTATTAGCTGATACTATGACATTTACACAAAGATATAAAAACATCTCTCTCCCTTTTTTAATCATGATAGCCTAATGATATTTGTGTCAGTTTAACTGAGTAATGCGTTCTTAAACAACTGACAAGTTTCCATGGAATGGCACACGAACGAAAATGTACGAACAATTACATTAGAAGCTTAAGGTTTATTAAACAGTGTGGAACTTCAGTGTGGACGTAGCAGTTTCTTTTAGTAAAGTCATTACCGCTGCAAAGCGTTACGTTTCCTGGCGTCCCCTGATGAAGCTGTTTCTTAGGATTTTGCTGCTTCATGCAACATGCCATCGAAACGCCTATTCTTATCTTGATCAGCTGTGCGACTTAGGTAATCCGCAGTTCAGAATGACGCTCCTTCAGGATGCAATGGGAAGGCTGGATGGAAAGTATGACATAACAAATGGACTGGCTGCATTTGGGGTTTGCGATTCCACCGACCCTAACATAAATCCAGACTGTTTAAACTACAACAACCCGTCAGTAGCATATGGATCGACCCTCGTTCCTTGTCCTGATGAGAAGTGTCCTCTAGAAACACCTGAATCATTCGTTCGTGGAAAAAGCGGGTTTTACCAGCCCCATCAAGATAACGCTTTGGTGCTGTTTGGTTGCATGCCGCCGGAGACAGAGTATTTTGGAATTCGGACATACTTGTATGAGAAAGCTGAAAGTAACGTTCAAGTTGATGAAGATTTTTCCAAAGATGCAATGAGCAGCCCCACAGGACAGGACATTGAAGTTTTTCCTCCTGATCCAACGGTACCAGGATCTCGAGTAGTTGTGGACATTCCATGGTACGACACCCGAAACCATCTAAGCATCAACGCAGTTAGCGATCCCGACAGCACCACTAAGTTTAGATCTCTCTTTGTTCATATTACTACTGCTAACAAGCAAGTTTCTGAGGATATAGTGCGGGCTTTCGTTGAGTCAGGCGTGCCCGTTGAAGCAATGAACATCGACAGCATTCCGAACCTGCCTGTTTTTGATTTGGAGGGTAATTCAACAGTGCGTGATAGCTTTCGTACTATCTACAGACTTGTTTTACCAGAGTCAATCGTTTCGAGTCAAAACGTCAACTCAAATGCCGAAGATATCGACAGTTATATCTCACTGCAAAATATGAATATTCTCGTTCGATATTTAACACCCAAATTCCCAGTAAACAAAAACGGTTTCCTCCCACGACGACCAACCAAGAAGACTGTAGGAGAAACAGAAACAGATCTTGTTGGCAAATACACATTTCAGATGTTGCTGTGGGCAGTGAAATCCTATTATGGTGAGCCAGACTATGTTGCTAACCCCGTTCCTCTTGTTATAAACATGACAAAATGCCTTCAAGGGTGCTACGGATTTGGGGAAAACAGGGACACTGCGTACATTAACACAGATAAGACTATCGAACTAGCTGGAGCAAGCGATTTTGCGGTGGTGTGTGGTGCCAACCATCTTTTGTTGGGGTACGCAGTTTATACAAGCGTTGGAATTTTCAATACAAGTGGACTGGCTGTTGGTGTGATAACTGATGAAATGAAGTTGAACAGTGCCTTGCACTTCGCTCCACATCTCCCTGAAGTCAGCAATTTGTACTGTGTTGAAATTCGATCTGATTGCCATGACAGGCCATTCTGTGTGCAGCCCATCTTCAACGACGTCGAAGCAGTTTTGGTGCAGTACCGAATCAATCTAAATCCCAACACGAAGACGGGTCCTGCTGTAGACGAGCTGATCTGGCCCATAATACTTGGATATCGAGGGCCGCGAGTATTTCAATAGTTCTCAAGAACTTTTTGATGATCTTCGTAGTTTTATCGAGGTAGTTAGAGTAACCTTCTGGGGCCGGGTTGTTCAAAAAAGGGTTAAGATAACCCAGGGTTAGTGCAAAATTTCAATTCACATCTGAAAGCTTAAAAGGCAAATTTAGTTTTTATTCTTTTTGTCTACAATTTGATGCTCTAAAAAGAATCGAGAAAATTATCCGAAAAAACGCTTTTGAACAAAAGAAAAAATAGCCCAAATTTAACCAAGGGTTAGCGCTAATCGGCCTTCCAACAACCGGGCCCTGTGTATAGTTCGTATAAAATAACTGAAATCTAATGTCTATATTGACTTTGTAGTAAGGTAATTTGGCACAAAAACAAACAAAACAAAAAAAAGGTCCCGAAATTTTAACTGAGCGTCTGGGTGAACGGGACCCTGTCTTTTGGCAACAGAGACGTCTCTAAGTTGGATCGCATAAAGCTCTACTGTATAAACCAAAAATAAAATAGGCCTTAGTACAATCTCATGATTTAGAATGGAGATTATTCAAGCATTGCCTACTAAGTTTGTTTGTCAGTTAACTGTTGTCCTTTCTGATAAAATCCAAATTATTGAAGTTGCCGTTCCAAGCGGTAGAACATCTTTACCGTTTGCTGCAGTTTCTAGTGCCAACGTTTTGAGCAGTCATATGTCCTTTCTCCATACGTTTGTAATTTGAATAAATCCGAAACTCGCTGAAGAACAGAAAATTTTAACACAAGAACGATCCTCGCCGCAGTTATACAAAAGCACAACTTTAGCGGCTGTGCTTTAAAGCAAGAAAAAAATTCGCGCTTTTTCGAACGGGATTCGGACATATCAACCAACGATACCGGTGAAGCGCTCTAACCAACAGAGCTTTCAAGCCAACTGTTCTTCTATATTCCATCACCTCAGTTGACGTTTTCAACAGTTTCATATGACCTCGACTGCATTCAACACCGCAGTCCTCTGTGTCAGGGAGGATGGCAAGCGCGCGGGGGAAGATAAGAAGGCGAAGGAAAACGACCATCTCGAGCTAACTATATTTAAATTATTTCTATTTTATTGGAATAACCAACGCGAGACTGTCACTCTTAGTAGATTTCAGTCATAAAAAGTTTGAAACACTTCTATCGAATTTTAACGGAGGGACAGTACCCTTTTTTTAAATGAGGCACCTTTTAAAGCCATGTACAGAACTTACCCTTGCATTGTACATTGCATCAATTCTGAAGAATGTAAGTTTAAACCAAAGTATATCTGTAAGAAGATGTCACGTGTTTTTCAATCGTGCTTTAACTTTAATTTACCTCTGAAACAACAAAGATCTTTCAGTGGCTCTTAAAAATTATAAACTAATTTGACGAGATTGGGCGCAAACTAGCGTTTACTCCTTTTCATTTTCTGCACTTTCATAGAGTGGGTTAGCCATCACCAGCTGGAAAATAAAACATCAATAATTTAATTTTTAGCGAAAGATTATAGTGAAGCGTCTGGGCCAACTTCCAGCAACACGGGTAAACTGTAGCCCTGCCCTGATCACTGTTTAACAACACAGACTGGCATGGTTATGACAGCGACCGCTGGCTACTACAGTCGTCAAGTTTGTTGGAACACTTCGGCGGTACGTTACGCCCTCCACAATGTTGATTTACGTACTACCCATTTGCAAAAAACGCGAGACTCAGCATCGGGAAAGGAGGGAAAGAGTACAGAGAGATAAGTCAGTCGTGACGGTGTAGCATGAAAAATGTTCAGCTTTCAGCCAATGCTGAAACAAAATTGGACAAGCATTGTAGTCTGGAGAGTTGGGTCGATGGGCCCTCCAACACGTGGGGCAGTCTACCAGTTTATCAGCGTCTGACACTCTCACCGAACTTTCAACAATTTTCTCTGACCTTGTATTTCACGTTTTCTTTAGTTTCTATTAGATATAATGGTACAATCAGGGTTCTATCTTGGATTTATCATTCGGGGGAGAAGTCCCGAGTGGCCGAAGGCGACAAGCGTCCTAGAGGGGTCCGCCCCACCCCCGGATGAAATCTGGTGCATTTTGAGACACAATTTTGAGAAATATTATAGTGCGTGCACTAACCTCGTCGCGTCTTGATGATTTTTTCGATATAGTTACTTATATACTGTAATGATAACAATATTTTTTGGGGGGGGGGGGCTGGGCATTTTGGGGGGGAAGCTTCTACCCCTTAAATACCCTAGATAGAACCCTGACAATAGTGAACTCAAATCACTTTCGTCCTTGGTCAGGATCATGAAAAGACCCGATATCGCCACCCTATAGCTAGGTCACTTTCGACCTATAATCCAGGACAAAAGTAGTTGGGAAGGTTCTACAATTTAACAGCGGTTCACTTTAAAGTGAAAAAAAAATGGTTTTCCTTTGTGCTAAATACACCCTGTCCCCCTATTCTATGTTGGGATATGGCAGAGCAAATTACACGCATAAACACTGAAGGATTGTCCAACATTGGGCGAAGGGGAGGGGGAAAGAAGAAAAAATGAGTTAACAAGAAGTAGCCTTCCTAAGACTTTTGACGACGATTGTAGGTCAAGATCATGAAAAGACCCGATATCGCCATCCAAGCGTCATCCAACAGCCAAATCACTGTTCAATTGGCCTGATTTGCACGCTTACGTCATTTTACTACAACGACCATAATCCTTCAGGGTTTTGCTTTCTTGTGCAAATTAGGACTTTTATCATTTAAACCTCCCTGGGATAACCATATTTGAATATGAAAAGAGTAGAATGATGCCATCGTGGAAATGGCATATTAACGGACAACAGAAATATGAATTCTACTATCATATGAATAATGCCAACATACCGCCGATTTATCACTACTTGGACTAGAAGAGTATTGTTTTTCCAATTTAGCTTCTTCTTTGCCAGCATCCATTTCGTCTAGCTCAAACTCTTCAACTTCAACAAACTTAAATGAATGGTTTCGTATCCTAGATAACGTCAAATCAAACCAAATTTAGGTTCGAACGAATTTAGGTTCGTTCGAATTAGGTTCGTATTTAGGTTCGAACGTTCGAACATGAGACGAACCAAACTGCTACTGGCGTAGAACTTAATTTAGTTAAGTCGCGCGGGCGGACTACGGTGCATCAAAGTTAAGGTTGAATTTAACTAAGCGTCGAACTAAGTTGGAAAGAAAATGTATGGAACACGAACAACTTTTTATATTTTCTATTGAATTTACTGCTTTGGTCGGACATGATGTCAAATACCTAAAACCATCATTTTGAAGCTGAAATAATAGTCAACGCGACAAATCTTCTCGTTTGTCTGAATTAAATTTGACCTAGGCGGGTGACACGTCCAATCATTTTAGGCATTCTACTAACGAACAGTTACGGCATCAGGATATTTCGAGCAACAGCAATTTGTAGTCTGTCCCCTTTGAATTAACTGAGTAATAAAATACCGTAAATGACCTAATAAACCCGCACTTCTAAATACATATCTAATATCTATATCTTACCTAACAAAAGCCCCCGCTAGGCTATTAAAATTGTGTTAGACGCCTCTCTCTAATATGTGCCCCCTGTCTAAAAGACGCTTCCTTTAAGAATTACTCCAAAAGAATAGGAATAAGCAAAAAGGGGCAACATCATTTAATTAATTCAGTTTATTCTTTCCAGTTCAAAGTAAGGATAGTCTAACGATGGTAACACAATAACCCTGAACGAGGATTCTGACATCGGTGTTGGTATTTGAAAGAGGGATATGGATCTTTAGTAAAATCCAACTAGTGGTCTATTGTCAATGCTGCGTTCTGATTGGTTGAGCTACTACCAGACTATATGTTATAGCCCACTAGTAGCGAAAGGCGCCGGCTTTTTGGCGGCAAAAAAGGATTGAAGTCTAGCTTTAACTAGCTAAAGTTGTTTTGTCTCGATATTTTTGACCAACTAGTTGGATTTTACTAAAACAATTATTCCTCTTGCCCTCATGGCCTCTGAGTCAATAGCCCATTCGGCCGCTATTGACTCAGAGCCAATTCGGCCTCGAGGAATAATTGTTAACTAGACCGCCTAGACGTATCAACTGACGGAGTGGATATTCCGCTATTGTTAAACTTTCTTGATATTTTTGCCGAAAGCATATTAGTTTCATTGAGCTTGTTACAGTTATGAGAATGAACACCTCTCTCCTTCAAACGTCTCCATCTATTAACCCTTTAAGCCCCAATATCCACATACAAATTCTCCAAACTGATCTCTATACATTTCTTTAAAGAATAAGTTGAGAGAATTTGATAAAAGATCAAAGCATTTTCTTTTTAGTGATCATTTGATTAATTCTCATCACCTTATCTCTTAACCAGGTATGGATATCGTTAGGAGAAAATTGGTGTTGGTCACCATTGGGGCTTAAAGGGTTAAACGCTAGGATCCCTAAAATTAAATAGACGCCCCGGGCGTTTATTAGCTCATTTACCGTAGAACAGGAGGAGACTCGGCACTCACCTTTTAGTTCGTCTAAAGATCAGAAACAAAACAGTAACAAGGAACAGAAATAATATGGTTAGTCCTACTGCCAGAGGAATAACCAAGTTGTTTTTAGGTTTTCCTGTAAAAAGACACAGTGAAAACAAATAATCAACGAAAGCATGATTTTATCTGGTCGTTAGCCTCTATCGGCCATGGTTTTGATAAGATGATATGAAAGCAATATTATTATTTTAAGAATATTGGGAAGCAAGGGTGAATTCTTGGAGAAGCTTATTGAATAAAATTATAAACCTGGTAACCCTGTGACTGACTAGCCTCCATTCTATGGTAACCCATCTAACAGTCCCTAGTGCCCGCGTAAACAGGCATATAATTTGTCGTTTTACAAAGGACATAACCGACCAAGTCGTCAGTTAAGTCAGAAAAACCAGAAAAGTTGCCGGTCATACTCTACATTGACTTTTAGTTTCTTAAAGTAACAAGCAAATCTTCATTTTCAAAATGAAAATCAATGGAATTCGATCTGTTAGGTTATAATGTCCGACTGGAGGAAGTATACAGGGGAAAGCGTTAAGTCGGATTTTGTCCGATGACTAACTGTTATTAGCAGCTCTGAGGAAGTACCCATTGATGGAGGTGTACGCTTATTGTGTGCTCTGCTTAAATTTGGCTTCACTGGCTCTTTTAATCAGTTCAAGAAATGATTCTTTTCAAAATTGATACTGACCCGACTTTTTTCCACTTACAACAATAGTGGCTGACTGCTTAAGAACCTCAGCACTATCAACACTGAATGCTTTCTCTGCAGAAAAGAAACAGGGCAACAATTTCTCAGTTCATTGTTTTTACTAGGATGAAAATTAACCAGTTTCTTCAGTTCTCTTAAACCGTAAGGCGTGAAGAGCCAAAAACGCGCATTCTTGCGTGCGAAACCCTCTAGCCCCGCCCGGCGGGGTGTGAGGCGAGAGCAGGGAGCGAAACGTTCACCTAAAACTGCATTCATGCTCTTTTTCAAACTTCATTGCTATTATTTCGTCTCGCTCAGTTTGTCAAATGTTGGCGAATTTTGTAGTTTGACAGCAGTGTATTACTGAGGTTCAGGGAGGTTTTTTTGTGATGGTTGTGAATAAAGTGCGTTGCGTTGTCGGGTGGCAGACAAAAGTGTGAGGAAAAAATCCTCCTCGATCTACAGGATTCTTCATTACAAACTCAGCTTCATCGAATAATTGACTAGTATCAGGCCATTCGACAGACTGCACACTGCCCTCATATTTTTCTTCGATCGAAAAACTCTTGAACTGAATGCAAACTTGCGCGCAAAGCTCGCAATCGCTTCTCTCGCTGTTTAAATGCTTTCCTTCTGATATGCCTCGGGAAAATAGAGAGCCTGTGAACAGTATAACTATCCTAAGGTACTGTATTATAAGTGGGATATTTACCGCTGTATAGTTTGAAATTTAAGCAAAGTTAGAGAGCGATTAATTCCGAATTGCACACCTTGCCGTATCCAATGTTTAAAACTTTACCTGAGGTCAACAAATCCCTCAAGTGTTCACTTGCAATCTGGGCTTTCATTCCTTTACAAAACAAATAAATAAAGCGAGAACAAAAACATCTTATCGTACAATTCTCACCAAAGGGTTTATCATGATGATAAATTGAGGCCTATCAGTCATACAGAAGAATTCTAAGTGATATTACCGAAGAATTAATCAAGGGTAAATTCCACTGTTGGCGTCCATACATGGACATATAACACTGTTATATATCACGAACTTAATACTTCAAAGGCGATAGTGTGTCTTGTTTAAACGTTTCTTTTTCATGTGAGCAATGTACTTACAGGTTTTATACATATGTGTTAGATATTGAGGATAATTGTCGCACACGTGAAAACAAAGTTATCAGAAAAAAAGTTTAGAAGTGGCTTTTGAAACTGAGATAGGAGAAGTATAGCAGTTTAGGATGGTGTTAAAAAACCGCTTCAAACAGGCTTCCAAAATGTAATCAATCATAGCAGCACATCACCAATCTAAATAGTATACAGAGGCCTGCCAGATATCTCAAGGAGGTTTGACTGTGCCAGACAAGCACCACAATTATCATATTTAAAGTATTCATGCCATTTACGGCCTTTTCCCCAACTTCTTGGCGGTTTGCTAACGTCCTAAGTCTTTTCGCAAAAGGTTAGGTCAGTTCCCTAACTTCTTTCGTCTTATCAGTGGTTTAAAGAACGGGGTATAAATACGTGTATGGGACTTGATCGTGGCGCGGCTGAAAGAATATAATGAGGTATATGCATTGTATAGCGCCCGTTTCGTTTCGTTAACGAAAGTAAACGAGTTAGCGAATCGACGAGAAAGCGAAAAACAGTCGGTCACCATTTAACAAACCCTGAAGCAAAGGTCAGCAGCGAGGATACATTATTTACGGTACATAAACTTCACATATTCCTGCTCAGTAAGAATATCATCTGTAAAGACACAAAGGCGGGAAACATCGTATCATGAACCATAAGACCAAGTTTCATACCATTTTCCTGATCTGTTAAGACCACCTGCACAAATCTAGCTTCTGTTTTAGAAGTAGCAATAGTAACGCCCTCATATCCCTGTAAAGTACAAGATAAATCACTACATCAGACCTTATTAGCCCTTAAATATTGAATATCAAATAACGTATGGGTGCCAAATGACGACAGAGCAAAAAAGGAAGATGACCTGACAAATGACCAGACTGAACATAAACTATAGGAGAGCACCAACGACATTTCGATTCTTCATAGTCAATAACATCACAGCTTAACTGAGCTTATCTGACACGCAACCAATAACATCGTGACTTAATTTACCAATCAGGTCAATAACCAGAGTCAAATACCATCAACTGACATGATACAACTCAATTTGACTCTGAAGATGACTACCGCACAGGTTGTTGAAACGTCAGAAACTATTGACAACAGTCCTATTCACGACTACGTTCACCCGGGCGTTTATGCTCAACCATGTTAAAAGTGCGTACAATACATCGATGTATCTTACTTTCTGAGAGACATTCATCAGCAGATCTCTGTAAGACGCCATGTTGAAATCTTGCCTTAAACTCAATTTTAGCAAAGTACCTGCAGTAATAGTAAGGCCTATTTCAATCAGAGTACAATGCACTTCTACATCAATGTAAAAAGTGCGGTAATTATGTGAATATGGCAATCACTACAAAATATGTACAAAATATTCTCTGTGTCTTGATATTCACGAAAACACTGCAATTTCTCATGTTTAATACGCTAGTACTTTGACTGGAAAATCTAACTTTTTTGTCTACTTTTGTCGCCATTTCAAGTTACTCCCGGAAATAACCAAAGTAAAAAGAAAAAAAATCTTAATTTCATTTTGTATAATGATGAAACGCAAATCTACTTTAATGGTAGTTTATCAGCAATACATTCCAAAATAACACTTTAGAAGTATGTGAATGTACTACCAAAGAGGTTTTATTTGTATGAGTGGTCACACCCCATGATTTCATCCAAATGCAGTCTAAAAAGTTATAACTATCTTGGAAGACTTCATCATGAAAGGGTAGGTCCAGATGCTAGAGGTGCAGGTGACACATGTTCACCGGTAGTAAACCGTATTTAAGTAAACGTAACTGTTAGAAACAGAAAAAATAACTATTGTTCTTACCACAAATATCACAGCAGCTTCCTTCAGGTTTAAAAGGCTTTGCACATCGTGGGTCCTTACACTTAACATGGCTGCATATATTTTCCGCAAACTGAAAATAACATAATCATAATTACTATTATAAAAAGTTAATTTGTCAGAGTCATTACTTAAAGTCATATTCTTTCTATGAACCCCAAACTTGCAACAATAAGCCACTGAGCAGTACTTGTTTACTTTTAACCCTTTAAGCCCCAGTATCTACATACAAATTCTCCAAACTGATCTCTATAAATTTCCTTAAAGAATGAGTTAAGAGAATTTGTTAAAAGATCAAGGCATTTTTACTTAGGTGATCATTTTATTAATTCTCAAAACTTATCTGTTGACAATGTATGGATATTGTTGGGAGAAAATTGATCTTGGTCACTACTGGGACTTACAGGGTTAATACTGTTTTTTTGTGCTGTACAAGAATAACGATCGGTTCTCCCAGTAACCTTTGGAGTCTGTAAATGGATGGTGTGAACCGTTCACCAATAAATCAAAAGCTACTAAGCAGTACATTCCTTTAATGATGCTGTTTAGCTTATGGGAAAGCAGCTCTCTATTTTAAGGATTTTGAGCGAAGTCACGTGAAAGGGGATGCAACTGAGAAGTGGGCTTATGCATTCTCTTGACATTCAAAATGAATGGCTAATGCTCGCATGAGGCTAGGTTAAAGTCAAGTCAAGTCAATCTTTATTTAAACACGGTAAAATCCATCAGGAATTTAAAAAAATTAAAAATAACCTAACTATCCTAAACAAAATTCAAAACCTGACTACAACTAATCTAACTAAAACCTGTTTTTCATGAATGCCGTGTATAACATTAAAAATGAACATTAACTAATCTTTTAAATTGACTAAGAGATTCGGCTTCTCTCACATGACAGGGTAGGCTGTTCCAGAGAACTGCTCCGCTATAAGTAAAGCTGTTTTTCATGAAATTAGTTCGCGGAAATGGGACAAATAGTTTGTTAACAGAGTCCCTCAGGGAGTAACGCGTTTCATTTCGTTTAACAAACTTAGATGATAAATATTCAGGAACAAGGCCATTTAAAGACTTGTATACCATTATGGATTTCTGTATTTGAAATTGAGTGCTCAAGTCTTTCCAATCGAGTTGTCTAATCAAACGGTTAGCATCAGCATCATAGCTAGAGAAGGTTAAAACGCGAGCGGCACGGTTCTGAAGCTTCTGTAGCCTGTCAAATAATGTTTTACCACAATTACCCCAGACAAGATTGCAATAATCGAAATGAGATTGAATTAGTGAGTTGTATATATAGTGAAGGGTAGGTGGAGGGACAAAAGGTCTAATTCTTTTTATTGCTCCAATTCCGGAAGCGACCTTTTTAGATAATTTATCAATGTGTGTTTGCCACCGTAGATTTTCATCAATAAATATTCCAAGCGATTTGACAGAGGAAACGTGTTCTATCGGAACATTATTAATCGAGAGCTCAAGTGGGTTCGACAAAGTACTCAATTTTTGTCTGGAGCCAATTAGCATAAATTCAGTTTTAGAAGTGTTCAAAGTAAGTTTATTGGAAATAAGCCATTTGTTTAGGTTATCTAAATCGTGACTCAGAGTTAACTGTATTGAATTCACATCAACGCCAGCATAAGTAATGTGGGTGTCATCGGCATACATTCTAGGCTGGCACGAAGTAAGGCAGTTAGGCAAGTCATTAATATAAATAAGAAATAAAAGGGGGCCAAGGATTGTTCCTTGCGGTACCCCACATTTAAGAGAGCAGATTCTAGAAAGAGAACCGTTAACAAGACATCGTTGTGTACGATTAGTTAAATA
Organism: Porites lobata; assembly: GCA_942486035.1. Taxonomy (NCBI): domain Eukaryota; kingdom Metazoa; phylum Cnidaria; class Anthozoa; order Scleractinia; family Poritidae; genus Porites; species Porites lobata. The sequence goes on along the minus strand of CALNXK010000106.1, from coordinate 1,224,543 downwards.
CGACCTAAACCAATCAAGAGCTGTACCTTGTATTCCGTAAAGGTTCATTTTAGCTAGAAGGATATCGTGGTCAACGGTGTCGAAAAGCCTTTTTAAATCGAGGAAAACCACAGCATTAACATTGCCACGATCAATATTAAAGGCCCAATTATCCGTAGCTTCCAGAAGGGCAGTTGCAGTTGAGTGTAACGAGCGAAAACCCGATTGATGATTAGAAATGATATCTTCATTGGTCAAAAAGTTATACAACTGATCATAAACAATCCTTTCAAACACTTTAGCTATAACGGAAATGACTGAAATAGGTCGATAATTATTCAGATCAGATGGCTCACCTTCCTTGAACAACGGAGTAACTCTAGCACATTTCAATCATCAGGAAATATACCAGAGACTAAAGATTTATTAAAGAGATCACATAGTGAAACTGAAATAAGATCAGCACATTCACGTACAATTTTAGCAGAAATATTATCAAGACCAGTTGCTTTAGATCTACATAATTTGTTTAGATGTGAGAAAACAATGCTGCAGTTAGTCGAGGAGAAGCTGAAATTGTTGTTATTTACCTTTATATTATTGATATAACTTGAATTATTTTCAGCAGTTAGAGGTATTTCATTAGCAAGTCTGGGCCCAATTGTTGAAAAATGGTCATTAAAAGCATCAGAAAGCTCACTAGAATTAGAGATACTGGTATCATTCAATTTCAGTTCTTTCACCGTTGTATTATTCACACGACGGGATGTAAGCTCATTAAAGGTTTGCCACGTTTTTCGAGGATTACCCTTAGATTGAATAAATGCATTAGAATAATAAGATGCTTTAGAAATTTTGATGTCATTGTTTATTATATTTCGCAACTCTTTGTACCTTTTCCAATCGTGTGGATCATTCGATGTAATTGCTTTTCTTTTGGCAGCATCACGATCACGCATGCCTTTCTTTAATTCTGAATTGATCCAGGGTGCTTTATTTGTTCTAGTACGTCTAGTTCGGAGTGGCGCATGAATATTAACAATATCCAAAAACTTCGTTTTCCAGTCAGACCACAAAACATTTGGATCTTCAGAAACATTACAGGACCAGTCTTGCTGAGCGATATCGTTACGAAAACTCTCTCTATTAAAATTTTGGAAATTTCTATAAGAAATGGTTGAGTGCCCTTTTGAAGGAAAAGTGAGAGATAATTTCCTATAAACGTAAATAAGGCTATGATCGCTGATACCAATATGAGAGACTCCGGAACAGACTACCCTGTCAGTATAGTTTGTATAAATTAAATCAATTAATGTTGAAGAGGATTCCGTTATGCGAGTAGGTTCAGTTATAAGCTGTTGAAGCCCAAATAAATCAGAAATTTCACATAAGCGTCGAGTATTTAAATCATATTGTGCAGAGGCCAGGTTACAGTTTAAATCACCTAGCAGATAATATTCTAGGCCGAGGGAATCTAATTTCTCAAGAAATGATTCGTAATGTTTTGCCCAGCATGCTGCACTGGTTCTCACTTTTAGTCTGCAATCTTTACTACAATCATTGGTAAAAGTCTTGAGACACTTTTGCATTTCTGGGGCATTTTCCACTTCACACAGGTCCAGCCCCTCCCCTTACCCCACAAACAACGTTGGATGCGAGCACCAAAAATTTTTTTCGAGTTTTAACTTTGTATAGGGGGAGGAAGAACTGCAAGAAAATTTCGAAAAGGATGCACTGTTTTACGAGGGAACCAAGAAATTACAGAACAATATGAATACTGCATTACTATCCCATTAGGACTTTTGTCCATGATTGTAAGCTTGATTTCTGTCGCTATCAATAGTCCTGTCGATGTTCCTCTCCTTACAGGGGATAAGCATAAAGTGAGCTGCAGAGTGCCTGACATTACCTTCCAGGTTCCACATGGGCAGCCTGTGGAATCAATACATTCCACAGCTGTGATATCAGCTGACTCACTCAAGTTAAACTGTAACCTTCCTGATTCACCGGAATAAAAATCCTTGAAACTCTTCGAGCTTTGCCTCTACCAATAAATATTTAGTGTTAATTGACAAATGTGTTAATGGGAAATAAGTACAGTACAAACCTGTGTACAATGGTCACCCTTGGGAAATGGCAAGGTGACCGTTATACACAGGGTAACCACTATATACAGGTCAACTTTGCAGAAAATATAAGGCAACCGAAAGTTTTGGGAAGTTGTCTCCGGTGACTGTAATCCAATATCCAGTATCTTGTGCACCATCAGTGTTAATGCAGGACATGACTGTAAAAACTTTTAAGTTAAAAATGTTTGTATGTGATGCCAAATCAAATATCTAACTGGAGCATAACCAATGTAGAGAAAATTTGCCACGAATACATCAAAGTTGGATTTCAACAGCAGGATTTTAAAAAAAAAACACAAGTTCTCAAATTTTCCTTGCCCACGGAGCCCTCCCAGCTTTTTTTTGTAGAATGAAAATTAGTTAGAATATGACATGCCTAGGCCCAAGCAAGCAAGCATGAATCGAAAAATTACGAAAATACCTGGTGGGAAAAACCTAGACCACAGCCCCACTTTTGCTTTTTCTTTTTGCTCATCCCTACAAACTGAGAGCCTGGCACAGGCTTAACCTGAAAACTAGGGGACTTATGGATTTACAGGTTAATACCCTATTTTGCTCAAAACACTACACCTGATGCCACATTAATGTCTCAAACTCATCTGATAAAGCAATGAGAGTGTACCTGACCAAACAATTCAACAGCAGCAACTTTGACAGGAATACTGGAACTGACTAGAAATGAACTGCCCTGTTGAAGAACAAAATGAGACACAGTTCATGAATGAACCAGTAGCCTAAAGGACTTAAATAACATCCATACCCAACCCATAGATGAGAGTCATTGGAAATTTCTGAGGGGAGAAAAGGATCTTATAAAAACATATTACCAATAGCATGAAATACATTATTTTTATTATTTTAAAACAAATTACAATAACCACGATAAAGTCTGTTTTCTTTTCATCACAATACTGATTCACTTACTATCAACACGCTAACTGCTAATTTCGTTTTTCAAGCATTTGAAAGATGAAAGAAACTTAATAATACTTAATTATACCATTATTTGTATTTCTTTAACTCTATCTGTTAATTATTTGTATTTCAGTCGGTAACACCATGTATAGAAATGGTAATACTGATCAGAATAAACTTGTTGTTGCAGTGGCGGATTCAGGGGAGGGGCCTGGGGGACGCTGCCCCCCTCCCCGCTTATTTTTAAACCAGGACCGAAAAAAGTTTTTTCGGAGACCCGGGCCCCCTTTTCTAAGGGTCTGGATGACTGGCACCGTGTTGTTGTTGCATCAATTCAACCTACTGTCAATCTCATACATTCACCTTGTTAGCGGCAACGATTAATTCATTTTAAGCTAATTTGATTGATGGATAAACATTGGGGGATGAGGGGCTTTAAATAAAAGTGAGGGATTGGATATAGCATGCATGCAATTGTACTGGATGTACTTTGATTAGAAAAATATCAACATGATAATTTTCAAATCTTCAGGTTAAATTAAATGGCGATTCAGCCTCACAAAAAGTGACGTTAGGTCAACATGTTTAATTTTTCATTCACCGTGCAATGCACATTTGCTAGTAAAACAAAGGGAGAGTTGCCTTTTTCCATACTGTACAAATTATGCTTCCAAGAAAACTGTGGTATGGATATCCAAAATTCACACATTGAATGGACAAAGTGAGATGGCTTAGTGCTTTAATTATAATTACCTGTGGAAAGACAGCAGTGTCATGAACACAAGGCACGTTATCTGTGTGAAGGATGATGCTAGAAGCTAATGATGCAATATCCTGCCAGTTGTAAGGATTGTACCAATCTTGAACAGAGGCCAGAAAATGAATATCTCCTGAGTCTTGAACAAAAAAAAAACAACCAAACAAACAATTCTAATGTGTCCTTCGTGAATTCAGATACTTAAGAAATAAAACAAATTTCAGATTGGTGTATTTCCTATATTAATAACTGCAGTAAAAGAAACTGGGGACCCATGTGAAAACTGTCATCAGCAGCCAATATCTTTAACTCAGTCATTTTTTTTGCCAGCAGTACAAATTCAGGGCTCCTGGTCTAGTATTCCTCTGATTCTTAGGATTGAGACAGGTAGATACGACAATATACCATGTGACGAAAGGTTATGCAATATTCTCTGCAATTGTAACAGAATTGAAGATGAAACTTACTTTTTATTAGATTGTCCAAGTTTTTCTTCGATAAGACATATGGTCTTCTCTAAACTAGAACCTAAAATACTGTTTCTACGACTACAATCACATGAGTCCTTATTATCACATCTGATGATTTCTACTGACTATTTTATTACATTCAATTAATTTCATTTACATCAACTTGCTTTGAACTGAGAGACAAACTTATCTCCGGAAATATATAATTAATCCTACTGATGGTTAGAAATAAACAATGATTAATAAGTTTCAAATTATTTTGAATATTTAATTTACATGGAATCCATGATTAATTTCAAGTAGCTTTTGCAATACTGTAATACTTTGTTATGGTCATGCAAATAAAGCTTATTGTTGTTATGGTTAAAGGATAATAGCAAAATCAGCTACTAAGTATTTCAGCCAGCCTTCAGATACTTTCCACACATTGACAACCCTGATGACCTATTCGTCAAAAACTATAATCCACACCCACCACTACAGGAATTTGTTTCACTGGCACAAAATTGTATTTCAGCACCATCATAAAATATTACTTCTCCATTGATGGGCAAACTCTGAAACAAATTGCAACAATCATGAGGTAATATATAGAAACAGTACAGTAATAACAAAAATAGTCTTCTTTTTATTGTTTGTTTCTACACTATCCCTTCTTGACAGAGAGATTGATCATGTGATCCAAAGCAAAGTGGTATAGTGGTTAACACATCAGGGCCCAGTTGTTCGAACGCTGGTTAGCGCTAACCCGGGGTTAAATTTAACCACGCTTTCTTTTTCTTTTTATCAAGAGCACTCTCTCGCATAATTTTCTCTACTCTTTCTAGAGTATCTATGCCAGTCATCAAAATGTAGGCAGAGAGAATTAAACTGAATTTGCTTTTTAAGCTGTAATATCTGAGTTCAAATTTCACACTAATCCTGGGTTATCTTAACCTGGCTTCAAACAACCTGGCCCAGATTACACTTAAACCTGGGCCGGGTTGTTTAAAGGTGGGTTAAGATAACCCAGGGTCAGTACGAAATTTGAACTCAGATTTGAGAGCTTAAAAAACAATTTCAGTTTAATTCTCTTTGCCTACAATCTGATGACTGGATACTCTAAAAAAATATAGAAAATAATCCGAGAGAGTACCTTTGATGAAAAGAAAAAGAAGCCCGGGTTAAAATCTAAGCCTCGGTTAGCGGTAACCAGCATTCAAACAACTGGGCCCTGGAATTTAGGCTTTGGATGGGGTTAATTAGGATCTTTAAGCCTGAATTACCATCAAATTGTTTCTTAAACTGAAGTTAAGTTGCTCAGTGAGTTGATCTCTCATCTTCCTGGTGTATAGTTACATAATAATTTTAAGTTATCAGGTCAAAATTGAGTTTTTATTCAGGTTTAAGTTTTTTAACTTTAGGTTTGATTCTCAATTTCCTTTGTCTCCTAAATATTCATGTTTATCGTAATCACTTGAAACTTGGCAGACACAAACTGCAAAGGTTACAGAAGATTTTTATGGGAGTACGTCAAAAGCCTTTGAAAATGCGTGTCGCAGTGATCTCAGATATTTTATAGAAATGCAAACTTCTACTAAGGGACATTTTTTTTTTCCAATTGCTTCTCCTGTGACGTACTCCTGTACGATTGTTGCTTTTAACTGTATCTATCAGTTGCCAAAAGCTGTTGGAAGTGGAATAAATTCTCTGGAGTGTATTTTCAAACTAGTAAAATTTATGGTTTTGATCATGCCTATCAAAATATCAAATTTCATGAATTTCCTGTCATTCTTCTAGGCTGAGCATAATTTTTGAAGAAGTTGCATGGAATAAAGTTTTACATGTGAAAGTTTGATGAATTCTGAGAGATTATTACATTAGATTTGATGCGGGCAGATATAGGGGAAATTTCACAAAATAGCCTCCAGGAATACCTTAAGGCTATATAGGAAAGAATTAAAAAAGAAGTGAGAATAAGCCTACTTAAAAAATTTTAAGCCGTATTTAAGTTTGATCTACAATACAGGCACCTACAGGTATATCCTATATAATTAAACGACAGCCTCCATATAACATATTGACCAAAAAATTAATTTTATTGATTTATGATCCACAAATATTGCTCACCAGAGATTTTAGAAAGTGACTTCTTCTTAATGATACTGCCAGTGGCTTGTTCCCCTTTGATAAAAGTATTCAAAAACAGTAGCAAGTCAAGAGGACATCAATATTGGAAAGACCAAAATAAATATCACATTTAAAAACAACTATTTTTTCAGTTCTAGAAGATAATGCCTATTCCTATTTCCCCTAATTTCACCTAACTTGTAAAGTAAATAAGACTTGAAGTGGAAATAAAGTAGAAAAATTGAAAAAAGTTGAATACAGTAAAAACCCACGTATAAGAACCTAGATTTTTGCAATTTAGCCTAGAGAGGTTCTTACAGAAATGGTATTTAGTGGGATTTTAGGCTACTTATGTTCTTAAATGGGTTCTGCAGTGTCCATAAAATGCTGTGTTACATTCTTGATTCTTTGAATCTTACTGACTGGAACCTAAACTAAACTTTTTTTTTTGTATTTTCATCTGTGCCTTCATTTTCGTAAAACATGAAACTATTGAAAATTTTAGGCTAAATAGGTTCTTATGAAAAAGGGGTTTAAAATGAAAATTTTAGCTGGATAAGTACATGGAGTTCACTAAAACATTTAGCACCTTGTCTAGCTTTACATCTTCTCCATCACTTGGTACTCTCCTTTTATCCCAGTTAGCTGGGTTGTTGAAATTAGTATTTGGAAGCCACTTCTTGA
>CALNXK010000106.1:1167500-1210000 GCA_942486035.1 Porites lobata | reverse complement strand
TTCTTCAGAAAAGTCAATCTTGGGCAAGTGTAGAAGTTAACTTTTTTATTGCTTATAGTGATACTGGTGCCAAGTTAATGACCATCTGCATTTTAATGCATTCAAATGTTGTAACACGCGTTATAACAATAAAATGAATCCACGAGAGTAGCCAACGTTTATGGATTTTGTACTGTAGATACTTAGGAGAAGTCTTAGGTAACAGTTTTTTTGAAGTTAGTTCTTAGATGATATACAGAATCACGCTCACTTATTCAATTATCTGTTTCGATACACTCTTGCTTATGTTCTTCAACTTTGAGACAGCCATGTCATAATATTGCCATCTCTTATACCTGTAGGACTAAGAAGTCACTAACTTTCACGATTAAGAGTAGTAAACTTCTCCCTTAACAGTGAGAAAGGTGAAAGTTTTTTGCCCGTCGTTTTTTCTTTACTGAAAGCTAAGGCAATCTGTCTGTGGCCAGAGGCATCCCATCTCACTGCTGTCAATTTCCGTTGGTTTATGAGTGTACGCTAAAGCAAGCCCGTTCAGCCTCGCATTAGCCATGCTTGGTCGGGACCAGGTTTTAAGCTTCCTCAGTGAGCTGAAGTTTCTTAAAAAAAAAAGGCCAAAACTGCCTCGTCTTGCCTCATACTAGCTACGGCCCTGGTAACTGTTAAGATTGGACAAGAGAAAATTAAATGAGCTCTCTCTTGTCTGAGCTGAATGCTACCGTGCCAATGCCCCTACTACTATCGGGTTAACGTCGCAGTCCATCCCTCCTCTTGATCACCTTATTTCAGAACTTATATAGATTGCCAGTTTTCAGGTTTAACCATGAACCATGATAGTCAATAAGCTGCTCGGGTTAGTGCCATCTGTAATTCATGACCAAGAAAGTCAAATCACTTCTCAGCAGCTAACTAACTTTAGTAGATCTATACAAAGATGATCTGCCTTCGCCACAGCTCTTCTTTGCCGAATTTGAGTGTTGGAAGATGAAGGTGCAAGATAGGATAATTACGGCTGATTTTATGCGCTGCGTCCTTAAAAGCATGTGATCCTGAAGATTTCCCTAACCAGTACATTCTTCTCAAGATTGTGTCTACTCTTCCCGTGAAATCGTTCGAGTGCGAGCGTTCACATGATCAGCACAATGAGAAGGCTAAACAATTACAAAAGATGTACCATGGGCGAGAGTAGCCTCTCCTCACTGGCGTTCATGCATATCAAGTAAGAAATGCCTATCGATCTGGAAGAAATTTTCATGTCAATTTATTTGAAAGCCTCCACCCGAGGATGATGCAATTGCAGAGTTTGTTTTGCGAAAGGAATAGCCCTGTTGTGAATTAATAATTAAGTGGCCCATGTTGTGGCCCAAGTATATCCTAGTGACCCGGTATCATATGTTGTCAAAATAATCCACCCATTTAAGATATTTCCTTAATAGGCGTTCCGGATTTGACAAACGGAGTCTCGAACAACGAAAGGCTGGGAATACGATTTTCGGGGACCTAGGTGATACGTGTTTAATACATATTGACGTTTGACGCTGCTTTCAGTACAAAGACAGCGGAGCCGGGAAACTGGGGGGCTTAAGCTTTTGCTCCGAGATACCTTACAGCACACGTCTTAGTTTTGAAGAACGTTTCGTGTACTTTATAATAGCCGGTATGTATCACTATGTATGAATGTTCCAAGGTCAAACGGAAATATTGCTGTTATGACTAAAAATACCTGTCATTTTAGACTTGATCGAGTTTGAAATATTCACGTGGAGACTACTGAAAATATCCGGGAGATTTCAGACTCTAATCTGGAGACCAGCAGAAATGGCTTAAAATCTGGAGTCTCCAGGGTTATCTGGGAGAGTTGACAGCCCTGCCTAGGAGATGAAGAGCAAGAAAACCAGGAGAGAATTTAAGGATACAGCCTACAATTGTAGGTGAGAAGGAGGTGGGACATGAGAGACAGGAGCGTCATCTTTGAGTGAAGAGGGTGGAGCCAGGACGGACAGAATGGAGTGCAGTAGTGAATACTGGGTAACAAGAGAGTGGGATCTAGATGAGGAGGGGATGGGGAGGACAAAAAGGTGAGTATGAGCTAACAAGGAAAGAGGTACATCAGCGATGATGTCATCGATAGAATCTACAAAGTGCACCCAGGCAAGCGAGAAAAACAGAAGACCCTTGATTATCGCAGAAAGAGAGACCATCTTCAGAGGAACTAATGAATGTAGGAAAACGAGGTCATCAAATTAACGATTAAACAAAAATTTAAGGTTGTGGAACGCAAGGATGTAAAAGCTCTGCATCCATGCACCAGCGATGAGTTAAAAAGGCTAAGCATGCATACTCGAAATTTCGTAACTATTGCAGACCTGCCAACTCTCACGGTTCTGCCGTGAGTCTCACGATTTTTTGTCATTTCTCACGGTCTCACGACAAGGCTCCTCAATCTCACGGGTTTTGGGAAAAATCATTCTGAAATGATTTAAGTTGTTGAATCAGAATAAAAATGGGAAATTAACGAGGAATGCTTGTGCCATAAAGTGAAAAACTTTTTTTACTTTTTTGTACCCAGCTGTGATTTTCGCTTGTGTTCAATAAACTTAATCGTTTTTCTTCGTGTCTGTCCGCCATTTTGAAAGGGGAGTAGGCCCTGGGAACGAGGTCTAATTCCCAGGCGTCTCCCATGTTGAGTTTCCCAGTAGTCTTTGTAAGTTCAGCGCGGGAAAGCGATCGCAATTGTATAAATATGGCGAAAAGAGGTGGTGATTTTTCAATAGAAGATTCGAATTCTGACAATGAAACGGACCGGGAAGAACCTACAACAGGGAACACAAATAAAACATTTAAATAAACTGTTAATGACTTTCCTGGATGGAAAAGGGGTTTGCTTAATCTTGATCGGGAAAAAAAATAGAATCTCACTATTTTTTATAGAATCTCCAGATTTTTTTTCGTGGGTCTCCAGATTTTCCTTTATCAGGGGTTGGCAGGTCTGCTATTGCCTCATGAATTATTTAAAGCGAACCGTTTGTTCTCTGAATTAAAACGTTACACATACAAAATTCAGTCTTACCTAGCAAAAGACAAATAAAACGCCAGTAAAAATTCTTTTCGTCCGTAGCTTTTAGCATGGCAAAGAAAACATGGATACCTCCAAGATTTAAGAATGAGCTGCATTGTGGGATTGTAGCTGGGGGGCGTGGGGTGGAGTCATGTGTCCCAGCCCGCGCTGGATACTCATGGCCTTGATTACAATGTCGTGCAGTTGGCGATCGCGGGTAACGTGCGCATTTATTTTTTAAATGGATAGACAGGGCCACAGTAGAAAACGAAGTTACCGGATTCTGATGGACCGCTAGTCAGCAAAGTTAGGGAGCTTACGCAACGACTGCGACGGGAACAGCAACGCGAACGGCAAAAAGGAATAGGTTTAGATTAGAAAAACAACAACTTTGCACGTGCATCACTCTTCTTCAGAAACAGCGAAATATTTTAAATGAGCAATAAACAGGATCACACCGGATAGCAACCCGGAGCGAGCAGCTCCCTTACTAGGCCTATGTCACGGCATTTTCACGGACCAGTTTATTTTTAAACACACTTAAAGGAGCTGTGTCACGAAATTCAGTCAAATTAGGCAATTTCAAAATGCCCGTTAAATTAAGAGAAACCTAAAAATGACCGCTTAAAACTTTAAAGGAAGGTTAAAATAAAATAACAGAAACAACAGATGCCACGGATGGGCAAAACTGAAGAAGACTGAAACGGATTGAAATTAGGGTTTTTGTAAACTGTTCAGCCCAATGGTTTTTCAAAGTTGATCGCTGCTTCTCGCAACTTCAAAAATAATGCTCAGGAGACATATTTGTTTGTCTCGGATCCCTGATCTTGTCATTAACATGTAATTTCTTTGCTTATACTTTAAGTTCCATAGCGACTGAGGGCGAGTAATTGGCAAAATTAAACAAAATGAACTGGACTGCCGTGACACTGCCCCTTTAAGGGCACTTTTTCCCGCGAAAAGAGAATGTTCACCAAGTCTATCAGCTCGACTCGTAGGCAAGACTACGGATGACGCGTAAGTGCAAGGCACGCGAAAATATGAGCACGTGAACTAAGAAAGGGTTTCCTCCCGTTTTGTTTGCGTATTCGCGCCTTCTCAATTTCGCAGACCCGACTATCTCGGAGCCTGGAAGAAGCTACTGGAACCACTAAACGCCGAAACATTTAAGATCGTTTTATGACCTAGCAGGGTCACCGACCCTTTGAAGTTTATTCCCGGTAGCCAATAGGAAACCGCCATGCTAACAAAAGCCTAATGCACTGACAAGTTAATAATTATATTGTACCCCTCTTTGTTAATGGCTTGCTATTAAAGATATTCAGATCGTGCGCTTCCATCATTTTCAATAAAGAGTCACTGACAGAGGTTCTTTGCAAAAACTGACTCTTTCACTGTGCAAAACCGGACAGGAGAATTAAAGCGAAATAGAGTTCAACAATATGTCAGCCGTTATTCCTTCAGGAAAAAGCAGCAAGGATTTGCAAACGCAGCGCATCTTCGTGGAACAACTGCGTCGCGAACTCACAGTTCAAAGAGTGAAACTCTCAATATGCGTCAATGAACTGATACAGTACTGTGAGCAACAAGGAAATGTGGATCCTTTAGTCAGCCCCAAAGCTTCTCACGATAACCCGTTCCGCAACTCTGGCGGTAAATGTGTCTTATTCTGAAACTGCTTTATTCTGAGAGCTGTCTCATGAGTTAGCATCCATCTCCAGGAATTCTCAGTTATCATGGAACATTTTTTGAATGTGAAGAACAAAGAATATCGTTCTCTTCACCATTTTTGTCTGTGGATTTAATTTTCTTGTAGCGCTGGTTCTTTCCCTTCTCCTCCTCCTGCATGCATGATTTGAACGACTGTTTTACTTTGAAGCTAATTGACAAGAATTGTAGTAATCCAACGTACAGTGCTGTTGTTATAAACCTGTTCAAGTTGACTATCATATTTGAAGCTGTAGACAAACTTTTTTAGAGCAACCATTACTCGGAAATCGAAACTTATGAACATCTAGGAGCTTTGTATTGTTTTTCTGTATAACAGAGAAGCTGAACTTCAAGTTGCAACTATCTACGCCTGTAAAAATTCTTCTTTGTCTTCGTTGTATTGATTATCTTAGGCCAGGAAAAGCAATATGCAAAGAAAGATTGTTGACAATTGGATCCTTTGGCATGCTACATTTGCATCGATCTCCGATCTACTGAATGCCAGTGAGATCGACTATTGTACGAGATGTCACAGCAAAGGAGCAAAGCGATAATGGTCAATCGAAAGCGATTCAGTCTAGTTCCACGTCACCACTTTTTACTTAATTATGTGAGATTTGGTTCCTTTTTTCAGGAGTGAGCTTTTGAATTGGAAAAGATTCAAAATAGACCGAGCGAAACTGATTTTACCATGATCAGGCTCAGTTGCTCACCCGGCGAAGTGATGATTGTGAAAAGTTAATTTAAACTGAATCAGTTTGTATACTAAAGTCAACTTCCATTAAAAAAGAAAAGAAAAGAACAGAGGGGTCCTCTTGTATTAACTCTAAAAATGTGGTTTTGTTTTTTTTTTGGTTGACTGCAGTAAGAAGGATTTTCTGAAAGCAAAACTTATTCGTGTTCGGTAAGTTGTTCTTAGTTCCTTGAGTATTCGAGTTATGCGGATAGAAGTGCTTAATTCAAGAGCAAACAATTACACGTCCTTTTATTTACAGGAAGGTATTAGTATGTACACACAATAGAGGTATTTGTTTTCTTTGTTGCTCACTTCTTACATTCTAAAGATATGCAAATCTATAGTCGCGTCTTTGCATGATTAAAAGGGCAGTAGGGTCCAAACCTATGCTTACCTTTGAAGCTACTTTAGCCTGTAGGACAGACATCAACGGGGAAAAAAAATAACTTTAAGCCATTCTTCAGCTATATATAGATCCAACTTTATGTGTTTCTTCAGGGGTAATAATAGGGAGCTTAAGCAACCGACGTTTATTACTTTAACGTACGTCAAATGTCAGTTACTGCTTTCCTGCTCGGGTGGAGTTGCTGTGCCCGGGGTACTTTAAAGACGTCCACGAGGGGCGAACCGCCAGTACACAGGCCAACTGTCAGTTGCAACTTTTTCCCCATTAGTTGGTAGTGGTTCTGTCCCTTTTTTTGGCGGGGGGTGGGGGGAGTCGTCTCATAATATAATGCATGGTAAAGACAGTTAGCAAAAAAAATTTGAAGCGTCAAGGTATATTCGAAGGAAAAAGGCCCCTTCCACACAAAAATGGATACTCAAATGACATGCAGTTTCAAATTAAAATGAACAGATTCGTGTAGACGGGACCTAAGCTAAAAATCCTCCGGTTTGAGGCTATGTTCAAGTTTCAAGTTTTCAAGTTTATTTATTTTATATAAAAACTATTACAATCCGAAATCTGACTGACTTGCAGGTAGCTAAAACTAATCGAGGCAGGTCAGTCTCAAAAGTTTTAAAATATTACAGAAGTCAAAAAAAGACATTAACAAAGTAACAGTTTTCTTTAGATAAAAAGGAGAGAAATGTATTATTAACGTGGTTCCACATTAAACCAAAAAAGGAAAGTAATATTAGGAAAACAAGTAACAAACTACTATGATGATAGGTACTAGATATATATAGAGAGAAGAGTTGTAAGTTAATATGATTTTTTAAGTCTGGCCATGATTTTGTCGTTATCTATACAGTTGACCGTTCGATCGTTTTTTAGTATTTAATAAAGCTCCTTTACGTTTTTTTTCTGAAGGTCTTCTTTGATATGTTTTTAAAGTTATTTGGCATCTCATTCCATATCTTTGCGCCAACACGAGAGTCTAAATTTTTTTACGTAGAAATTTTATGAAGCTGATGAGCGTGTAGAGTAGGGAAGTGAATTTGATGTCCTTGAAAAGTTCAAAATATTTATCGGTGCATTTCTTTCGTCTATGTGGTGCATTAAGTTTAAGACGGATTCAAACTTTAGAGTTTACGAAAAAACGAATAGCATGATCTTGTCTGTTTGCAGAATAAATTAAGCGTAGTGCACGTTTTTGCAGGTTGAGTATTTTGTCGATCATACGTTTTACAGGCGTTTCCCTAAGAGATAAGACCATAGGTTAAGGAAGGTGTTACCAGTGCATTGCAAATGTTCACAAGAACAGAAGAAGGTACAAATTTGTGTCTTAATTAAGATAGCATACCATTACTTATCTTAGTGGCCGACTGTGCATGACAATATGTTTTCTCCAAGAAAGATTCTCATCTATTGAGACTCCAAGATAATTTATGCAATCTTTTTCTGTAGGGCCGGAAAATGACATAGTTAGATTTTTTAGCATTTAATGTTATGTTATTTGCATGAGTCAATAGTATCTTTCGTAAGTTTTTGACAGCGTAAAGGATATTAAGATGGAATCCACCATGAAATTGAGTTATTTAAATTTTCAGTGGACAAAAATCTTGTACCAGAATAATTTAAAATATATTGCATTCTTTTTTACATTTTTCAAGACCTAAAGATGTAATAAATCATCTGTAATAACACCAAAGAAAATTTATTATGAGAGCCCGAGAAAATGAATGTCAAATTTCACAAAATTACATCTTTCACATGAAATTTACAGATATTTACCTGTGTTTTCACAATTCTTGTGAAATTTGACCTTCATTTTCTCGGACTCCCTTGAGAAATTTTCTTTGATGATGACTAATAACATCTTTAGGCCTAAAAAAATGTAAAAAAAAATGCAATATTCTTTAAATTATTCTGGTACAAGGTTTTTGTCCACTGAGGATTAAAATTACTCAATTTCCTAGTGAATTCCCTCTTAATTTCTTTCTTTTTGAAAAAGAAAGAAATTAAATTTTTTAAAGCAAAAATGAACATCATTTATGTAAAGTAAAAAAGAAGGGGTCACATTTTACCGGATAGCTTTTGCGCTAGCCTGCGTAGCAGGCGCTTGGAGGTAGTGGGCACAAGAAAAAACGGGCGCGCGGGAAGGAGACAGGCGGGGCTCACGTGTCTCCCTTGCGTGCGCTCGTTCTCTCTTTCGCCCACTACTTCCAAGCACCTGCTACGCAGGCTACTTTTGCGCCGACATGAAAACCATAAAGGTAGGCGGGGCTTGTCTGTTCACATAAGAACGGTGATTTCGGTTGCGATTTCTGTAACTGAGCGTAGCTGCGCCGCGCTGACCTCAGACTAAAGCTGATATTACGAGGGACGATTAGCAACGACGATTTCTAGCACTACACAGCGTTGCAATATCGGAACAATGTTGTAGCCATTCGAAACAATGTCGCAACAATTCTGCAACTCTATGTTGCGCTAAAAATCGTCGTTGCGAATCGTCTCGTGTAACGTCACCTTAAAGAGGAGAGTTAAATCAGATCGGTGTTCATACTATACAGGATACTGGACTACACCGGATGCTATCCGGTATCATCCTGCTCATTATTCATTCAAAATATTTCGCCGTTTCTGATTGGCTCCATTCCCTCGGCTAATTTTTCATAACCAACGGGCGCTTACCATTAGAACCTTTATCCGTCCTGGAAGAAGCGAGCAACTTACCAAATGCAACGATTCGATGGTATATTTGATTGAAAACGGGGCTTCATGGGCAATAGACCATTGACCAAAATGGCTTTTACTGCTATCTGAAGACGAAATAGATGAATTTCTGACTAAAACTGAACGAAAGAAATGCAAAAGTGCGCAAAACGTATTGCTCGATCTGAATGTGATCTACTTTTTTAAGAAGTGTCTACAAGATATAGCACATGTTTGCGCCGAGAAATGGGCCAAAGTTTAGTACAAATGTAGCAAGTCTACGAGGAGGTAAGCTTGTTAAGAATTTTTAAATGAATTAATAATAAAACAATTATTGAATTCGGCGGCTTTCCGTCGAACGATGTGAAGAATTATGCAGATCTAGGATGATGTTATCAACCTCGGCCTTCAACCTCGGTGGATCTCTGACATCATCATCGATGATATAATTCTTCGCATCCTGTTCAATGCTCATTCAATAATTGCTAAATAAATGTGAACATAGCCTAAACCTCAAGAATTCAAGAGCGAGGTGTGCGTTTTATGCTAATTTGTATGAATATTTACAGGAACGATATTCTGGCGAACTACTGCCCACTGACATATCATTTTAGAAATTAAGAAATAACATCATACAACAATTATCGTAACTTTACCCATACGGACACTGCAATTTTACTGATCATGAGGAGTCGAACTGTGGCCACTATCACAGAGCCTTGGTTACCACCTCTGTTGTCCGATGCACTTTTACGCTTTTCTTTATTCATGTTTCCGACAACCTTCTTTTTCAAAATAGCTGTATATACGTGGCGTATAAGGTGTCTTGAAGTAACGAATACACCGTTAAATCAAACCGAACTTTATGACCTCAAAGAATTTTTTCATTGTTCGTTTTAATTAAGATAAATGCTTCAGAGGCTGTAAGAATTATTTCAGTTGTGTACAACGCAGAAAAGGAGAAAGGATTGCAAGCCAGAGCCAAAGGGGATCATTGAAGAAAGGAAGCCTGAGCTCTTCAAATGACGTAGAAAAATAAACATTACAGCAGCCAGTACGTCAGAATTCTCGCACTCGAAGAAAGCCTTTTGTATAATATTTCTACCGTATATATTTTTTAGAAAGTTGCGATACGTCCTCTTAGGGATTTCTATAATTTATTGATACAGATATAGATGTTAATGTGGATTCCGAAGTAGATGTGTCCAAGGATTTCAATAATAATCTCCTCAGTTTATGATTGAGGGAAAATTCCGTTTTCATTTGACCAATTAGAAGCTCAGCACGTGATCAATACCTTTTATGGCATGATTGCGACCAATAAAAATCAGTCGGCAAGTTCTAACGACGCTGGTCATTTTAGGGGATCAAACTACCATAAATTGGGTTGTTTGAGGCGATTCCAGGATTGTTTCAGAGCTGAGTCCGGAACAGGCAGAAAAATGAAAAGGAGAGCGATCCGCATAGCATTTTTCTTAGCATTTTTGGTCTTGTTGTCCCTTGTCCAGGAAAGCCACGAAATCACAGGAATTTTGATTCCTCGCCGTATTCCAAAATGCCGTCGAGCAACCCACAGGAGAAAAGTTCGTTCCTGCCGCCGTGGAACGATCAAGTCTTTGGTTCCCGTTTTCGTGTTCACTGAGTCCGAAATCGAAAGACAAAAGTTTTTGAGGTAGGTAGCAAATATTTCACAAGTATATTTTGTACTCTTGACGCCGGATTGCGGTGAAACGAGAATCCAGCTTACCCCTGGATTTTACACCGTTTTATCAAACTCTTAAACGCTTTGCCCTGGCTAAAGCAAGTCCTTTGTCTCCTTCGATGCGGTGGCAAGCAGCACATTCAAAAATTAGAAGACATACTGATCCAACTTCTCTGATTCTCTCTAGAGCAATCCAATTTTATTTATTTGAGAATCGCGCGAGAACTAAAGGCAGGTTGATACTGGTGGAAGCGATAAGCCAAAAGAGGAGAGCTATTTACGGTGGCCATTTAATTTCGTCCATTCAACTCCTCTCTCTCTTTAAGGACTGAGTTTTTTCAACAAAATGCGATAAATTTTTTTAAAATTCTTTAAGAGGACATTCACCCCATCTGATAGACTGCTAGCGGTCCATCGGGATATCGTTGTGCAGGCAAGCATGTTGCTTGAAAGCGAGCGAGACGAGGGAAGGACGAAAAAGCAGGAGGGAGTACAATCTCTTTTATGTAACCGACACTTTCACATGCACCTGACTCAGTCTGTTGCCGTTATTTTCATACGCGCGCTCGACGATCTCTAATGAGAAGAATGGGGTCTGTGAGCAGCCTAAACGTGTGAACCAGTTAAATACATACTTGTGTTGTGAACCTCGTAACTTCTGTTGCCGTTAGTTATTAGGCTGATTTAGGAACAGAACGGGAACGTCAGTTGACGACGGCGCGCGCAAATCAAACAACTGGCTTGACCAATGGCGGAGCGGAAAATTGGGTACCGGAAGTTGAGATTAGTCCTTTCCGCGCGCTTTCCCGTCGTCAAATGACGTTCCTATTCTGTTCCTAATTCAGCCTATTGTTGTGAATTATTTGCAACGCTTTTCTTCGACGTTTAAAAAATAACGCGCTCGCGAGTTTTTCGTGCGTCAAAATACTCCAAAATATGTGCCACCATTGATAATCTGACTTTGCTCACTCAGAAAGCCGCTTTGTTTTCAGTTTCATAGGAGATTACAGACAGTTCCTCCCTCTCCTTTCGTCTTCTCCCTCGTTCCTCGCGCCTTTCATCAATCTCGCTCGCACATCATGCCCACCCACGCGGCACTGACGAACTGTCAGTATCTGAAGTTGATCCTTTTTAGGCTCGACTCACACTTGCTGCTATCCAAACTTCGACGAGTTTTCTTTGTTTCCTAACCCCTATATATATAGCCATATTAGTCTTGGCGACTGACAGCGGCATCAAAATTTGCATGATGCACCTCATCACCCTAATTTTTCGGTCAAAAGAGCCTCTGAAGTTCCGCTAAAATGCCAACCAATGAAAATTTAGCGTCACTGGTGAAAGGATCTTTTATCCCGTTTCTTGACGTTTCCCAAAGCAGAATTTGAGTTTAATACCAGAGTACGGATCGAGTTGGGAAAAAAATTGTCCAATTTTACCTAACTTCGCAATGGAAAATTGTCGATTAATCGAAAAACGTTACTCCTGATTTGACGACATTCAGGCTTTTTTAAAATACAGAGAAGTGTGACGTCACGTCGACAGAGACAGTCATTTGCATTGTCGAACGATGAAAAAAGAGTATTCGCTGCTGTTTTGTTCCTGAGTGCAATCACGCACAGGAAAGTCATACATCCGCAATTTTTTATTATCATCTCTGCCATATTTACAGGACCACGGATTGTTGAGATCCGCATTATGACAACGTGACGTAACGACTTCTCCTTCTCTATTCTCGTTAAAATGTTACACTGTATAAATTCATAAGAACTGTTACACTCCAAATCCATGATGGATATTTGTGATTCAGCCTGTTGTCGTGTAGAGCCATTTTAGCACAATTTGAACCAAACCAGTCCTGTCAAAGAATTATATATTTCAGCGCCTATTTTGGTGTTCATCAACATAGCCATCCTTATTAGATCCTTCTACATCTTTCTCGCAGAAACAGCCTCAGTGTATTAACGTTTGTAAAAAGGACTTGCATTTCGGTCAGCAGGCACAGGTATTTTCATTTCAATAGCACTATGGCCCTCACCGATCAAATGAATAGTGTCTCGGCATTCGTGGCAGCAGCATAAAAATATGGACCCTTTATTATCTGATATGAAAAACGAAAAACTCGGTAGCTGCCTGAAACAGACACAAAAACACATTTTAATAACTGTCACTTTTGACGAGGAGAAGGCGTCACGTTGCCATGGTAGCTAAATTTATGGATCTCAACAGGCTGTGGTCCTACAAATATGGCAGGAAAAAACGATGCACTCAGAACAAAACGGTAGCAGATGCTTTCCTCCCATCGTTTTACAATGCAAATGTCCGTCTCTTTCCAGAAATATTGTTGAGATCCAGAAACCATGCTACCACACCTCTCTCTATTTTTGAAATCGTGCGGAAACGTTGGAACAAGCCAACTCATGCAAGCGCCATCCTATTATGATCTCTTAGCCAACTTTAAGGAATCAGGGTGCGTACGATCGATTGAATGTTAGAATAAGAAAACACGGACAGCAGATTGTCACAAATTTGTATTTAACGGGATTTAGGAGTGACTGGAATAATACATTTGCATCTGAACGTTATGTGCATCGTCAGCCTTAAAAGAAGATGTTACAATTTGTTATTATCAAAGTCCAAATAGGCGTTAAGTTATGCCATTCCTTTTTCTGTCCTGAATATTTCTTTCGATCGGAATGCTAGTTTCCTGAGTATTTTCATTCGCATTCAAGGAAGCAGAGGGCATGTTTATTTAGAAGACTCGTCGTTTCAACTGATACTTAACTGATCTCCAAAAATCCTACCCTCTGCTTTGATTGGCTAAGCTTTTCGTTGTAAGCCTAATCAAGACCTCGCTGTCTATTAAACGGTCGGCTATGACTTCTTGTTCGTTCGGTTTTCTGATACGAAGCCACAAAGTGATAACTGAACTTTGTGTCGTGCAATTTTAGCTAATTTTGGTCTGACATATATCATACTTGTGATTGAAAATCACGCGAATGATTTCAGATCAAATTGCTTTCCACTCAGTTCAATCTCCGTTATAAATCAACATGATAGTAAGGCGACTCCCTCAGCTTTGCAATTTCTTACATTATTCTTTGTCTTTCTTCCCTTTCTTTCTTTTTAAAGGAAAATCGAGAGGGCCGAAAACGCTGCAGAGAACATGGAAGACTTCTGGATGCAATAACCTGTTCTTTGGTCTTAAAATTTTCAGTTCAATTCAATTCAATTTTTGTTCACATTCTTATAAAATCCTACAATCTAAGAACAGATAGTAGGCAGAAATGTACTAACAAATTAAGGCGAGCTGAGCATGCAATGCCAAGAAATGTAAATCGCTTTTTGATTACGCTTCAACTGTACTGTGCTTTAGAATAAATGCTATTACAGTAAAATCATATACGATGGTTTTGGTGCTGTCATATTCAAATCAGTTGTCATTGGTATTTTTAAACCTTAAATGGCTCTGTATACAGTAGGCTAATTTAGCAACAGGACGGGAACGTCCGTTAACAACGAGAAAGCGCGCGGAAAGGACTAAACACGACTTCCGGTGCTCAATTTTCCGCTCCGCCATTGGTCAAGCCAGTTGTTTGATTTGCACGCGCCGTCGTCAACTGACGTTCCCGTTCTGTTGCTAAATCAGCCTAATATTGGACATTGGGGTTTGCTTGTATGCGCATTTTAACACCTTATTTTCTTGGAAGAGAAGAAGTAGAGCAGCTTTCTATTGAGTGCTGAAAATTTTAATCTTATATTCTGTTCGATAGAGCTCTGTGCAGTTGAGCCTTCAAAGCAATTTGGCGGCCATAGCTGTGGTTCTGCGTTATTCGCTATTATAGTATCTTATTGCACGCTATTCTTTAATTTTCAAATTGTAACGTCGTAGCTTAACCTTTTCATTATATGTAAGACCCTGAAGAAGCAAGGCCGTGCCTTCCGAAATATTGGCAAAATTATATATATATTCCCGACTGTAAAAAAAGCCTTGCCTCTTTTGTTTTTTATTCGGGTCATTATTGTTCAGTACGGCTTTCAACTAGCTCAAAATTTAAAAAACCAATCAGAAGCAAAACATACCCACAGAACGGAACATAAAGAGATTTCCTGGTAGGTTGTTAAACGGAGTTTAGCCGGAGCCATTTAAAGACCCGCGTGCTAAGTCACGGCCCGTGCTAAGTCAGGGCGGCGCGCGCAGAAGGAAGGACCTGGGGCCTTGTTCCCCACTTTTTGCGATAAAGAAAAACATACTTTTGCTAAGTTCTTCACTAAATAAGTTTTTTGATACTAGACTAAAGATCTCGTTTCTATTCCCGTCCACAAAAGGGAATTATAGAAAGTAGAGTAAAGATTAATATAGGTGAAAATTATGGTTAATGACTGGGAAGAAGTGAGTTTCTGTGCTACTTAATAATGCTTTTTCAACGTTCTTTGCGCCTGGAAACCAGAGGCGATTTCATTGGTGATTTTTGCGCGAGGTTGAGTTACCAAAACAGAGCTGAGGCGATTAAAGTTTTCTTTCCATGCACTCTATGGAACCGCTGAATGTCACAAAATTGCAGCTAAAATCGCCACTTAAATTAAATTCAGGAAGAGTCGCACAAAAGCCAGTAACCTTATCCTTCGATCACTGGGATCGACTTTAGAAAGCTTGCTCACATGACTATTTTATCTGCGTGATCTCTTCAAATTGCTTACCAGCAACAAAGACCAATACTAGCTAATTGTTCCTGTACTCACCGGGCTTAATTGATTATCAGTTTAGAATAATATTGAGATCGTTCGGATCGTACTGGCCAATCACATTTCAGCATGTCCTGGAGCGTATTAAGTGGTAGGTTTATCTTTTTTACTTAGCCTGAATTAGAAAGCTTAATAGTACAGGTTTCTTTTCCAATATCACTGATCCATCATAAGCAAACGTGATATAGCTACTGAATGGAATCTCCAACGAAGCGGGGTGGTTTTATGAAAGAACCTTTCAGCAAAAAAGTAACTTCATCCTTAAAATCTAGAATCGAGCCTCCTGCTAGAATTTAATCACTCTATAAATTGATTAATCATGTTCTTTTAGTTAGAAAAAAAAAAGAGAGAGACAGAACTCTTGAGCGCTAGAAACGGAGATCGGGTAAAAACAATTCCATGCTTCCAAGTTTAAATGACTTTCAAGATCTTGTAAACTATATTTAGTTATTTTATTTACTCGGAAACTATATCCAGATAAATTGATGATACGATATAACACCAGACGCTTTAGGGATTTTTAAAGGATGATATCAAAATGGATCAACGGCTCAACCATTTATTTTTTTATCGTAACACAGATGGCCTGATCTCTCCTAGCAGTTGTCTCCCAAACATTATCAGTTCAGTAAGGTTTTCATTGCCGTTTGACCTTTTCGCTCACTGCCTAGAATGACACGGTAAACATGCAGGTAAACAATATACTGTAATACAATATCAAGGGAATAATTGCTTATCCAAAGCCTCAAATCGCCCTTTAGAAAAATTCGTGAAGGAACTTTTTTACTGGGGAGTAAGACCTGTTAACTGAATTTTATGTCAAAGATCGTAAAAGGTCAGACTCAATCGCCTTTATTTGGACCTTTTGCATGCATGGCGACTACCATGTTCAGGCTCCACATTAGGTTATTGTTCTCTCCAATATCTTCAACAATGTCCCCGTTTGCACTTTCCCACTTAATTTGGAAATTTTCTTTGACAAACTTTCAAATTATGTACTCTTAATATGGGATGTAGTTTGCATTTTTACTGAATAGTTCATCTACGATGGCGAGCAAATTTCCTATTCCCGGCAGCCCCTCTCTGATGTACAAAGGCTAATGCCATGGTAAGGGGTATGGGCCGGGGGTATGGGAACAATTGGAATTCACGCCTATCAAGCCATACCTACCTCTCGATACTTCCACCATGTTTGCATGTCAGTATTTCATACAAAAAATCAAAAGTTACACGCTTATTGTACAGCATAGTAAACAGTACCTCACGAAAGTACCTTTCAGTGGCTTTATTCTATACACTCAACAGTTAGAACTACTTTGTACAGCATCCAAAGCCTCACCGTGGAAAGCATTGCTTATAGCCACTGTAGGAAGTAGGATTTCATTCACAAACTAGCCAAACAGCCGTTTTCAATTGAATGATCCCGTAACACTTAGGGTAATATTGTTAATTGAAAGTTAGAACCAACTTGTACAATGCAGCAGCCTCTATATATCCCAAAATGATGCTTAGTAGGTTTTTACTTTAATGGTGACTCTAAGGATTTTACTTTTCGACCACCTCAGTGAATTTAAACTGAACTGACGTTGCAATTGTGCAAATCAATAGTCACTCCGTCATGATAGTAAGGACTCGCAATATCACCTGCACACTGATCACCACTCCTGCGTGTTCT
This sequence comes from Porites lobata, assembly GCA_942486035.1. NCBI lineage: Eukaryota > Metazoa > Cnidaria > Anthozoa > Scleractinia > Poritidae > Porites > Porites lobata. Next base: position 1,193,282 of record CALNXK010000106.1, on the reverse strand, counting down.
AGTACTGGCCCAATCGATCACTTACTGGGAATCGTGTAAAAGTAAGTGCTATTGTAATATTGACTCTGAAATTAAAACGAACATGCATAAGAATCGCGGGAAATATATTTTTTTAGAATTGCTTGTTTATTTTCCGATATTAGGAATATTATCCATTTTGCCTACAGTACGATATATAAATGGGAAAAAAGACAAAATCAAAACGAATGTGTGATGAATTAAAGCTCTCGACAACTTGAAGCGAACTTGGGCGTAGGTCATAGTTGAACAAAATGGAGCGCGGGTTCCTTATAGGATTTGTAATTATTCTCGCATTAACTTCCTTCTGTCACAGCTTATCGATATCGGATTTTGATGAAAATGACGAAAGTTTAGCGGACAGGAAACCTCTTTTGGAGAAACTTGGCATGGAAATGTACAGGTAAAAAAAGTAAAATAATAATGATTATTTTTTTCAATACTATCTTCACCTCTTCTTACCCTGGGTACCAGGGTTTCCTGCATGTGCTTGCCTTTATTATACTGTAGATGATAGTTACAGAGTTGACTCTGTTAACGAAAACCTACAATAAGACTAATGAATGTTTCCTGTCCTCACGGCATTGTTTATTACGATGTACAACTGAAGGTGCATGGACGTTCTAACTTTTACGTTTGGGGAAAAATTTTTTTCGAAAGCTACTGAGCATTTGAAGTATATTCTTGTCGGGTAAAGGTTATTACAATGTACAAGGTGGTTCAAACTTTGAGTCTTTGAATGAAATCCTTCAGTTGAAAGCCTAAAGGAGTAGATTCTTTTTGCTTTTGTTATAAAACTGTTCATAATTGCTAGGATGAAATTAAAACTATCAGAGACTAATACGTTATATTAAAAAGTGTTATTTTTGCAAGGTATTTCGAGTAATTTTAACGTACAAAGTAATCTTGAAATTGATAAAAAGTTAACGAAACCCCACCAAGTGTTTTAGATAAGTACAAACGAAAAGCAAGAACAAATAGAGTAAACTATAACCGAAGGATTTAGGATGGTTACGAGGGGGAAAGATTGAGGATTACAAATGTCCGAAACTTGAAAAACTAAATAACACTGACCTTTTTCAAGATACAGAAGCTGCGACTTAGTCCGAATAGTCTGGAGTGTTCACTTGTCGTTATGACGATTTAGGCTAATCAGTATGTAATATTTTGATCTAATATCAGGGATCCTCACTGGAGCCCGTACGGTAAAAAGCGATGCTACTGCAGATATGGATATGAAGGAAAAGGACCCATGAATCCGTGGGGAGGGGGATTTCCACCATTCGGACCGTTCCGACCGTTCCCACGGGTTAGGTATGGACCCCGTCGACGCCCTTCTCGTCGCAAGGGAAGCCAGACATCTGATGATGAAGCGGAATAGAAAGGTATGGCAATATATTTATGCCTCATTAAATGACTGTTAACAAACTTCATTGTGAATAATTATCAGGAAAATACGCTTGGAGGTAGGGATAATAGTTGGTGACTAGTTGGCAGGCACGAAGCAGTTTTCAGTAAGTGAAAGTTAGGAAAGTAATCAAACCATGCATAGGCTAAGAATTGCTTTTCTATGCTTCATTACGATAGGCCAAAAAATCTCGCTTTCTCAAGCAATCACGAGTAACAACAAAAAGCTAATCATTATTTGCTCATATTCATTTCCCGCGTTTGGCGCCTGATACATGTTCTCGCTTCGAGATGTGATTGGTTCATTTGATTGTCAACTCTAATTGTGATTGGTCAGAATAAAACTAAACGTGTCTCGCTTGCACATCACTTTCCCGCCCTTGGTTCTCACAACATTTGCCTCGAGAAATCATTGGATGGTTTACTTTATGGTTGTCAGCTCGTGTTTTATTTGGCCAAGGGTATAATCACGTTGTTGTCTTGAACCTCAGTTAAAATCGCTCTACAGTTGTCACTTGTACACCGTTCAAAGTCGTCATTTACATTTTATTTCTCACCAACATGACTTTTGCTCTAAGCATATTATGATCACTCTACTCTATATTAAACCCAGTGAAGGTAATTGATGGCGGAATATACAGCCAAAGTACCATGTATTTCCCTTCTTTCAGGTGAAAAGATGGTACGCCCTTCCTAAGTCAAGACACAGACACCTTTCCTGTAGAGAAGCCACGAAAACAGAATTGATTATGGGAAAGAATCATGGAAAATAAAATCATGTTTTGAAAAAATAAATGTAAAGCTTGGTGACTCTAGTAAGAATGTCGTACTGTAAAAGCCGGCTGAAAAAAAAAACGTTCTACGGCCATTGAAGATTAGAGACGGGTCTACAATTGATTCCAAGTTAGTTGACACAGATTAGGCTAAAAGACGAATTCTGGAGATGCACCCGTTTTGTAGGATGGGTAAATTCCAGTCCTCAACGGACAAAACCGCCCGCCTCTGGCGGGACTAAGCAAGGTGGCAAATTACATCCTGCACTTGAGGAAAAAATATCCCATTTAGCTGTACATGTCATACTCTCACTACGAGCAGTCTCTCTTTTTTCCTTAGTCCGTCGAGCGAAACGCGCGCGAGGAACGAAAATGACTGTCCTCGTTTCTCGTGTCTTCGCCGTTCGACGCTCCCGTTTGCGCGCACTCCCCTCGCTAAATCTGAAGAAAACGAGAGACTACTCGCAGTCTAATAAGACCCATTAGGCCACGCTAGACTTCAGTTAACTTAAACCTCATGTTGGGAGCGTTTTCCAAGGATATATAATTCTATTGAGACTCTTACTCGGATGTATATGGGATTCGAGTAGCTCCAAAATCCCAGCAAGAACGATGAATTGTGTACTCTTCAGAATGAAAATTGACTTTCCACTGTCAAAACTGATTTATAGCGACAAAAGTGGTCACCCAACATGAATTAAACGGACAAAATTCTATTATTCCTAAACCAACAGCTGATTGAGCGAAAATTACAGAAGCTGCTACGGCAAAAACACAAAAGATAAGGAAATACTAGATAAATGTCGGTATAGAATTCATTTCAGATTATTCAAACAACGAAGTCGGCTTTTTTGCTAGAATTGGCGCGTCTTTGAGCCTTCCGAGGAAACAAGTAAGAGGAAAACAGGAAATACACAAATAAGGCCAAAATGTTTGAATATTAGATTCGTTATCGTCTGCGTAAGAGAATTGTTTGGTCCTTGACGTCTTTGAAGGCAAGAAATTGAGAACGTTTATCTTCGCTGAAGCGAAATGAAATACCTGAATAAGGGTAAAGAGCTGACATTTTAAAGCAATTTATGTTCGTCTTGACAGCCCATTCCCCAGCCAATATAGATGTATAAAAAGAGCGAAATATGGATAAAATTGTGTTTGTTTTGCATTATGGAAAAATTAGCCACCAGGAGAGTACACTAAAAAGCAATATTCCCAATATACTCTATATTATATTGACAGGAAACGTGGGAATTTTACATTAATAAAGAAAACCGGAAAAAGAGAGGTTTTGAATAATGATGTTCAATAATCCGTTTGGATATAAGAAGTTTAGTGAAGTCAGCTGAGAACTGCAAGCCTGTTCGCTAAGCAGATAACGAGATGGATATGGTTTCTAGACACAATTTCCAGTTGAATTTACGTACAATTGGCGCGACACAAGATTATAAGTGATAAATTCTTTTCGTATAGCTCTTTTACGAGCCGCTCTAGCAGAGTCCTATTTGTTTCAATTTTAAAAGCTACATTAGATTTTTACTGAATGAATGCTTAAGACTGATTAAGAGGAATTTCAATTCCCGAATTAAATTTTTATATAATACTTTTTGCACAATTTAACTGCTTCGCGAGGGTTTTGTAATCTATCAACTACCGACAGGCCAAGAAAGGGTAATCGGACTTCTGGAGATGAACAGACTCATAACACCTGCCTTTTAAAAAATGTTTATCATCATGAATGGGTGAATGTATAAAGACATGCTCTCATTCACCGCAAGAGCTCTTGCAATTAACTACGGTACACAAACCCGAAAAAGCAATATCGCCGGCCTTGCATGTAAAATCCGAATAGATAAATGGTGCCTTAGCATATTTTATTTTGATTTGCTTTCATGATGGAGACTGTTAACCACTATGATTGCTTTGCAAAGTTGGTATCAGCTCCGTTTGTATGAACCTCTATCGAGGCGATACGCCTGAGACGTTTGTTTCTTCCTTTCATTTTGTGGGAGTTTTATTTGCTGTGAAGAGAAAAATTGAGTAAGGATGTAAACAATATTTAGTAAATGTAAATATTCTCTAAATGACAAATTTCTTTACTTTAAAACTGCTTCACACCCGAACAAAATTGTTCCACTAATGACGCCTTTGATAGTCCACGGTTTCCAATTACTAAGAACTGGTTTGGTACAGTTTAGCATAGCAGAAAACTATGAACATGCAGTAAAAACGAAAACCTATATTAGCTGCTTAGTATCTGCAAATTGCTTCCTTGTTTAGACCCTACTCCAACCCTCCCCCCCCCACCACCCTCAAATAAAAAAAAACTACCTACCTGCCACTTTCTCCCCCAACCTAACGTCAACACTAACGTTTCACTTAGTCCAAAATTTCAGAATTTCAGTTTATCGCAATCTAGTGTGACATCTGACGAGACATTTCAGGAAATTGAGAGACCTTTTATTAGAATTGTGACAGTTAATTCTAAACGGTTTTAGCAGTTTGTTAAGGCTATCTCAGTATTAAATTGCCTTGAAGTAGGCAAAGAGAGAGAGAGAGAGATCAAGAAACGCTATTTTTAAAAAAGAGTTCTTTTATCCCCCTTGTTTTTTTACCTGGCTCGTTTTTCAAGTTCGTAACGCTATTTCAAACGACGTCAAGCGAAGATTATCATTGACTTCAAGATTAAATCCCACCAAAAAGTAGCTAGACTTTTGAACTCCACAAGATTATTAATATTAAATTTCAAGATTATAAAAGAATGTCTCGTATCACTAAGTGCAATTGCCTTACGAGAGATGTTTATCTGTGCAAAAGGAGAACATTTTCGGCCCAAGCTAATCGTCGCTTTTCGGGGGTTCGTTTGAGTATAGAAGTGTTAAATTTTCACATTTAATAAAGAACTTACATCCTGAATACTCTTAAGCCAATTAACAACTTTCTGCCCGTCTTTTTTCGTAGAAATGATTTTTCAAATAACCTTCATCTGTGTCGCCGATTTACACATCGGCGGTGAAAGTCGCAGGAATAAAATGAACAGGCGTTTGAAAAGACATCACAAACATGTCTTAGGTTTAAACAAACAACTATCGCAGGACAATTCCACGGCAAATATTGAGTCACATCTCCGCTAAAGATATACAGTGGAAAGCTTCGGTCCGCGACTTTCCCGATAAACCATCGATAAACTCCTGCCCGTATCGACAGCGTTGTGTCTAAAAAATAACTTCTTGAAGCCTTCTCGATAGTTTGAACTTCGAAACGCGTACAGAATTGGATTCAAACATGAGCTTGAAGCAACAAGCAATTCGAACACTCGTAGTAACACTGATAGAATTTCTTGTTGGAATATTAGTTTTCTGCGGTCTTGCAGAGAGATGTATAAAATAAATGTGCCGTATGGCAAATACAGCACATAGAAAGCCGCTGTTACGCTAATAAGGAGCTTTGCAAGTCGCCTTTTGGTTCGTTGGTCTTCTCTTACCGAAGGCGCTCGCGAACAAACAGTATTCTTGAAAAACAAACCACGGATAATCTGAAAATAACAATACGCAAGGATCGTGAAAGGCACAAAGCCAAGGAATGTTATGGTGCATACCACATGTACCCGTAATGCCGAAGCAAGTTCCAAACTAAACGGACACAAGCATCTCCCGTAATGCACGCTGTACTGGTTTTCGGCGAAGTCGGGCAGGCAAATTAAAATAGCGGCCAGCCATATACAGCAGATAACATATTTAACACGTTCGCGGGTTAATCGAAGTTCAGTTTGCATTGGTTTCATCAAAGCGTGATACCGCTCGGTTGCAAGAAGAGTCAGTGTGAGTATAGAGCTTGCAATTGCTACACTGATAATCGCATTCCCAGTGAAAATCTTGCAGATGTAGTCTCCCAAAGTTCCCATCGGATGAATGGGGTAAAACGCGAAACTATAAGTTCTCGGACACCAAAGCAAAGTAATTACATCGCTGACGGCCAAATTGACAAGTAGAAAATTCGTCGTTGTATGCATTGATCTATTTTTCCGAACTACAATTATAACCAGGCTATTTCCAATAAGACCGACTGTTACCACAAACGCGTATAAAACCGCAAAAACTATATCGATCGTCCCAACTGAATACGTCTTAAAATCAAGAGCGGAGCTCGACTCGTTGCCACTTCCAGACATTTTTTCCGTTCTTGAACAGATTTACTCGAAGAACAGCCAAGATTGGGATCAGAGTTTTTGGCGTGGCGAAAAAGTCAGTTAATCTTTCTCTGGACCGAACTTAATTCAATTTGGTCTCTTCTCCTGTTTGAATTCAAGTCGAGATTGAACACGAGCTGTCTTGACAGTTTACGACTTGTGGTATAGTACACAACTTGAAAGTAGCTGGACAACAGCTGTGTTTGAAAATCGAGTCTGATAAAGTTCCGCTGCAATAAATTACCGAATATTTCAATTGGCCTATGACACGATTGTTCTGTCACGTGACCTAATCCCTTAAAGGGGTGAACGACACTATTAACAAGATTAGAATTTTCTAGCCCACTTTACAGACGTTAACATAAGGCACAGAACAACTACTAAATGGTTAAAATTTTTCTATAATTGTCATTCTGATTGCTTGACAGTCGAACTGCCATTCCTTCCGTCTAGATCTATCTATCTCTTAATTCCCAAATATCCTGTTTCGTTTGCTAGAAAAAACTAAAAGGAGCTGTGACACGAATCAAAATTCAAAGAGTGGGAGCTAATTTTCCCTCTATCCCTCCTGTACGCCATTAATTACACTGACTACCGGTGCAGGCGCGCCTGCATTTTACGGATTCTTTTATTAGCTTTCAAAGCCATTCATGGTCTTGCACCTGCATATATCAGTGATCTTCTGGCCTTTGAAGCAAGTCCCCCAACAATCTTAGATCCAACTCGGGCATTTTATCACAGCCACCCAAGGGTAAAGTGCTAGAAACTCTGGACAAGCGTACATTCCAGGCGGCGGCGCCACATTTTTGGAATGAGCTGCCTTAACAACTACGCAATATACAATCTCTGGAAACTTTTAAAAATTCAATTAAGACATTCCTTTTTAAACAATTTTTTGAGAAGGGAATTTTTTGATACTAGTACAGATAATATGAGTTACGAGTTATTATATTATTAGGCGTTAGGTTTTGTTTTATGAGTTTTGCGCTTAACTATTTTAATATTTTACAGGTACTTTAACAATCAATGTAAAGTGCTCCTGGTCTGTGTGTAACTAGCGCCATATAGCGCTACAGAAATAATAAATTTATTATCATTTTATTAACCGCCACCATATTCTGAATGAACTTTAAATATAACTGCTCAAAAGATGAAAGTAAGGTATAAAAAACACAGCCAATAAAAAGGAAACAACGGATGGACAAACTTGAAGAAGATTGAAACGGATTGCAAATCAGTGTGGTTTTGGAAAACTTGTTAGTCTAACAGTTGACAGTTTTTAAAAGTTAATTTTTTGTTCTTTGCAACTCTTGATATAATGCTTGCAGTGGCGGATTCAGACCTTCAGATAAGGGAGGGGGGGGGGAGGGGGTGGGGAGCGGTCTCCAAAATTTGTTTTCGGCCCTTCGGGTCTCAGTTTGGTCTAAAAATAAGGGGGGAGTGCCTGGCCCTCCCCGCCACTGACTTGGGAGACATATTTGACACCGAAGCTGCGACTTTGTCATTAATTCCCAAGTAATTTCTCAAGTTCGACAGAGAATAAGGAAGCAAAGTTGGAATTATCAACAAAATGAATTATAGACAACCGTGACAAAGAAAGCCCCTTTATTTACGACGTGCAATTACAGGAGCCCATTACCCTTGAGGTTCTAATAAGTGCCTCATGCATGGCAGTAGATCTTCCGTCTTTGACTAGATTCCTTTTCCGCCAAATACAATGCATTTCTCACAAGCTCTCAAACAATCCACTAATGCCGGCCCGCAGTTGATCCTCTAGCTAGAGCCTCCACGGTCTTTAGTTCCGAGCTCATTCGCTGATGCCCGACCGCAATCCTACTCAGCTATGGCTGGCTGCAGTCAAAGACGTTTTGGAGCGAAGTACGTCAACCGGAACTGAGATCATTTCCATTTTAACATGCCTTGACGGGTCTTGACGCAGTGTTTGAACTCCTATAGGCACGATTTACCCAAACATTTGGGCGAACCCACCGCCCAGGAAAGTAACAAGTCTACTACAACTGCCACTGCACAAGAATGCAAAAAACTACTTCCGGTTGACGTGGTCGCTCAAAAACGTCTTTGCTTAGCTCCGTACTAATGTATTTTAGCTACGCCTCCCTCGCTCTAGTTTTAATGTGAATGTAATTTTAAACATAAGGACGAATTACCGCGTTCTAGCTGAATTTTTGCTGGAAATGAGAATAAATTCACAGCGAAAGAGTATACAAACCAACCAGTCAGTCCAATGGGTGCCGGGTGCAAAGGCACCTTGGTGAGGTGGCCTGAGAATGGTGACGTATTTCCGGATGTCTCCTCTCCCAGCCAAGACGGAGGCGGCAACCGGAAATACGTCTGCGTTCGTAAAGTACGGTGAATGTCTTGTTTTACCTTTTTTCAGTCCTTTCTTCAAATGTAAATTTTGAGTCACAATTAAATCCTAAATATTGTCTCACTCCGTCTTGACTACCCTACACCCATTTCATTCTAAAAATTATCCACACTTTAAATATTACAGTGCCAAGGATTCCAGCCTCATTGCGGCATTTTCATCCAATAAAATGTTGGCAAGTTTAATAATAACAAAACTGCTAAACTAGACAAGGAATTTGACCGGATTGCGCCCCCAGCTAAAAATGACGCATTTCTCAGACTTTGGCAAGCCAAAAACGATGGTGTAACAAGGTCTTAAACAGGTTATATAACAGAGTTATGGTACCTTAATGTCAAAGCGCTGACAGAACTTTGCTTAACAGGCTTATTGTGGGGTAAAACAAAAAAAAAAACACGCCTATTATATATAAAAACATAATGAATATTGTTATTATATGAGGGTCCCCAAAAGGTTTTTCAGGATCCTAGATTTCCCTTTTTTGAAACTCTGGATTCGGGATTTTAAAGCAAAATGCAGATACGAAGTTTGGGATTGAAATTATGCGCGGGATGTGAGTTTGCAAAAATAAGTTAACCATCAGGATAACGGGATTAAACGAAATTTTGGGCCGGGATTACGGGAATGAAGAACTCTATTGGGAAACCTCAATTATATTTGTCTTCAAAATCTCACTCAGTTACACTAAGTCTGCACTAATCTCATTCAGTTGACGGCCACCTTAAGCCGTATTGCCCAGATACCCTGCTCTGTAATACATACCATTACCTACTATATATCAGTTACACACGTAATATTCCAATTTTCCCTCTGATATTCTAATAATGAACGATTTTGTAAAGCACTTTAGATTAAGAGCGAGTGATAAAAACACCATCTTTCAGTGCTTTTATCGCCCATTTTTATTCTAAAATGCTTTCTGAAAAATTATCCTTTTTAATAATATTTTCTTCATTCCTATTGGTTTTTTTGACTTTTCAGTTATTTTCCTTGTTCATTTGATTAAAAGAGTGCTGAAGTAGTTATGATAGTTTTCATGCCTCTTTTGTAATGGAACGTGGTGTTTAATTGAAAACTTTCACATTTAAAACTTTTTGTGAGTTGTAATTTTGTTATGGTTTATCTTAAAAATGATGATCATAAATACAGAACTAAAAGATTTTTGATCATTCAAAAGATTTTTGGGAAATGTAGTTCTTTAGAGCATGTTTTTCTGCCAGATGGGTTCAAGAAATTTGTCTCTGCTATTTTAGGAACAAAAAAAACTGACAAGAGAGGCCCTCTTAACCCTTTAAGCCCCAAAATCCACATACAAATTCTCCGAACTGATCTCTATACATTTCCTTTAATAATTAGTTAAGAGAATTGATAAAAGATCAAAGTACTTTCTTTTAGGTGATAATTTTATTAATTCTCATAACCTCATCTCATGACAATGTATGGATATCGTTAGGAGAAAATTGCTGTTGGTCACTATTGGGAGTTAAGAGGGTTAAAGGGGTTACATATGTCCCTAGTCTGAATTTCAAAACCTGTTGACCATTTCACATATAAAAGAGGATGCTATGTCATTGTCAGTATTTTACTAATGTATTTCTCTGTTGCTGTCACAGTTTTAACCCATCTTTGTGTTGTTTGTAGCCATTTCTGCTGTCCTACGTCACTGTTTCAAGGCCATGTTGCTTGTCAGAATTTTTACACCAACAGGGCCTCACAATAAAATATCTAAAATGTCCCAGCCTTTTATGCAATTACCTCTTGTATCCAAGATGCTACCATTTCTGCAACCTCTTCTGAAGACTCCAAAACAAACGCATGTTTAAACTTCCTTTCACACAAATAAATTTCACCATCAGGAAACTTTTCTTTCATGTCCTCGTAATACGAGATTGGAGTCCAGTGATCAGTGGCTCCATAATAAAATAGCAGCTTCTTTAAATTTTGTTCTATTACCTAACCGAGAGAGCAACATTAAAGTCATCAATTACAGACATTACAAGCAAGATTAAAGAAATGTTTCTTGTTATTTATTCAATGTACCATTTGCTTTTATCTTTTCCTCTTCCGGTAGTCCAGAACTATGCAATCCACATTTACGCATGCAGTACTAGCCAGCTTTAAGATTGTTTTGAATACCCCAAAAATCTGTACTTAAATCAAGGTCCCCAAAAAATTACTTGCCAAAATTTTCTACCCCAAAACAAAATGGAAAAAACAAAACCCCGAGAAAATACTTCAATCATTCCCATCAATTTAACTCTGGAGTACCCCCAAGTATTTTTTAAGATAAATAAATAAAGATTTTTGGTTTTCTGTGTTAATATAATCATCTGATCTGATTAAAATATATATATATAATTATATAATTTATCTAACTATCATAGGCTCCCACCGTCAGTAGGTGATTCACACAATCAGGCTAATAGCCTGGATGGCAGGCTTTAAAAGGCACCCTTGTGCTTTAGACTACTTTGCCACCACTTGGGCTGGAGTCAATGCTCCCTACATAAGGACAGGGAGCACCAGCGCAAGTGGCAGCGAAGGAGACTGCTGCTCGTACTCTCGTGCCTGTTGAATTCCCCGTTTCCCTTCCTCTTTCAATGCCTACCATGCAGGCTATCAGGCTTACATCCACTGCTCCATTTGAACAACAGTGTTGTTTGTTTTTTGTCCCCTTCAAATTAACAAACAAGGAAATGAAGGGTCTCTTAAAAGACAAACAATAACTACTTGTTTAGTAATAATCAGAGCTTAATTCTAGGGTCTCTCTTCTTTGACAAGTTGGTGACAATAGGGCCATTTATACGAGGAAAAATAAGACACGTCTTACATAAGGCGTGAACTGTACCATTTATACGAGCATGTCTTATCTAAGACAAGAACAGCTCGTAAAAAAGGTTCGCGCCTTATTTCTGTTCTTGACTTGTTTTCGTGTGAATATTGCCCGTAGCAACGGCAATCTAACGTGGTGTGAAAATTAACGCATGTGTACTATGAGTTTGTGTCTTATATAAGACGCGAAGGTCATTTATACAAAGTTTTTCTCTTCTTAGCTAAGATGCGTCTTATCTAAGAACAGGTGTTAAGGGCTGTTCTAAAATAAGACGCGTCTTAGCTAAGCCGTGTCTTATTTTAGACGAAATGTGCCATTTATACGCAAAGTTCGCGTCTTATTTAAGACGCGTCCTATGTAAGATGCGTCTGATTTTTCCTCTTATAAATGGCCCTAATGTCTTTTATCAAGCAAAATTTGGTCACTCTAGATGTCCCATACAGTGTCACTCCACTCTGTATAAGAAGTGTGTTCTTTTATGTCAATTTTTGTATTTATTGCAATTATTGCAATAAATGCAAAAATTTTAAAGCTTTTATGCCACCCAGATTGAAATTGAGGGAAATTCTCCCAAGTCTGCAATTTTTCAATGTATAAAGTGGCTTCAACAAATAATTCATTAAATTATTGCAGTGTAATAATATACTTTGTATGATAGGTACCTCATCATCAAGGTCAACTACCTCCTTCATCTCGTGTTGTGCCATTGTAAAAACACCATCAATTGACTGAGGAGTTAGCAGTTTAAGGATAGACTCCACTGAGCTTAAACTCAGTCGCTTTCTGTCATTCAACCACCAACGCACAAGGAACTCTTTGACAAAAGCAGGCAAAATAGAAAATGCAGCACTTGAGGCAATTGCCAACCACTTAAAATATGTCACCATTGGAGTGACGTATCGTCCACTTGGAGAAATGGCCATTCTCTCAACTGTTGGAAACAGAAGGAATGCTTTGGTGATGTCTGATGCCCTCTGGCAAGTTCTGAGAAGATTTAATATTACATAAGCTCCTATAGAGTGCCCAATAAGTATTATTTTAGAGTGAGTGGAAATGTGGCCCTCAAGGAATTTATTTTTGTGACCAATTTGTTCTTTAAGGCTCAACGGAAGGCTGTTTGCTTCTTTTGTTTCATTGTCATCTACTGACAAGCAATTCTGATCTGGGTTTGCCAAGTAATCTTCTGCTGGTGAATGACCTAATAGGAGGAAAATAAAGCGCAAATTACGTAATTTCAAAAAATATTCATAACAGGCAGAGAGGTTCACAATGTTTTGGAACAGATAATCTGTCATATGTTTTGATTTCAGGGTCCGAAATAATTTCCGGAGTCTTTGGACATAACGACCAGCCAAGTTCATTTTAGCTCGGTCACATATCATTTCTGAACAGTCAAATTCATGATGAATAACTCTTAAAACTCTTAAAACAAGGGTGCATGAACCAAAACTGGCATTATATATTTCCAGAAATTAAAAGATTGTTGCTTAACTAATAGAAGTGAAAATATTTTTAATTTTGTGACTGGAAGTGCGTGAACCCCTATGTCTGCTTCAGTATGCTAATTGTAAACAATGGTTCTAGTCGCATTTCACCCAGGATTTCGGATCAAAGTTCTGCAACACATAGCAACTCGCCACATACTAATAACGACTGAAACAACTGAACAGCATGAAAATTTTAATTTATTTCATTTTCAATACAATCCGGATCGAATGTGGCCGGTCAACATGACTGGCAAGACGAAATGTTCTGACCGGTCAACTAGCCATTATTTCGAGCCATGGATTTTAAAACAGAGGCAGGAAAAAAACTTTTAGATGAGCGCACTACAAAACTCGGGGTCTCATACTTTATAAGAGAAACATGGTTCAGGGAACTTTGTCCACCTGTGATTGAAGTCCAATATCAGGACGTAACACGTCGATAATTCCGATAGTCGATAAAATTCGATTGTTGTGGATCGTTTTCGATACAAATCAATCGACAAATATCGGAAATCGATAAAAGTCGATCACACAATTTCTTGTGATTATCGACTTTGTTCGATTATGATTGATTTTGATCGACTTTGATCGATTTTGATTGATTTCAATCGACAAATACAAAATCGGAAATACAAAAAACGATGTATGGCGGGAAAAAAGAGTACAGTTGCTGAGGACAGATTTAATAAAGCAGCATTGGCTATGCCAAGACTTCATTTTACCGCTCTTGTACTGTAATTGTAAGCTCGTATAAACCTGAATAACCACAGAGAAACTACCCTTTTCTTCCAGTAAAAGTATTTTATTAAGCAAATCATTTCAGATGGAATCTCTGACATTCTCTCTGAAGTATGTGTTTTATAGCAGCTGTTATCACTGTAAGCAATGATTTATGCATATGCATATGTGTTAAACCTAATTAAACTCCTGCGCTTATCAATCAAAACTTCAATTAGTTAAAATTTAATTTCCCAGTATGTTGTTTGGCTCCTATTGTCACTGTAACGATTAAAAGCTGTTATAACCGAACATGATGTAATGTACACAACTGTTAACAAATTCAACTACGCCTGGAATTAATAAACAGTTCTGCTTAGTACCTGTGACTGACGTCGTTTTGGTCTGAACAAGGTTAGATCTAGCGAGATTAACTGTTTGTACACGGGTTCATATTTTCTGATACTGGGCAATCGTAATTCGTTGTATTTTTACTGTCATACGTAGGTTGCGGACTGGTACAACAATCATAGGCGCAAGGAGAAGCAAGGGGCATACAAACCCGGCGAATTTAGCCAACCTAGTGGAGAGAGAGGAGAGTCGTAGCTGCAGCTTGTGTTTGTCAAATGTTGAACTGAGTAAAATCACTGACGAAAATAAAATGCCAATTTACCTTACTTTTTAATTACTTTTCTGGCCTCAATTTTTTCCGGCATCCAGTCTAAACTTTGATCCGTTCTGTTGCCTCTAAGGAACACGACTTCGAGTTCCCAGGATCTCTCATCTCTCCTGCCAAGAGAGACTCTGGGAACTAGGTTGGTACGAGTTATCATTTCTCGAGGTAATTTAAACATTCTATTCTACAATGAATAACAGACCACTTGGTTGTTTAGCTTTATTTACAGAGTTTTACTTTAGAGCTTTTTACACTTTCATAAAAAAGCTGAAAAAAGTCATTCGAGCTATTATTGGTTTGGTTACTTGAATTTCGTAGCTGATTGAAAAATTTGTCGATAAAATCGATAAACAGTTAAAAATCTTGTGATTATCGACTTTTATCGACAAATTTGACTTGTCGATTGACAATTATCGACAAATTTCGAGTACTATTGACTTATCGACTACGTTTTCGATGATCGACTTTGATCGACATGTTACGTCCTGCCAATATGGACTTCAGTTGTTGCTTACTTGCAGATAGTGCATAAAGAAGCGAAAAAAGAGAAAGCTTAAAATAATGATAATAATAATAAGAAGAAATAACAAATATAGAAGAAAAGGAAGAGAGCATTTCTGTCAAAATTTCAATTACTTTAGAAACACCAGCTTTCAATTGGCTGCCTTTCAATCAATGCCTACCTGCATGTGAAATAGCGTACACCGGACTTTGCCCGTGAAGAGAATTGAACAAGGTGGTCACAAAGTCATCATAAAACTCCACCAAACCTGGATTTCCAGGGATCACAACAATTACGTACTTGTTATTACGTTTCTTTGGCAAAATTTTCGATACAACCGTCGGCAAGCCATCAACAATGACAACTTCTTTGACAAGACTTGTCGTGGATATGGCTGCCATCTTTGCAAGTACTAAGAGACTGGGTACCAAAGTAGGTACAAGATATGTTCCCGTACATGACGGATCCACTCTTCAACTGGCTCCCGCTGGACATTTGAGTCAATGGGCTCAAGTGTATTGGACAACATGGCCAAACTATCGGGTTTTACGCAATAGTGTAAGTTTCTTCTTCTTTGCTTAACACCTAAATATCCATATCGTCAAATATTTGACCGGACTATCCATTGGAATTTCATGTATTCAAGCCGCTGGTTGATTATAGTTTGTATCTTGTTGCGCGTTTGTAGGTGGAAGAGGTTGTGCATGTCGAAGTTTAGCTTCGATCCTTCAATCGACAAACTGCTGAACTCCAAATCGCACAGCAATTCTACATGGCCAACACGATTTTCTACCGATCTACCGGCATCTTCAGACGATTGTGGTTATTGAATCCCTCTTGTACAGCCAAGGTTATTCAGGTAACTGAGTAATTGGTTGCTTAATACACACGATTGATTTTGCTGTCATTCAGTCCGTGTTTCCGTGTTACATAACGTAACACATTTCGTAGAAGCTACGAGTTATGCGTTGTTATGTATGATGACAAAAACTTCTTGTATCTCTTTATATCTCTTGGGTAAGATTTGAATTACAGTAGTGAATTAGGGGAGCAACTTCAGACGAGTGATTTTATGCTTTCAACCGGAAAAACTTTAACCCAATATATCAGAGTAATGAAGGATTTTCATCAAATCAATAACAATAAGCAGGGCGTAACACATCGATCGAAATCGATCATCGGAAAGCTAATCGATAAATCGATACTACTCGATATTACTCGATAATAATCAATCGATTAAGCAAATTAATCGATCAAAATCGATAATCACACAAGTTTGAGCATTTGGTATCGATTTCTATCGATTTCGTGAAATTTTCGAAGATTCCACGAGAAAACAACCGCTCATAATCTGCCCCGAGTAAGCCAATTTGATCGAAACAATAGTGTTGAATATATTTACTACAAAGCAAGACTGGCTTAGTGCACCCTGTATTAACTCTGATTAACCATCGCTTTCATCCGCTTTCATACCTAACACCGGCTATTAAACAACGCCGAACAACGGCAACTCTCAGGCGTCAAACTAGCAAACCTCAGCAAACGCATTTTGTCAGCAGCCATCATTTTCGGTTTGAGATTAAATTCTTTGACCCACCGACCCATTCATTCATTCTTCGTTTCGATACCCGCGAGAAGAATATATATGTTCATGTCTTACAGTGTTTCGCAGCGTCAAAAAGGTTAGGAGAGACAAATAAAAGATTGTTCAAACAAACTTCATTAAAATGGAATCTTTTAGCGGGAAACCGGTTGTTTCGCTTAGTAGTTGTTTCGCTAACGAACGTCTTAGGTTAGTTCGCTAACGTATATTCTTCGTTCTATAAGCGTGAACAGTACCTTTTCTTGCCCAATATTATCGATCGAAATCGATACTAATCGAACGAGATCGATACTAATCGAACGAAATCGATACTAATCGAACGAAATCGATCAAATCGATAATCACAAAGAATCTGGCGATCGATTTTTATAGATTTCCGATATTAATCAATTGATTAGTATCGATGTTTATCGATGTTTATCGATTTTGATCGAGTATCGGAATTATCGATGTGTTACGCCCTGCAATAAGTTGATGTGTCAAATTTAAAGCCTAGATAGTTAAGTACGACAGTTGATTCAGACATGAAACAAAACAACTTGTAAGCCAATATGGGTAATAGTTTCTTATAATTAATGCATTATATTTGCCGCAATTGAAATGTTGTGTCTGAATCAAATGCGGAACCAAAGTTGAATGTTGACTGTCTAGTCGCAGATTCCGCAAAGTCGTATTTGATTTAAAACTGTCAGATTTAATTGATTCAGATGTTGCATCTCACATGCAGTTAATTCTTGAATAGAACTTGGCATTTGAAATTTGACATTTGTATTGGGCTTTAAATTGTCAAGCGAAGGTAGTTTAATTAAAATGTTTATCGAATAGTCTTCAAGTTCATTGTCAAGTTCAAAGATCTAGCAAGTGAGGTGATTCAAGTGTTAAAGAACAAGGCACAATGTAAAAAAGAAAAAAAAAGTTTAAAATGTAATAGTCTGTGACCTTGGAGTTGAAAGGAGACTCATAGGTGATGGGTTCCTGGCTGTTGTCAAGAAAAGTTGTGAAACAGGCCCTTCTACTGTCTTTTCAACTTTTGACATGGAGCAGTCAGCAAAAATCCTTTAACACTGCCAGAAAAAGGGTCTGGAAATTAACAAACTTGCCAAGATTAAAAATATATGGCTGAAAACTAATAAGGATAAAGCTTAGCAAAGACACAAATTTTTACAGACATTTGTACCATAGGGTGCAAGTTTGAGCCACCCACCTGATAAATGTCTGTAAAATTTTCTAACTTTGTGAAGCAATGTCTTTGTTTATTTCAAACGTATGACTTTTAAACTTTAAACTATTATTTGAAATTTCCATGGATATTTGCAAACTTAGCCTCATCAAATCTTGAAAAAAAAAAAAACAAACAAACAAACAAACAAAAACAGAACCTACCATTCCCTATACAAAGGTTTTACTTGACTTTTGGCAAAAGATCAATGTGGTGGTTTGTTACCTCAATAGACTCCTGTGAGATGCATAGCTTGTGGCCTGGTACGTTATGGATACGGTTCCAGTGATAAATGGTCTAGATACACATCATTCCATCCCTCCCTTCAGAATGGCAGGTTCCAGTCAACAGCACAGGTATAGCAGAGCCCCGACAACAGCTAGTGCTAATTACTGTGGATCTGAAACAGGCTCTTTGCTGACTGACCCACAAGAAGATGATCTGAATTACTACGGTCTAAACCCTTTTTTTCCTTTCAAAAATCAGCTTGGGTTCATTGATTTTCACTTCCAATGATATTGATAGAGAAGGATGAAGGAGACAACTACACTGTATGCACTCTATTAAAAAAAAAAAAAAACTCAGTCGAGGTCTTAATCATGGCCAGTTTGGTCCAAGTAATGCAGTGGTAATTACAGCTATCATCAAATATTGTTTGACATCTCTCTGAAATATTCTTTTATGACCTCTTCCTCTTAATTTTTCTTTGTGGTTCTATTTAGGGATCAGAGGGCAGTGTTGATGCAATGGAAGAAAAATTGTCGAGTGGAGGAACATTGATAGATAGAGGCATAAAAGTTTTACGAGTAATTGCTGGACCATTGGTGAAAAGAACTGTAAGTGTGATGATATCTGTGTGACTCCATGAATCTTATTCTACTTCTGAAAACAATTTTTGTTGTTGTTATATGTAGTTTATTCAAAGCGGACAGACGTCAAACAATAATTATTATTGTTGCTGTTGCAAATGTCTAACTGTAGTATAGAGCGGTTTTCACTTGACTGTCGTAAAACCAAAACCAAAGTAAATACACTAGCCAACCAAAGGGCGTAGTAAAACCAAAACCAAAACCAAAACCAATCCCTTTCGACACTCAAGTGAAAACCGCTCTATGTTTGAGGCATTGTTTTTATGTTTTATTTATGTGTTCATTGGCTTGTATACAAGTCCAGTGATTTGGTTACAATCAGATTACAAATAGTTATGGTGAGTACTGGGACTAGTACTCATGTAGCGTCCACTCATAGCTGCTTGTAACTGTAAACTTTAATCAGCTGTCTACTTGCTAGTTTGCTTCTAATCTGCGCATAACTTGTATTCATTCCATTCACAAATTGCACGTGAAAGAGAACGATTCGCTGAAATAACAACAACGCGACTATTACAAGATGATATTGACCGAATAAACCGAAATTGCTGTATACTTACAAGTTGTTGTGCCTTCTAATGGCAAGGAAAACTTGTCCTAACGAAACAATTACAGTACAACTCCATAACAAACATGTGCTTTGTGGGAAAGAGCGCCCGCGATATCTTAGTGCGCGGTCACCAAAGACCACACCATATAAGGTTCATTTTCTGTCTCTTACAACTCATCTTGTAAAAAATAATTAGTCCCAGTCCAGAATCAGCGAGTCCCAGTTCAAAATACAATGAACCCTAAATTGAAAATGCTTGGGTCTTTATGAAACCAGACAGTTCATCTAAAGCAGACTCCAAAACTCTGTATTACAGTTTACTGAAATTGGAATATGGTCCTTGTATTTGAAGCACAAAAGAGACTGAAATAAATATATGCATCCTTAAACAACAGCCACATTAAGTGCCACAAAAATAGCACAAACAAGATACAAAAACACTTTCAGATTGTTATCTTCAGATCGATTGATTGATCTTTGCATCCTACATGTATGGGTTGCATGCTATGAATTTTTTTGCTTCTTTGGAGATTTTCATCAGGGTTCGTATGGGTCCTGGAAAACCTGGAAAGTCATGGAAATTTAAAATTTCAAAATCCAGGCCTGGAAAACCTGGAAAATATGTTTTGGTCCTTGAAAGTCCTGGAAAATGAGACTTTTCCTAGGACAGTGAATAAGTTTCTTTTCATTTTCTTCCCTCACATTTTCAAGTTTTTTTGTGGGCGACAGATCGTGTACAATCTTGAAAAATCGTACCTGTTGTTAGTCCCAAAACCTAACAGTTCAGAGTGTGGGCTCTAGCTACCCCTGTGGTTTTACGGGCTCCCCATGTTCGAAAATTTTGTTGTTCGTATCTGGATGAGAATGGTGCCGTTGTTTTGTTCTGTTTTAAATCAAGTCAAAAAGTACTCAAAAGTGTTGTTTCTGGCCCTTGTGATTAAGTTGAATGAACAATGCCTGGGAAGGGTGGCTTTCAAAGAAAACTGGACTTCTCACGTGATATATAAAGACTGGATATTACAAGACTCAAGCTCTCAACACAAAGCACGTTGTCGCTTGTGCCAAAAATCATTGGACTGCTCAAACATGGGGGAATCCGCCCCAGAAGCAGTGCTGTCATCTCTCCCGGATAATCCGGGAGACACCAGATTTTGGACCGTATCTCCCAGTCTCCAGGTTAGAGTATGAAATCCTCCCTGATAATCGCCGAATTTTGCCATTTCTTGTAGAGTCAACTTTCCGACAATAAAATTTCAAATATTTTGCGTTGTTTGAGTTATTTTTATACTGTTAACATCGAGCGTTTCCTTGTGATCTCCGGTATGCCATTATACTATAAGCAATAATGTGATTGGTGGGAAGAAAACTGATCAAGTCAAATGTTGTGCAACAACATCTTTTTCGCGCGTTTTGTGTCATCGCAAATTCGGGGCGATCGGAGTCAACAGTATCTTTTGCACAAATGACGTCATGTGCCATTCGTTATGACATCGTCTATCATCCCTTTGCTATCAATTCTCAATATTTGAAGACGTGGGGGGGTCGACAGCCCTGCAGAAGTCACAGGAGAGGGAGTAAGCACACAGAATTAGCAGCATTAATAACTGAGCGGTCAGTGCCAATTACCCAGTTTATGTCTTCAAAGGCAGCATCTTCATCTAGCTCTGACAAACCTGGTCCTTTGATGTCTTGTGGCTTACATTCAAGCCCTTCAGTACGTGATGCAAGTGCTGAAACACTAAGCTCATCTGCTTCTCTTAAACAAACGGTCGAAAAACAGTCGAAAACCGGTCAGTAAGTAGCACAGTCAAAACGTCGTCAGAGTTCCTCAAAACGAAAACTTGAAGAAGCTTCTAAAATCGACAGCGAAATAGACCAGAAGCTGCAGACTCTTGCAGAAACGCAGCAAAAATGCTACATAGTTTGTTGGTTTAATTGTTTGGATTGTTTCACTTTTCCTGGCTATTACTGGTCCTGGATTTTTGTAAATATGGTCCTTGAAAGTCCTGGAAAAGTCCTGGAATTTTGATGGACCATTGGTGTACGAACCCTGTTTCATGCATTAGGGTTGCAGGAAGCAGGGGTACCAAAATCACTGCAAGTCACTGATTTTAGGACTAACTTTAAGAACCAAGTGGTTTTTGAGTTCACTTCTTGTATATTTCCTACCAGGTTTTAGTAGGCAGTGCAAGAACCATGTATGAGTGTTGTGTTGAAGGAATGAAGTTTGAAGAATTCTTTGACGGTGAGGTTGCTCATACTATTGCTGGCATGATGCATGTGTACTTTATTCCTTTACAACATAACCTTCTAACTGCTGGGGTAGTGCAATTGAATAAGCACCAATCTGCTGTGCAAAAGGCCACCGGTTGAAACTCCTGCCATACCAACACACCGGGTCCTTATATAACTGAGGAGAAAGTGCTGCCTTTATAATGATATCTGCAGACGGTTAAACTTTCTAGTCTTCTGGGATAAAGACAATAAACTGTAGGCCCCATCTCACAACCTTTACACATTATACTGAGGGACAAGAAAGAACCCTCACACTGTTCGTAAAGAGTCGGGAACATAGTCCCCAGTGTAGTGGTCTATCACAAATTTACACGTACATGGGGTGGGGGGGATCATTACCCATTACTTCATTACTTGTAAACTGCATGACATGCCGTCTGACATAAGTCCCCCAGCCAGTGTTGTAAATTATTCTTCTACAGCCTTGGGGGGAATGGATAGCAAGGTAATTGCAATTTACAATAACACTCTGCTATCATGGCGTGAACTTTATTACTGCAGGTTTTGTTTTTATTCACAAGAGATATAATGAATAGTCATACATTTTATTAACATTATGCTAGGCAGACTTAGTGTCAGAAGAGAAGAGTTTAACCTCCCTTAAAAATGTTCCCGCGTTGTTTGTCTCTTCCTACTGAAAAGTATTTTAACCCTTTAAGTCCCAATATCAACATGCAAATTCTCCAAACTGATCTCCATACATTTCCTTTAAGAATTAGTTGAGAGAATTTAATGTAAGATCAAAGCATTTTCTCTTTGGTAATCTTTGTTAATTCTCATAACCTTATCTCTTGACAATGTATGGATATTGTTAGGAGAAAATTGATGTTGGTCACTATTGGGACTTAAAGAGTTAATAGGGTCATTTACAGAATTGTATGATACATCCGGATACCAGATAACTTTACTCCACAGGAACGATTCATGATTATTGTGGCTGATTGTTTAATATGACAGAAATAAATATTTTACAGGCATAAAGTAATAAGATAGTATTGGTCTTAATTAAATTGTATGTGGGTTCTTATGGTCAACATAAAGATGTTTACATGTATGATGTTGATTATAGTGATGACATTTGTGATGATGATGGCGATGAAAATGTTCAAAATTTTAAATTACACTAATTAAGTTTTAGATGCTGTTGTAATCTTGAAAACGTGAGCATGTATTTGTAACCATTATTTTTTGTGTATAACTGTTTATGCTTTGTTCCATAGATTGTGAATTGCCAGATACATTCCAGTCATGGTTTATCATCCTTCATCTTCACATATGGTAAGTTAGTCTTCCATTTTACAGGTTATACTGTAATAATCAACTCCTAAGGGCTCAAAACAAGTACCATCCAGTAATGTGGGACAAGTGGATGTTTTAAGCTTACACAAATGTACTTGCCCAATGAGCAAGGGTACATGTACAGACAAGTCATCCTCTTGCTAACAAAATCATTAAAAAAGAGGAGCAAAAAAGTGGTCCAGGCAAGGAAAATGTGAGGGCTGCTAACCCAAAGGTCAAGCTGCAATTCAAGTTTCTTTTTCTAGCCCTGCTATTGAATCACATCATAAAACACTTTTGCTCTTTTTTTTGTCTTGTTGTGTGATTTTTTTCCTGCTTGTCTTGAAGGATGTGCTTGGTGCGGCTGAAGGCTGAAGGCAAGGATGGTCGCTACATGTACAGAAAACTTGTTGAAATGATGTGGCATGATGTCGAGGAAAGGATGAAGAATCTTGGGGTATGGATGAAATGAAGCCAGCTTCAGCAAGCTCTCTAGCTCTTGCCGTGCCTCTAAGCCCCTGAGAGGTTCTAGAGAGTTTGTTCGCTGTCTTGACGGAAAGTTCTGACTACTCTTTATGAACTAGTAATATGCCTGTGTCACAGAAACTTGCAAAGCTCAGGGGAGGGTGGTCCATAAAATACCAGGAATGGAAGGGCGGCAAAGAACTGGAGTCAGGCGTAACTGAGATATAATCCATCTCCTTGTGGTTGGAGCAAATTAAAACCCAGTTTTCTGGTTTTAAAAAGGAGTAAATAAAAATGCTTATTTCTGTTGAGTCAAATATTGAAAAAAGTCCACTCCTTTTGTTCTTTTATCATTCATTCTTTTAATCTACATGTAAATGTTTTTTATCTGTAGTGATGACAACTGGCATGATCTCGGGTCTTAGGCCATGCCCATTAAGTAAATCTAAGAGAGAATAACTGGACAGAGAAGAAAATTCCCAGTGTAACCCTTGCGATACTGTATATGAGTTTCACTAAGTTATTCTTAGACCAATAATATTATTACAGCGTAAATGCTTGAAATAATCAGAAGTCGCTTTCTGGATAGCCCTGCAAACTTTTATTCAGTGTTGTCAAGAAATAATTCAATAGTGGCCATTACAATGTTCTGCATTGTTTGCTTTGAGGTAGTCCCACGTGGACTTGATGACGTTTCAAACAATCGGTTAAAATGTGCCAACGTCTCAGGAGTTTGACTTTCATTTAATAAATGTTCAATCTCTCAAAATAACTTTTTTAGTGAAATTCATATATCCCGGCTAATGCTCTAAGATTAGTGCCTCTTTGTCTCATTTTTCTTTCTTGGCGGTTTTGTTGCCCATTGTGGAAACGAAACTCGCTGTTGACTGGTGGCCCAAACCAGTTTCTACGTTGGTAACAGGTTGGGTTTTTTTATATAAACAAGTATCTTTCTTCTTCTCTTGCAGAAAATTGATAGTGTTGCTGTAAGAGATAATTTACGAGTGTTGACCAAACAGTTTTATGGACTGACAATAGCATTTGATGAGGTAAGATGCCAAATAATTGCGTAATTTAAGTCCAGAAAATGTACTTTCCAAGTATAAGACATCATATGTAATGTAAAACAAGTGAAACTGTTTCTTAGCATACACAATAGTACATTGTGAGGGGGTTGGGGGGCGGGAAAGGGTAGGGGTCCAAATCTCCCGCCTCCCATGCCTTGCATTCTCAGTTTCCGCCTCGTTTTCTTTACCCTGGGTACCAGAGGTTTTTCTCGCCTGCGGCGGGAATTTTCGATGTTGGCCGAAGGCCGACACATCTTCGGCTGTAGGCCGAAGCCGCGAGAAAAACTTTTCGCGCGGGTCACTATAAAGACTTGACAGAAACCGGAAACCGCGCTAGAAAAGTCTCTGGCACCCAGGGTACGTTTTCTTGGCTTCCTCCCTTTCACCCTTTTATTAAGCAATGTTGCGTAATAGGCCATTTCCGAGTTGCTCCAAGGCAGGCTTAACGCGAAGCCATTGATATCAAAATGATTTTTTTTTATTCTCGTGCATGTGAAACTGATGATCGCAAGAAAGATTTTGCACTCGTTTTGAAGGCGAGGGTTTTTTGAACTTGGAAGTGGCCTGTTTCCCCTAACTTCTTCCGCTTTCTGCCGTTTAAGAATTCCCCCTGTTCCGCTCTTTCCTCTCTCAAGAATGGGTTGGAATAGTTATTAATACCATAATTACTTTTTCAGGGACTTTTGTGTGATGATAACGTCCTAGCTGCAGCATTATGGAGGTACAATACGGCGTTCCTGTATTAAATAAACGTGCAACATTCAATATATAATTCCTTCTCCCTAAATATCCATCCTTAGGGTGTTTGGACCACGACGGCAGTGAAGACTTCACTGACAAAGTGTAATCGCGGTATTAATTGCAGACGCAATCGTGATGTTTTTAACTCGCTAGATTTGTTGTCAAGTGTTGACGAGTTTTCTTTGTTTATTCATGTCTTCCAAGAGACCGTCACAAACAGTGCGACGCTTGTTTAGAGTTGTTGTTTTGCTTTTTGTATTTTGTTTGCTGTCGTCGTCGCCGTCTTTGCGTAAACTCCTCATTGTCAAGAATAGCCTGCAAGCAAACTCTTTATCTGAGTGGCGAGCAAAGCGTTCCGCAAGAGAATGCACAAGCGAGCGACGGAGCCGCGAGGGGCAGGGAAGAAGGAGAGAGCTGTCTTTCTTTCCCGCTCTCGCGTCTACTTGCGCGTATCGTTTTGTAGCATCACTTATTTTACCTCGCCCGTTGATTTGTTTTTACTCACTTTTTCGGCTCGCCTTGTGTATCTTTCTGATAGTTTTAGAACAGGCCGCGGTCGCGGCAGATAACACTGTCCTCGATCTGAATAATTCTTCATACTTGTGTTTCTTACGAACGAAGGGAATCCAGTAATTGATAATTCCTCTTACTAATTGTTATTATTTTTTGTTTTAGGAATTTCTTTCATAACAAAAAACAAACCGATGCTG
>CALNXK010000106.1:1160000-1162500 GCA_942486035.1 Porites lobata | reverse complement strand
AAGGATTTCCGTCTCTACCTTGTTCATGAATATATTAGAAAAGGCGACTGCTATTTTCGTGCCCATGGCCGTACCATGTGTTTGAAGGTAGTTTTTTCCATTAAACTGGAAAGAGTTTTCTTGGAGAATTAGCCTGAGCGCTCGTTTTAGTAGTTGTGTAGGGATAGGAGGTTCGTTTCTATAGAATATTTCGTATGCTCTGCATACCGTGTCTATTCCCTCCTCTTGCGGTATATTTGTATACAAGCTCGTAACGTCCATTGAAACAAGTATGACGTCCACTGGGACTTTCGTATTTTCTATGAAATTGACGAAGTCGGTAGTATCTTTAAGATAAGACTTTTGTTGTTGTGCTATCGGCTGAAGGAGTTTGTCGACAAATGATGATAATTTCTCTGTTGGGCCATCACACCCTGATACTATCGGTCTGCCGACCGGGGACGGCTTGTGTATCTTAGTGAGGGTGTAAAATTCTGGAATTCGAGGCGGATTTGGTGTTTGACAATTAAAGCCATTTTTTAGTCATGTCGTCTATGTGATCCCCGTTGTGGAGGTCTGCAATAAGTTATTTAACTTTATGGTTTGTCTCAGTGACCATGGGTGATGCAAGAGGCCTGTAGTTGTCTTTGTTGTCTAGTAGAATTTGGCCTTCTTTAATTTTGTCTTGTGTGTTCATGACTACGGTTGTTGTTCCTTTATCGGCCTTTTTAAGGTTTATTTCAGTGTCACGTTTTAGGGCTCTCAGAGCCTCACGTTCGGCCGGAGGCAGATTATTTTTTGGCTTTGTTATTTCTATTTCTGCAAGGTCGCTTTTAACCTGTTCTAGGTAACTTTCAAGGGCTACTGATCGTTGTATTGGCGGTTCCCATGCAGATTTGACGTGATAAGGATGGGGTTCTTTGTTTTCCCCTCGAAATATGTACATGAGACGCATTCTTCTTGCAAACTGATCAAAGTCACGCAAGAGTTGTTGCCTGATTTGTGTTTGTTTTGTAACGGGTGTTGGAATGAATTTAAGCCCTTTTGCCAGTAAATTAATCTGGTCATTTGTAAGTTCTTTGTTTGAGAGGTTTTTTATGTGTTTTTTGTTCGCCTCTATAGTGATAGTTGAATGTTTCTGGCGTCTGACCTTTCTGCGCTCTTTGCGCTTATTGGTTGCTAGATTACCCAAGATTACCCAAGCTGAAGGTGCGATAAAAGCTTTAAAAAGGCACACGGAGAAGGGAACCTGCCCAGAAACCCTACAATATAGGGCGAGGGCTAAAATAATAGCGGACGAGGACTTCAAGAGAGAGATAAAACAAATCCGCAAGAACGCGGAGCAAGAAACACTCAATGCGATTATACGATTCCATAAAAGAGAAATCGGCCGTTTTAAGGCCGAAGCCAAGAAAGGAAAGCGAGCCACACCGGCTATAGCACTGAACACTAAGAACTGTAGTACGATCGAACCAGCGCGGGCAGCGCAAGCTGAAAACAATGTAACGATCGAATCAGTAAAGCAAATTGCTGTTAACCTCCAGGCACAAATCGCCCAGTTCGGCAATATGATGCAACAACTAGGAGCCATTGAAAATAAAGAAGTTCAAAAGTACACATGTGTATTCTCTGACTCCCACCACAAACATGGGGCCAAAAAACAAATTTTAAAAGCCAAACGGCTAGCAACCAATAAGCGCAAAGAGCGCAGAAAGGTCAGACGCCAGAAACATTCAACTATCACTATAGAGGCGAACAAAAAACACATAAAAAACCTCTCAAACAAAGAACTTACAAATGACCAGATTAATTTACTGGCAAAAGGGCTTAAATTCATTCCAACACCCGTTACAAAACAAACACAAATCAGGCAACAACTCTTGCGTGACTTTGATCAGTTTGCAAGAAGAATGCGTCTCATGTACATATTTCGAGGGGAAAACAAAGAACCCCATCCTTATCACGTCAAATCTGCATGGGAACCGCCAATACAACGATCAGTAGCCCTTGAAAGTTACCTAGAACAGGTTAAAAGCGACCTTGCAGAAATAGAAATAACAAAGCCAAAAAATAATCTGCCTCCGGCCGAACGTGAGGCTCTGAGAGCCCTAAAACGTGACACTGAAATAAACCTTTAAAAGGCCGATAAAGGAACAACAACCGTAGTCATGAACACACAAGACAAAATTAAAGAAGGCCAAATTCTACTAGACAACAAAGACAACTACAGGCCTCTTGCATCACCCATGGTCACTGGGACAAACCATAAAGTTAAACAACTTATTGTAGACCTCCACAACGGGGATCACATAGACGACATGACTAAAAAATGGCTTTGTCAAACACCAAATCCGCCTCGAATTCCAGAATTTTACACCCTCACTAAGATACACAAGCCGTCCCCGGTCGGCAGACCGATAGTATCAGGGTGTGATGGCCCAACAGAGAAATTATCATTATTTGTCGACAAACTCCTTCAGCCGATAGCACAACAACAAAAGTCTTATCTTAAAGATACTAC
>CALNXK010000106.1:1057500-1150000 GCA_942486035.1 Porites lobata | reverse complement strand
CTAACTTCATGTAGTAAAGGGCAGTACCCATGTTGGACCAACCCACGTGGGACATCACATCAGCGAGCTGTGATCCAGACAAAGCGAGGGTAATGGCGGAGCCCGAGCGGAAACCGTGCAGAGTCTCGCCTTCATCAATTTTCGCGTCCTTTAAATAATATTTCAAGCGGGCTTCTGCGGAAGAACTTGTAAGGGGCATATTGACGATATGACCCTGGTGATTAGTGGGGCGAAATAAGTAGCCGTTGGAGAGAGTTATGCGTAGTTCTGAGGTGACAGCCACATATGTTTCAATTGCCTTGACCGGGCAAAGCTGGGGATTTGAATGGCGACGAATTCCAAAGACGTTATAGGCGCCGTCTCGTAAAGTTTTACCCCAAACATGATTAAATAAAAAGCCATCGTCTTTAGGGAAACGCATAATTTCTGCGGTTTTCACACATCCCAGATCAGAACCTCTATCCGCGCTGAAGAATAGAGTTTTAAAGAATGCTTGATCTCGAGCCAGAATAAAGAGAGCGGAAGGGCTGACTGCCGGATCCGCCATTTTTCTATCCCATAACCTTGCCAGAAGTAAGAGCTTCGGTAGAAAAAACGGGACTGCTTGCTTGGGGACGATATGAGCACGCAATTGTTCCTCAGATACAGCCTTAAGATAACCTTGGACTGGAGAAGAAGCAGCAGGATTACCAAAACCTAGCATACTATTCCATTCGCCAGAACGGCCGGCCTCGTTAAATATTGCACGAAGTTTTCCAATATAGGAATCCACGGTTTTAAACGCGAGTCGCTTGGGGAAACCGCAATCAGAAGCATCTTGGTTTGGGGCATTTACACATTCAGCTACATGGACAACCCTTTTCCCGTGACGATCTTTCCAAATCAGAAAACGCGAAACATCTTCGGGGGTGGCGGAATAGATAGACTTTGTATTAGGCAAAGAGGCTAAAAAGGTTTCAAACTCCACGCAAAGAGGATTTTTGCTTTGAATACGAAGACGTGTTGGCCGTTTGTGTAAGCTGTTGCAAACGAGCATCAATGGCTGCGAGATCCACTTTTATTTTCGAGGCAGGCTGACGTGGGACTGACTTTCTTTTGTAGCCACACATTTGGCAAAAACGAAACAAATGGTCGTTGGCATAAGCACATGAAGGGCAAGCTACAGCGGGGATAAAAAACCGCTGTACTTGTGGGGAGATCCTAATAGGGAAGACAGATGAAAGACTAAATGAGAATAAATACCAAATATAGTTGAAAATAACTAAATAAAATTAAGGAGAGACGAAAAGTACAAGACTCGATGACTTTATTGAAATTACATCTTAATGACAGAAACACATCAAATGCAACAGCAAAATGGATTTGCTCGCTTGATAATCCTTAAACAGTATGAAATACTGCGAGTCTAATTATTTGAAATCCGGAAAACCCAAAGGTCCCAGGGGATCGGCCTGTCACCCAAGATACCATCCCTGGAAGGGGTGAGAAGAACGCCACTAGCCCCTTTAGAGGCTAGCAAGGAGCTGGAAGAGCATGCGGACAGAAGCAAAGGCCACCAAAAACGATGTGGGATCACGTCTGGGACAACAAAGGTGTATGGCAACTTAAGGCTATTAAGATACTTAAAGACCTTGGGAATAAGGCAAATGGGCGGGAAAATGTAAGGATTCGAAAAAATCTCAGGTCGATACAAGTTAGGGGATTGTGCAAACACATTAACCCCCAAAGCATTAACTAAGGGACTTTCAGAAAAAAATGGTGGAGGTTTGCCAGATAGGTCAGTTTGGACATTTGAAGCTTGTGCCGTAAGATCAACGGAGTGACCTTTAGGACCGCCATACAGACTTTGGACCAAATCCCACGTTTTTGGACTAAGTCTAGAGTCCTGAAAGCTTAGCCGACGGGAGGGAGAATCCGCAGGGTTCTCAGGGCCAGGAACATAGTAGACATGCAGATCAACGTTAAGATGCATGGTAGTTTGAAACAAGCACTTAAGAGCGGTCACCAAAGAGTGGGAACGGGAACCACGCCTGTTCCAAGAGTGAAGCAAAACCTGACTGTCAACAAATGCATCCACCCATGAGTTTCTTACCGTATTCCCAAAGGATTGTAAGGCATTGTTGAGGGCAAGAGTTTCCTTGGTAGCAATGTCGGCCCCAATAACAGAAGAATCCCAGTAGTCGAAAGTGCTAACAGTAATGGCACCCGGACTCAATACACCTCCCCAAGCAAAAGAGGAAGAATCCGAGAACAAACGAAAATGGCAGTGTTTCTCGGAACGCCAAGGAAGGAAGCCGTTCCAGGTTTCCAAAAAGAGCCAATGCTCCAACTCCTGTCTCAAGGGCCCGGATAGTTTGACCGGTCGAGATGAGCGCACAGCACGAGAAAGGGCCAAGTTAATTTCGTTTGTATAAAGCCTTGCACCTGGCACGGCCAGAACCATTGAAATGCACTTCCCTCCTAACCTTTGGAGAGTAACCAGGTCGATGGATTCTGAACTAAGAGCCTGCTTGAGAAGAGTAAGAAACTTTTCTTTCTTGTGAGGCAATAACATGAAGGCCTGTTTCTCAGAATCGGAAATAAAACCCAAGTAAGAGACTTGCTTGCAAGGTACCAAAGTCGATTTATCCAAACCAATAAAATAACCGAGGGAGGAAAGGATAAAACACGTAAGAAAGATAGCAGCGTTGGCTAAAGCCAAATTAATGCTATCCTGGGAGGGCAAATTTTGATAAGCAACCGGAAGACAACCATTAGGGAAAGAAAGCTGACTACTGTGACGGTCGTCGATGTACAGCGAAGAAGGAATGCCAAGCGACCGTAGATAATGAGAGGCAAGGAGGCCAGTGGAGTGATAAATGTAGGCGGACGATTTCCAACCAAATGGAATACAACAACTGACAAAAAACCATCCGCCCCACTCGAATCCAAAAAATGTCCGGCCGGCTGTCCACTGAGAGTTGGATATGGTCGTAACCGGATTTGTCATCGCAGACAGTTTGAAAGAAGCCAGGGAGAACATACTTGGGTAAGTGCTGAACACTGTCCAATTTAAAAGGGCGGTCTTGAGTCCAAAGGTTGAGAAATCTGTCGTCATTACAAAGGCGTGGTTTAGTAGGTTCTACTGTAAGCGGCATGACCAGGTGTGGAGGTGGACATTCCCCTACCTTGCCCCAGAGGGAGATGGCGCCTGAAGCTAATCTCTCGATAAGAGTATCAGAAATAAACTGGGCAAACGCCTTACAAGAAGGATGATTAGCAAAAATGCGAGCAGGCGGTCTTTCGCAGTTATAATTGACTCCCTTATAGCTTCCTTTATAATGGGTGAAAAACTTGTCAACGTGGATAAAGTTATGAATCCAGTCCAGTACTTCAGAGAAATTGTTATCAGACGATTGAAATAACTTGTCCCATTGATCTAAATGGCGATGGAGTTCACCCGCTCTAAAGGAACTTGAGTCACGGAAGGCCAAAAGGGAGGCGTCGGCAAACGCTTCTCCCGCGATAACTGAGGAGATGAAATCTTGACTAATATGGGCGTCGTCTGCCATTTCCTGGGCCTTAGTAAGAAGAGATCCCTTATAATTGACCCAACGTGGCGAGTTAACAGAAATCTTGGCAGGATCAAAGTTTG
This sequence comes from Porites lobata, assembly GCA_942486035.1. NCBI lineage: Eukaryota > Metazoa > Cnidaria > Anthozoa > Scleractinia > Poritidae > Porites > Porites lobata. The sequence goes on along the minus strand of CALNXK010000106.1, from coordinate 1,146,366 downwards.
GAGTCTTTTCCCAGTCATGAAAAGGCATCTTGAAAAACTAGAACAGAAGAAAGAATAGGTAAGGCCCAGGGAATGGCACTCAGCCCCGGTAATCCGAGAGGGAACATTCGTTCCCCTTGAGAATGCCACCCGAGGGAAGAAGAAAGAGGAGCGAGAACAATATAGCGAGTGGACAACAATACAGCGAGTGGAGAACACTATAGCGAGTGGGCAAAATAAAATATATAAAAAAAATATAAGTCGGTATTAAGGGATAAAAGGGTGAAGGATTAAAGACGGGTAACCCCGAAATAACAAAAAATAAAGGAAACATAAGGCAAGTAAAAAACAATGCACTATTCGCCTAAAGGAAAATCTTTATTGCATAAGATGATACAACAAAATTATGTTGAAGGATGGTTAAATCGAGGCTGAGCAGCAGAAGAAGGCTGACGAGAAGGAGCGCCGCCGCGCTTCCAACACTGGGGAGACTTATGCCCTGGTTCACCACATTTGTAACAAATAACGCGAGAGGGTGGCCGCTGACATGATAGGCTTGAAAATACGGTTGCCGATATGGCAAACTTCCTCTACGCGTCTGTGTGCGAAATGGTGTGGACCGCTGGAAAGACTTGTCAACCTTCGAGATCGTTTCGATAACACGGGAAAAATCCTTGTCAGCTAACAAAGCAAGGAAATACGCCTTGAACTGCTCAGCTGGGACGTTGAACTTCTATCTCAAAGTCGAAGCGATAACATCATAGCTGGCGGCCTTGGGGTGACTGGAGGACTTTGCAACAGAAGCTAATTCTTCGGCGTAACGAAGCGCTTCGTTCTTGTCGAAGTCCTCAACTCTTCTGCCACCATAATATGAAATTCTCTGTATCAATGACTCGACTGAGGTGCCTTGCGCACTTTCGAGAGCTTTAATACGCTGTTGTAAGGCCTAAAAAAGAAAAATAGGCAGTCAAAACTAAGCCCTAAAAGCGACAAAACATCGATAATAAAATCCATGAATAAATTCAAGGCAATAATAAATAAACAGCTTTTATAATAAAAGATCGGGAGAGAAAAAGCAAACAAAATTAAATACAACAGGCAAAATAAACTAGCCCCAGCGGGACTGCCGGTGTAATCGAGCGGTAAATACGCAAATGAATAAAACAAAAGGGCAAACAAGGAGGCGCAACAACTAAACGAACTGTAGGCGGAGCAAAAGTAAAAGGGGGTTTTAAAGATGAAAATAAACAAGCATACGAATTCAGAATTGCCCGCGAAGCCCACGAAAAGAGGGCAAAGGTTGAGAATCAGGGCGAAAAACAAACCAAACAAAATTATAGCCCGCGAGGCCCACATAAAGGGGCAAATAGTTTATAACGGCGAATAATATACAAAACAAAATACGGCTCACACAGCTCACACGAAACGAGGGCAAACGTTAAAAGCAGGGCGAATATTTTACAAAACAAAGTTTTAGCCCGCACAGCCCACTCGTAAAGAGGGCAAACGTTAAAAGCAGGGCAAATAATATGCAAAATTTAGCCCGCTGAGCTCACACAAAACGAGGGTAAACTTTAAAAGCAATTTAAGGTGGCTCCGTGATTAACACAAGCGCATTTAGCTGTGACAAATTTTCCGTCATAACGTTTTCGACTTTAACGCGATGGCTGCGAAACTTTTCAATTAACAACAGATATCATTCGGCAATAATACGAAATATTCCGATTTCATTGATGGTAAATATTTCTTGAGAAATTAGCGCTTAAAAGGACCCTACTGTTCAAAGAAAATCGCGTCTAGTAAAAAATTTTGCTGATATTTTTTGCTGAAATTTCTGGTATCGGCTTCCATTGATATAATAAATATGCCAGAGGAATTTCAGAAAAATCGTTGGAGCAGAATTCCGTAACTAAAAGTCGCTCAAAATTCAGCTGTGAAATTGTTTTGGAATTTCAAAAATAAATTGCTATCAGGTAGAAGGAGCCACCAGTTCGAATTTTCGGGACATGTAAATTCAACGTTTGCTAATTCTTAAAACAAAAGCCGATTGCCTATCGTGCTATTCTTTAAAAGGTACTTTTTAGTTTTAGAAGCACTATACATCGCTCCAAACCTGCTCTGAAGTAGAATGACTTGTTCTTCGACAGTTTTAAAATATCCCTCGGCAGTTTTGGCTCAAACTCCTGCTGCGTACATTTTGATGTATTGCAATGCATTTTCAAGGACTTTTACTGCTGTTCGTTGCTTCCAACTCAGGAAAAAAGTATTGAGATTGGACGCTACCTCGTATCAGAGCTCAGATAGAACTTTCCAGCAACTTTTTAGAACTTTCTGGTATCGGCTTTAATTGATATAATAAATATGCCAGAGGAATTTCAGAAAAATCGTTGGAGCAGAAGTCCGTAACTAAAAGTCCGTCAAAATTCAGCTGTGAAATTGTTTTGGAATTTCAAAAATAAATTACTATCAGGAAGAAGGAGACACCAATTTCAATTTTCGGGACAAGCAACTTTAGTGTGTTTCCTAATTCTGAAAACAGAAGCCGATTGCCTATCGTGCTATTCTTTAAAAGGTACTTTTCAGTTTTTAGAAGCACTATAAATTGCTCCAAACTTTGCTCTGACATCGAATGACTAGCTTGTTCCTCGACATTTTTAAAATATCCCTTGGCAGTTTTGGTTCAAACCCCTGCTACATACATTTTGATGTATTGCAAAGCATCCTCAACGGCTTTTCCTGCTTTACGTTGTTTCCAAATCAGGAAAAAGTTATTGGGATTGTAAGCTACCTAGTATCGAAGCTCAGATAGAACTGTCCAGTACCTTTGTTTATGACCAGAAAATGAGCACGAGGGCCAGCTCTGCGAGGAATTCGCACCTCAGCCAGGGGGGACGAGTGACAATGATACCCATGTCTGTGAACCGATCTGTATAAACATGTATTACAGAGCAAAACATAATAATCAAGAAAAAAATACCCATTCATTGAAGGAAGGAGTGACAAAAATTTCAGAGTTGTAAATTTATTCACGGGCAGTATTTTTGCGATAATTTTATTTTGCACTGTGATGTTATTTGGTTCACAAGCATGGTCATCATTGTCGTTCGTCCCCCCTGGGTGAGGTGCGAATTCCACGCAGAACTGCCGCTCGTGCTCACTTTGTAGTCATAAACAAAGGTGCTGGACAGTTCTTTCTGAGTTCTGATACGAGGTAGCGTCCAATCTCAATACTTTTTTCCTGAGTTGGAAGCAACGAACGGCAGTAAAAGTCGTTGAAAATGCATGGCAATACATCAAAATGTATGCAGCAGGAGTTTGAGCCAAAACTGCCAAGGGATATTTTAAAACTGTCGGCGAACAAGTCATTCTACTTCAGAGCAAGGTTTGGAGCAATTTATAGTTCTTCTAAAACTAAAAAGTACCTTCCAAAGAATAGCACGATAGGCAATCGGCTTTTGTTTTAAGAATTAGCAAGCGTTGAATTTACTTGTCCCGCAAATTCAAACTGGTGGCTCCTTCTACTTGATAGTAATTTATTTTTGAAATTCCGAAACAATTTCACAGCTGAATTTTGAGCGACTTTTAGTTACGGAATTCTGCTCCAAAGATTTTTCTGAAATTCCTCTGGCATATTTATTATATCAATTAAAGCCGATACCAGTTATTTCAGTACAAAATATCAGCAAAATTTTTTACTAGACGCGATTTTCTTTGAACAGTAGGGTCCTTTTAAGCACTAATTTCTCAAGAAATATTTACCATCAGTGAAATCGGAATATTTTGTGTTATTGCCGGATGATATCTGTTGTTCTTTGCCAAGTTTCGCAGCCATCGCGTTAAAAACCAAAAAGTTATGACGGAAAATTTGTCACGGTTAAATGCTCTTGTATTAATTACGGAGCCACCTTAAATACAGTGTAATACGGTAAACAAAACAAAATTATATGCCGCACTAGCCCACACGAAACGAAGGTAAACTTTTAGAAGCAGAACGAATATACAAATAAAAATTTAGCCCGCACAGCCCACATAAAACGAGGGCAAACGTTAAAAGCAGGGCGAATAATTTATCAAACAAAATGTAGCCCGCACAGCCCACACGAAACGAGGGCAAAAGTTAAGAGCAGGGCAAATAATATATCAGACAAAATTTAGCCCGCACAGCCCACACGAAACGAGGGCAAACGTTAAAAGCCGGGCATATAATATATCAGACAAAATTTAGCCCGCACAGCCCATACGAAACGAGGGCAAACGTTAAGAAGCAGGGCGAATAATATATCCAACAAAATTTAGCCCGCACAGCCGGTAGAAAAGCGGGCAAATGTTAAGAAGCAGGGCAAATAATATACTAAGTGAAAATGAACAACAGCTCGCGTAGGGCAAACAACCTACAAGGTTTGGAAGCGAAATACTAGAGAACCAGAACGAAACACGTGGCAACGAACGGATAAAATAAAGTTTAACAAACCTCCAAAGAAACTTCGTTTGCTTGCACTGGCGCTTGTGCAGGCGGTTGAGCTTGTTCCTCTGGCGCTACTGGTGCTTGAGCTTGTTCTGCTAACGCCGCCGGTGCTTGACCTTCTTGTGCTTGGTTTTGTAAGACAACTTGAGCTTGTTGGACTGCATCTGCAGGGACCTGCGGGTCAGCCATGTTAATCTGAACAGCTCAGCAGCTTCGAGAGAATGGCATAACTCCTTTGTCTACTCTGCCTTTTATACGCGCGAGGTAGGACCGCTGAGAATAGTATATTTTCTGTATATTCGTGTTTTTTCCTAATCAACCTGGTGAAGACTTTTATTGGCCGGTGAAAGTATTGTATACCTCAGCCTTTTTCACGTTGTCAATGTTTGATCAGTCTTTGCAGTAGTCTTTTTGACTTTAATTCTATGCTCACTAATAAAAGAAAGCCCCGATAACTTTACGGGCCCGAAAACCTGTTTTATGTTTGTCGTGTTTCAATAATTTTCAAAATGATACAATGAAACTATCAGTTTACGAAGCAAAATTGACCGGTTTGTGGGCTAGGAACTGTGCTACTATTCAACAGGTTTTGATTTCAAAATCTGCCTTTGTACCCGAAAAGTTACCGGGTCTTTCGAGAAACGAGCCCCTGAAGTCAACTTGAGAATAAAACAATACCACGACAATACAACTCAATTCCCCCCACCATGGAAACTATAAAGGAATGGGTACAAGCTTCCGGCGCAATGATTTCTGGGATCGTATGTATGATTGGTTAGTGGTTCCTTGAATATCATCATCCACCAATCATAACTAACGCTCGTCCACCCAAACTATCCCAGAAATCACGGCGCCAAAAGCTAGTACCCATTCTTCCTAGAGTTTCTGGAGAGGGGAATTGGCCAATTTGTGATTGAGGCTTGACAGAGAGTAGAGACTGGGTCGATGTTGTGCTGAATAGCACTATGGGACTGTCTTGGGTCATGAATTTTTCTCCAGTTTCCTATGCAGTTCCGTAAGAAGTGATAGCATCCCCAAAACAGTCCCATAGGGCATTTCGACTCGACATTGACTCAGTCTTGCAAGTAACCGGACACCGGCCATTACAATAATCATATTTAAAGAGGGATGCGTAGGTTGCTTACCATTTACAGTTATGAAAAGTTTCCAGAAAATCCGGCCGGAAGGTAAATAAAAAACGACTTTTTGGGCCTTTCCAGCGAAAATTCCCAGGCGTAGCGGGACATCTGAAAAGGTAGTCCTACTTTTCTGTACAGAATATTCCAAACGGAAATTCGTGTTCTATTTTTTCAAAGCCATCTCTGATACCAGTTTCAGGCTTCGCGGCCGTTTTTCGGTAAATGGAACTGATTTATTTGTTATTATTCATCATTGTAATTGTTGTGGCGAATGCATTTAACTAAATTAAAAATTTGTACAAATGGTTAATGCGATTCCGGCGGTTTTCCCATATAAATGGTAAACAACAGTAATAACATGGTAGATTGTTATTTTTTACCTCCAATATCGATTGAGTGTTGTACATATTCAACATCGGTGGTTTGAAAAAGACTCCGCGCCTCTGTTCATGTAGAAGACTTTCTCTTGCGGAAAATAGTTGTTAAAGTAGCAATAAAGAATACGAGGACGCCGTGATGTCAGCAAGCCACATTTCAAGGCATTTTTTATGTTTATTTGTTCTGCCCAAATCTGGTTAAAAATATACACATTTGGTTGATTAAACTTATCAATCGCGATAGACTGTCTTGCTTTCCACTTCAAGCATTTCAACTTTGTTCCCAAACACCACAGTATCGACACAGTAATCATGTCAAACCTCTCTAACGTATAGGTCTTAGCATCTTTTGCGCCCACAGAAGGCTGCCGTAAACCTTAATCATTTTTCATTCGAGGATTACCCGTCCGGTTGAACACAGCGTCTCATGGTATTTTTCCCTAAATTGTTAATGTTTGTTTCGACCAGAGAGACCATTAGTACAGCTAGAAAGAGTTACCTAAAATATGAAGACCTTGCAAATATGGACTTCAAAACATCGTAAAAACAACGGATAAGGCCTAGAGAATTTGTAAGTGCTTGCTTTCTAAAGGCACGAACTACGGAAAACGAACAGAAAAAAGTCCTAACATCACGTATACGTCTGTAAAAATACAAACATACAAAAAATAAATTTACCTACTTCATCTCTTATAAACAAGACACACGGTTTTCTATTTTAAGGCTCTCTTTCCAGCAGTTTTAACAATTTTTCTACCCGAGTTGAAATAAAAATTCAGAAGAACTACGATAGGCTCTATTTAAGTCGTATTTTACAACAACATTGTAAGGGGTTTTTCTAGATAGTTTTTGAAAGCGGACAGCCACTGCGCTCCAACGGCGCCATCTACAACTCGGTGATCGCAGCTGAGAGTAACAGACATGACTGTTCCAGTGGTGTAACTGTTGAGAATAAGAAGACAGATTATCAGCACACGGACTGGTCGATACAATTGCGATTGGCTATTGGCCTTTCAAAGAAATTGAGTTCAACCAATCACATCACGAAGCAAATCCATGCAGCTATCGTCAAGCGCGGGAAAATGTTTAACTTCTGATGTGTCAAAAACTTGACCAATCAGAAGAAAAAAAATGGTCACATGCAGTTGCCCGCGATTGACAACAGCTACATGTGTTTGCTTCGAGATGTGATTGGTTTATTTCAATTTCAGCACGAAGTGTGATTGGCCTGAATAACTTCTTGCCGCTGTGCAATGGGAAACTTTTAGTTATTGGCCGAGCGTTTGAGAATTGTAGTCAGATGAGTAACAGACGTGCAAAGCGTGCGCGCATAAAACACGCGAGCTCTAATGGGAACGAGATCGGCGAGAGTCCCCGACATTGACTGGGGTGAGCAACAACAACAACTTCTTATTAGCTGGCGGCTATTCCAAAGCAAAAACAAAAAGGGTCAGTTTTCATGGGTTCCCTGAGTTGCGTTAAGGATTATGTACCTGATTCCTGAGCCGCAGATGAGCCTCTAGCGCAAGCTGAATCACGATAAAACTTTCTTGAAAGCTATAAACATGTTTAACCAACTTACCCTTTTTCGCTATTTTCATCTACTATGACTTGCTTCTCTGCTTTTCCTACTGCCAATATGCAGGCCTATGAAAAGGGAAAAACGACAACGGACGGGTAATGCACTGTATCTATGTACTGGAGCTTGTTTATATCATCAAAAGACAGCCTTCGTTGCTTTAACCGGGTAAGTCTGCGAGCAGACTCTTTCAGTCAATCGAGTCGAGGCTTACCCTATATGCTCGAGACTTTTCGCCCCCGGGGGGTACTCCCTATAATGGCCTATACGGGAATGCTTCTCCCGAAAGGGGTACCTTTTCCAGGCTTCTGGTATATGAAAGGGTTGGGATTTCACAAACCTGATAGAGAACCTGGGAACGAGATTGGGATTTCACTAGTTGAAGAATATAAAATGGTAGGGTAATCTGTCTTTCCGTCTGCAAAAAGACCCAAGGCCCGGTTCAGACGCCGCACTTTTCATGAGCCGAACCTAATAAATTGAATTAAGTGCATGGAACGTTCGGCGTCTGAATCAGTTAGGAACGCCTGTTTCAATTTGGAACGGCTCAGTCGCTCTTTTCGCCTAGCCCGGTCGGGAATTTCGCCTTTGGAGCGACTTTGGAACGGCTTTGATTCAGACGCCAAAATTTTCATGTACCAAAGCTAATGCATAAACTATTATAACGTATTTTGTAGGCAGTTTGACCGAAATGAGCATTTTTCTTGTTTTCGGAATTTATTTCAGCTGCAATTAAGGTCAGCGTCTGAATCAATTCAGCCGTTCTTAATAGTTTGGGTCGGCCTTAATTCGAATTAGGTCCGGCGTCTGAATCGGGCCTAAGAGGGCTAATAGAAGAAATTATGGCTCTGAAAAAGTCGAAAAATGTATTGGTTTTGTGACTTTTTCATATTCTAAAGATAGTGCATCTACAGCGGTTAAAAGGGATGAAAAGACGTTCTAAACTAGGTATTTGTCAATGGAAGAGATACAAAAAGGGGTACCTTCGCTATCAAAAATGGTACATAGCTGGGGTAAGAGGTTGCACCCTTCCAGTGTGAGACTTAAACTTTGTTGAGAACCCCGCCCCACCAGACTTCCCGCTGATCGTGGCTTCGGCTTTTAGCCGACACCAACGGATTCGGCCGTCTGCAAGAAAAAAAAAGCCTGTGGTACCCAGAGTAGTGGAGGCTCGGCAGGACTACCATCTGGACGAAATGCTACTAGTCTAAAACAGGGCCGTGATGATGATGGTTTGAAGCACGTCCAAACAAAACGACTAACGAAAATGTATCATGGAGTTTACTCTTTAAGGAATTTTGTCACTTGTAAAACACCGATCCTTGAGTAACCGTTGTAGCAGTAATAATAACAAAAAAACAGCAAGCGCAGGAATAGTTTCCTTCGCAGCCGCTAAGGCCGGAGTCACGCAATGTTCCCCGCCCCCATTGTGTGACTCCGGCCCGAGCGGCTGTGAAAGAGATTAGCACGGGAACGTCCCCCGCACGCGATCATTTTCCCTCTTCGTAGCCTCCGTACAAATAAAGAGGCCCTTGCGGAGGAGAGAAACTCAATCCGGTTAAAAAAAAAATATGCGGGTTCATCAATTTCCGGATTCGTGTGTACCTGGTCTGACTTTTCAACCGGAATTTCAGGTTTTCCCAGCATGTTCATGATAAATACCGCACATTTGCACACTTACTTGAGGTGGGTTTATGATTGCAGAAAAGTTCTTGACTCCGTACATGCCGAGATTTGATACTGTTATTGTTCCTCCTTGGAATTCATGAGGTTGAAGTTTGTTATCCCTCGCTTTCTCTGCTAGAGCATTGGTGTCAGCACTTATGTCTTGTAAACCCTGACAGAGGTAATTGGACAAAGTTTAAAATAAACAGTGGAGAAAGTTGAGTTTGAGTGGTAGCATAATGTATCAACACGTTTTCCGAAAAAAAAAATTACTAACTGTTCGTATTGCTTTCAAGACGTCAGCAACAAAATGAGATAGCCTTTTTGTTCTAAAGGTGATTTGGGTAAAATTTTTACACCCATCGAGTATAATCACAGCGTTTCTTTGAACAATAAGCTCAGCTGAATTAGTATTGTGTACACCATTTTTACCATGCAGCACAGAATATAAATGTGTATCATTTTAGTACAGTACCTTTTTATCTGCATTGAAGACAATCGGTGTAATAAGTCCTGATTCCGTACTGACAGCTACACTAATGTCAACGTTATTGTGTCTGCAAAAGGGTATGCTCTTCATTAATACCATAAGAAAATTATGGAGTTAAAGGGTTGGTTGTCAGCTTCAAATAGATAGGGGTACAAGTCAACTTTGTATCACTTTATTATTGCGTCAAAGGGAACTCAAGCCAGTTTCTTGTGGCCCAATATTTAGGGACGCTGTAGAAAGGAAAAAAAGTTAAAAAAGGTTTAAAGGCTTGTCAATAGAGGGAAGTGCACTTAGCTTATCCAGCTAGTTTACAGGCACTCCAATCAAATACTTAGAAACAAATAATTCAAATGTAACATAAAAGCATTAAAAGCCCCAACTGGCAGGAGGCAACCAGTTGGCTATTTACAAGCTTGGCCGAGGATTTAAACTCGGGACGACCGAGCACAAATCCAGCAAGTGGCCAGAGTGGGACTTGAACAGAGGAGCACCGGATTGTGAGTCTGACGCACTGACCACTCGACCATGCTTCCCCCGGGAAAGAGAAGGATATAAAAATTATTTCATTTCCGGAGATAAACTTACTGTCTTATGAAGTCTGTCATCCACGAAGAGTTTGCCTCGGGAACTTTTTTACAAGCTAGAGCGCAGGCCTTAAGGACAAAGTCATTCACTGACAATTTGTATGCACCATTTGAATCCAGATTCAGCTGCTTTCGGACTCTGAAAAAGGAAAATCACTTGAGTATAAAAAATTTGGCAAAAGGGGGCTCCGATCATATGGTGCCAGACAAATTTTTGACCGGCTGAAAAATTGGACCAAATACACCCTGCTCTAATATCCCTGATTTAATTCTTGCTGATTTCAAATAAGAATACGACCCAAATCTATACTATAAATTCTCTATTAGGCCCCCCACCCCTCAAAAATAACCCCCCTCTCTAATAAGCCACCACTTTCAGGGGAACAATGTTAATAACCCCCTTTTTTAAGCCCCCCCCCCCCCCACTTCCCTCCTTAATAAATGATAGACTGAATTACTCTAAGGCACATGACATAGACTGATCCGGTCTGGCTATTCATATGCCGGAAGTTCATATTTGTTCTTGATCTCTCGCTGCGTGACTTCCAACTACATGTGCTTGAGGTTTTCCACTAAATATGTTCTAGCTCTTTATGACAAGCCCCCCCTCTCAAGCCCCTGGCCTGTCCCTACTAGGCCCCATGAAATGTGCATGAAAAAAAATAGGCATCTCAGGGGCCTTAATAGAGGATTTACAGTAATTTTAAATGTCAAATTTTGGCCAACAGGTTTTATTTAATCAGTAGGCTGATTCTTATAGGTGGCTGTCAAATGCAATAATAAAAATAAAACAACTTTTGCACTGTAAAATTATTATCAGTAAACAGAGAAATAAACTCACTCTAACAAATCATCCACTTGGATATCCACTGAAAGGTAATAATGAGGAATAGTTTGCTTGGATTCCAAGAGCCGTTTAGCGATGACCTAGCAATACAGTTTAAGAGAAGAAAAATTATCAATACTTTTGATATAATTACTGTTGTCGTAGCCTGCTAGCAAGCTCTCCAGGGAGCTCTTGCAGGAGGGCAAAAAATGGTTTGCCCCGCCACCAAAGTAACCCAGAGAGATTTCTAGCAGGCTACTGAGGACTACTTTCATATACTCACTCACTAGTTTCTCAAGCTTTAATTTGATGAAATGATAAGTGGAAAGACTTGAGCGGTCTATAGCTGTCTTCAGGGCTGGGAATTACCCTGGCTACCATAAGTATCCCTCGTTATATTCAGAAGAAACTTTAATAGGGAAAATAAATGCAAAAGGACTTTGTAACAGTTCAATTCTCTGCCTACTATTTGTATCTACCCACTCACTATTGACATCCCTTAATGAGAACACTTGCTTATTAAACCCACCTTCCTGACATTTGTAAGAGGAATATCGGTAAAATCTGCTCCTGTAAAACAATAAAAGGATTTTCACATTCAAGGTCAATGATGAAAAATGAGCAGTTTCATAACTATCATTTGTACTTGCTTTATTTCTTTTCATGTTTGTAAATGACATTAATAGTACAACAGTGTCATCACCGTGTTATGAAGTCATAAAATGGTATGAACATTGAAGAAATAGCATAGAAGTTCAAACAAACAAACAAAAAGCTGAGAGTTTGCCAGGGTTGTCAAAAGTAGCCGGCTGCCGGTGAAAATCGCCGCCTACTTGGTTAGTATCAGCCAGCTACTCTGCTTAGCATTTCTTTAAGGATGGCTTTTTTTAAAATAAAATATCCCTGGACTGGCCGCTTACTTTGACAACTCAGCCGTCTACTTCAAAACTTTCTGACAACCCTGGTCTGCTAAACACAACACATTCTAGCCAATCAAAACTCACCAGGCGCAACCACAGGAGTGGGTGCCACTGCTGCAACAGCAGGTGTTGCCACAGTAACATCTTGCGCCACCACTCGGCCACCGGGACCACTACCCTGAAGAGCCTAGAAACAGATACAGACAACCTTAGCACTGACAGAAATGTTTTGCTTTGTCCACTATAGACAGTAAGATGTGTTCCAAAGAAATAGTACAAGAACAGTGTTCTTACATCACAATCTCACCAGCAATCTTGAAACATTTTTGGTTACATTTAGATTAGATTATATATAGATTAATTATAACCATTTCCTTTTCCATTCAAATTGAATGTAAATCACAATCAAACAAAAGGAAAGTGTTACATGATCACATCATAAGTCATTAGGGGCCTTACTCCTCCCATTTACAGTGTAGCTTGATTCGCGGTTTTTAGTTAAATAACTGAAAAAATTCCCTAAAGAGGAAAGAAAAGTAAATACTTACAGCCAATTCAATGCCTTTTTCCCTTGCAATCTTCTTTGCCAATGGACTGGCAAACACTCTCCCACCAGCTGCAGGTGGGGGAGGAGGGGGTGGAGAGGCAGAAGTCATAGGTGGGGGAGGGGGCGGGGCTGCAGATGAAGCTGGAGGAGGTGGTGGAGGAGGGGGTGGAGTGGTGGCCTCAGCAGGTTTCTCCTGAAAACAAAAAAAAATAGATAAATAATTATGAAGAAACAATGACACTTACTTATAAGTTACTCAATGACACTACTTTTTTTTTTTTTAATATAAAAAATGGAATCTTGTTTTATTTTAAATGTTTATATATTTTAGCTTACAATATTTATTACATTGTAAATAGTTGTGTATTTTATGAGGGCCACAACTTTATTAGCCTTTGGCTATTAGGTGCTACCCTCTTTAAATAAAGGCTTTACTTACTTACTTACTATGATCTTTTTAATCAGATAGTGGGTTACTTGGTGTAGACTATCTATATTCTGAATCTCTCAAAATTATTTTATACGTACACTGTCCTTTGGTTTCATGACATCACACTTAAGCTGGTTTTATTATTAGCATTTGAAGAAAGGTGATCATGAGGTACAGAAAATGTAAAAGCATATTATAACTATATCCAGTGCTAAAAGTGCCAACAATATTACACCTGAATTGAAAATAGTCTTTAAATGACTGTACTTTCATAAGAAAACAGGGGACAAGGGAGCATGCTTTACAATCAGTATGTTGAATCTGCGAGCCGGAAGAAAAAAAAATACTGATTGCACTACTTACTGAAGCTGGTCCATCTTCTTCAGGAACATAGTTTTTGAATGCATCAACATCATCTTTATTTTCCACAATTATACAGAGCAGTTTGCCAATAGGAATATCCTTACTTCCTGCGGGAATTAAAATCTTGGCCAGAAAGCCTTCCTCAGGGGTCTCAAAGTCCATTGTGGCCTTGTCTGTTTCAATCTGAGCTAAAAGATCTCCTTCACTTAACTCATCACCTTCCTGTTTTTCCCAGCTGACAATTGTCCCCATCTCCATTGTGGGAGAGAGTGCTGGTAATGGTACATTTGTGTGAGGAGGGAGACCTGTTATTAAAGAGGGAATGTATGAATTTTATTAGAAATTGACTCATGAGATAATGATGAGTATTTCCCCTTATTTCCCCATAATATCATCAAGTTTGAGAGCTATGAGTTATGGGCAGCCATCATGGTTTCATATGTACAAAGGGGATCAGCATCGGGGGTTTATACAGTAGTGGCAGAGAGGCAAATTTCTATTTTTCTTGCCTCCTCCCAAACCGTTGCTCATCCCCTAAGCAGATTTGACACTCATCCCAGGCTAGACTTGAAACATTTGAAATCAAGAGAGCCAGCAATTGTCCAAAGTGCTTGATTTTAATAATCTTACAGAAAAATAGGGGACTGTGAATAGTTTAAACAAGTATTAAAAAATCAGTGGCAACAACTGAAAGTACTGTTAAAGTTGTTTCACTTATAGCTGGACCAGATCGGAGCTGCCACTCAAGTTGCTGGGTAAATCAATATTATTAGAAGGGGGAAATTAAACAGCTGGGGAGTTCTTTTGGTCTACTGGTAAGAATAAATTTAATAAAATGATCACCAAAGGGAAAGTGTTTTGATCTTCTATCAAACTCTCAACAAGCTTTTTAAGCAAATGTATGGAGATCAGGCGGGAGAATTTGTATGTGGATATTGGGGTTTAAAGCGTTGCAATCCAAAGACCTTCAAGTTAGCATGACACTTCACAAACCCATAATTAACCCTATAGTGCAGGTCAGAGGGAAGTGTCAACTCAGACGTGATGCAGACACATACCTGTACGCTAGTTACAGTGAAGAAATTTAGACCCATATCAGGAGAACTGCTTTATTCACATTTATTCCAGTGACAAGTTAATGGTTCTAACTTAACCCTTAGATCAACTGGCCTCCTAGACCCACTGGAAGAGATCTGCATGTATTTCCACACAACCACACTCAGGGTTGGACATTAGCGCTCGCCTGCTCGCCCAGGCGAGTGTCAAAAGTGTCGGGCGAGTGCAAATCACAGATCACTCGCCCGTTTGGCGAGTGCGATTTTTCATCGCCAAGAAATTGATTAAATTGCAAAATAAACGATGTTTTTTATATTCTGTTTTGCCGAGAAATCTCTAAACACAAACTTACCATAGTCCATATCTGTATGGCAAAGTTTTATACTCCAAATTGTCCAAAAAATGGGCGAGTGAAAACTTATCCGGGCGAGTGCATTTTGAGGGTTACTCGCCCGAATGGCGAGTGCTCTCAAAATTAAGTGTCCAACCCTGCACACTGTCAATTAACTCACGAAAACTCACTTTCTGAGCTGAGCCACCGAAAGCCATATCTTGAAAGATTTGAAGATAACACCTGTCTAGAGCCAGTTGAATACCTAAAAGAAGAAATTTATACATTATGTAACCTTTAAAAAAATTCTATCGTGGAGATATCTTTTACTAAAAATTGACTGATTTACATAAAAAAATCAAAATAAGTCTGCATCTCTGGTAATATCTTTATGTACCTTCAGCAGCATTAAGAGATTTACAAATGTGACCAGAGACTGTGGTTATTATGGATCCATGGTTGATTGCCAGTCTACTGAGCAGAAGGCTATGGGTTCAGAGCCTGGCCAGACCCACACTCACACTAAGGGTCTTAACTACTGTATTTATTCAAATAAGCGCCAAGTCTTGGATAAGCACCCACCCCACCCCCCTCCCTCTCCCACTCAAACTCAAATAAATTTGAACTCCAGCTTGTCATTTAGGCAAGAAGTTTGCACATTTTGCTTGCCTGGGGTCACTTCTTGTTTGTCTTAGCTAATGATCTTGTCAAAGGATTACTTGCCTGGACCTTTAACCCTTTAAACCCTGAGAGTGATCAGCATCAAATTTCTCCTTGTAATAGCAATGCTTTGCAAAACAGAGTGGTCATGAGAATTATAGACATGATCGCACAAGATGAATTTGCTTGATATTATTATTTTTATCAATTTCTCACCATTACTTCTGTGGGAGATGAATAGGGGCAACAAATGAGAATTCAGTTTTTGATCTTAGGGTTTAAAGGGTTAATAATTGCCCATTGTGCAAGTAAGTATTAAAAGTTAGTTGCCCAGCAAAAAAATCTACTTGTCCAAGACTAACAGATGGGACTTTTTTCGAGCCCTGGTTCTAAGACTCTCTAATCTTCTTGGATTAACTGTAGATCCCGCCTCACAACCTTGGCCCACTTAAATTGTGTGGGACATTAGGGAGCTTAAGCAACAGCATTTTTGAGTGACGGATGTCAACCGGAAGTGGACTCTTTGCATTATTGGGGAGCGGCTTGGTTGAAACTCTCGGGTAAATCGTCTTTTAAAAGAGAAAAGAAACTCAGCAATACAAGTTTGTTAGCATCAAGGCATATAAAAAGGGAGAAGGCCTCACTTCTGGTTGACGTGCATCGCTCAAAAACGTCTTTGCTTAAGGTCCCTATTAAAGAACCCACACACTATTCTAAAGAGTAGGGGATATATATGTACAGCTGTATGCCGTGAGTGTGGCAGTCTATCTCTGCCACTTTTTGGTTGGCCTGGCTGGATCATTTGAAGGGCCTCTACATGTAAACAAAATAGATCATAACACACATATAGCCCGAAGTCATGAGATTTGCTAGGGGGTAAGATTTCCGTACAACCCCCTACATTTACTGTGCATGCAGCAACTTCACAGGTTTTCGCACAAATATGAATTGGAATTGAAACAATGCATGATAAATGTATGGGACTGTACGGGAATCTTACCAGATCAAATTAAATATTCGAAGAAACATTTCACAACTGCGTGCACCCAAGCTCACCTCTTATATAATCGGAACTGTATAGGCACGGTACGGTCGACTAAGCTTAAATATGTAGTCCAATTACCACCAAAACATCTCGCACAAAAACCCAACGATCTTAATCTTATCTCAGATTTTTAATAGTTTAACTAAATAAAATCAGATCTACGTATATATTTGCTGACATCTACGCTCGCATATAAGCTAAAGATTATTCATGCAATATCGAAGTCTAAATGTGCAAGAACGTCCAGTGATCGAATCATGCATGGCGGTCGCCACCTATCTGCATCAAACTTACCTCGGGCAACAAATTACAACCGTTCGTCGTTGAATCAATGAATGCAGCTCACAGACGCTTGTCCTCAGGGCTGCAAATCGCCCTCTTCGTCCTAGGATACTAACCGCTTTTCGGGCAGACAACATCGTCCACTACTACATGCACGTATCGATCGCACTTCCCGGCCGAAACCTCACCAATACCCCCTCTTTGGTCATATATGCTGAACCAAAGTGTCTCTCAAATGTCACACTCCCACAGCTCTTAGCGGTCACTTTCAAAGCAGCAGGGAAGCTTGGGAAGGGTTACCGGGGAAATACAAAATGGCGGAAAATAACACATAGCTTTCATAAACAAACATTTGCCTTGTTAGAGTGCGTGTGATTTATTTTAAAGCATGGCTGCTAAACAAGTACAAGCTTACTTAGAGAGGCATCACATTGGAGCGTTATTTGAGGTAACGATTTTAAGATCGTAAATAAAAACCCACTGTTTGTTTGGTGGGAGTTTCATTCGAAACAATATTAAGCTTAAGTGCTTATCATGTTCACGACGCTTACCGTCACGCTGTTCCTTTTACTGTTTACGTTTATTGTTATGACATAATTTAAATTATGCAACTAGAATACCTTCAAGTTTAAACATTTTGCCGTGTTTGTCGTACAAAGAGCCTTACACGTCGTATTTTCACCTTACTGGCATGGGGATCACTGCTAAAATATATTCAGTTTCCTTCTTTCTTTCTTTCTTTCTTTCGTTTTTTTTTAATTACACAAACATATTGGAAAGCATCTTGCACCAAACAACTTTGGTTTTTGTTGCAGTGTTGTCATCGTTGTTGTACATTAATATTTTGTGAAAAGTAAAGTTAATACCAATTCTTTGTCAATGTTAGGCTCAATAACAACAATAACAATGATAATGATGATGATAATAGTGATGATGCTGATGATGACAATGACGATGATGATAATAATAATAAAGATTTATTAAAGAAAATCATAACAATGATAATAATATTATCATGATAATGATAATAATAATAATGATACTGATAGTAATAATAGTGTAATGCACTTATCAGTGTTATTCTGGGAGGGTTGATCCAGGGAACTCCTGGGCATTTGCACAATGACGTTTGCAAACCCCAGAGTGTGATATTATAATATAATGACAGCCTCTGCTGAAGTTAATGTCGTGTGCTACACACCAAACTACAAATGTGTATTTCCGCAGTTCACATCATCTTCACTCTTTTATTTCTATGTTTCATTCCTGTCATGGGTTAAGATGAACGCAACAAATTGGCCTGCTCCAAATGTTTGGGTCTTCATAGCTCAGTTAGGAGAGCACTGTAGCGCTAATGTAGAGGCCATGGGCTAGACCCTGTTGAAGTCCTGAAATTTTTTGGGGTGACTGTATTTCCTCAAATAATAGCCAGTGTTGATTATTTCTTTTTTCACACCAGAAAGGGGCAATAATTTGAGGGAGGCCATTATTTCGAATATAGCTCACTAGAAGTAGAGCCCTAAATATTTTGTTCTATTTTCCCATAAAATAAAAAAAGTAATCACGTGAAATAAACTGAACATTGGCATTTTAAGTGTTCCCAATTTGGTTCCTTGATTAATTTTCAATGTCAATGTCCTCAGCATCAGAGCTTGAATCATCACTGATCAGTTTTGCTGAATGAGACTCCACTTTAGGTTCATCCTCCAAGTTTAACACTATGGGTATCCTTTGCGGGTAACCTATGGGAGTTGGGGGGGGATTATTCGAGGGAGGTGATTAATCGAGTGGTGGCTGTTATTTGTACGAGGAAATTTGGTAATTTGCAATATATTGCTTAAATTGCAATTACCACTGCGACAATCACATCTTCATTTAAACCAAACTAAAACTGTTGTTAAGTTTGGTCCAGTACAGGGGTGTTGTTGTACTGTGTTTCAACTGGACCTAAATGATACTGAAAGAAACTTATTGAATTTTTTTCAGGATCTGATGGCAAAAATCATCAAAGATACACCTGAAGAACCAGTTCCTTTTCTTATCAAAGTCTTAAAAAAGATGTATGCTGAAGGGAGTTCTAAGGTACAGTTGTTTTTATTTGTTTCTTTCAATTTGCTCTCAATAAATTATAGTATTTTGCAGATGTTAGATGACATGCTTTTATTACTCAACTCTTGATACACAATGCTATTATTTACTGTGGTATTTTTACATTAAGACATCATTTATCTGTTGATTATGCAGGATCCTGGGTCATCTCTCCCACCATCAGGATCAAAGGCAACATTTACAAGATCAATGGGCCTTATGGGAACATCAGTGGGGAGGCATTCATTTGATGAAGGTAGAAATGCATTAGCCAAATCCTGGGCGGGGCCGGATATCCGTACTGAGGGATCAAAATACCGACCTAGCAGTGCCTCCAAAGCTGGTCGAGATTACCCGCGACCCTGGCTGAGTGGTTCGAGCAAGTCTGGAAAGGGTGGTGGAGCTGTGGACAAGGACAACATGCGACCACTTAGAACAGGTATACTGACAGGACTGATGTTAATGTTTAGATGTCCGAAATCCTGTGGTTATTCCTAAATATTGGGCCTACAGTATATAGCTCATTTTGTTTCGATACAGTTTTTCGTAGACCACTTTTAAGGTCACCGTGATTGAAAAACATTGGTATGGTCTCCAAAAAACTGTACTGAAACACCTTAAATAGGGATCTTATATTTAAACAGTAAGATTAATGTTGGCTTCTTTGATTGTAGTGGGCAACAACGAACGACCTCCGTGGAATAGCAAAACAGCTGTTCCTTCACATGACTTTGATGAGTGGTTCAATATGCAGCACAGGCCAACCGGGACTGCTGATGAGGGTACCCTGGGTTACCAAGGGAGTAAGTAACCTACATTGAACTTAACTATATAATGAATAAATTTAAAGCATGAATATAAATAGGTTTGTACTGTGGCTAGGATACTTCTAACATGTTTTCCAGTGAGTTTTCGTTGAGTTCCAGTTTGTTTCCACTTCTAAATCATACTCTAAATAAAATATTATCTTTCTTTAGTATAGCCTGAGAGAAGAGCTGACATTTGGCGACGCTACCACTGGCTTACCCCGCCAAATAATGTCTGAGAAACGAGCAGTAGAAATTCCACACTGATGATGCATCACTATCCAGATCTGGGTAGTCCTTCTGATGAATCAAATTTCCCATGTGGCACGACCAATCAGAAGCACTACCCAGATCTGGGTAGTGACGCATCATCAGTATGGAATTTCTGCAGTTGTTTCTCCAATGTCATTTGGCGGGGAAACCAATGGTAGCGTCACCAAATGTTGGCTATTTTCCCAGGCTATTATTTAGTACTGAAAAAGAAAAAATGCTTAATGATGACAGTATCTTAAAAAACTGACTGACAGTTGATATAAGTGAGAGGTAAATTAATTACCTCTTACTTTTGTTTTAGTTGGTCTTGCTAATTAATGTTGTGCAATTGTAAGCTGATATTTAAACTGTATTTTCCTTTCAGCTTCTTCATGGGGACAAAATGGTGAAATGGTGAGATCAACATCATGGTTAATATCGAAATTAAAGCATAGCTCATTTCTTGTACAGCCATTGCACCTGTCATAAAAAGAAATATTCAGCTGCACTTTGCAACCTTACTCTAGACTTAACCACCAAAATTCTCCAAGCTTTCCCAGGCTAATAATAAAATTATTAACCCAAAACACCCCCTTAAACGTGTAACCCAAGAGTGATCAACAACAAATTTCTTCTAATAGAAAAGATTATGAAAATTAATAAAACGATCACGTAAGGTTTAATGCTGTGATCTTTTATTAAATTCTCTTAAGTAATTCTTTGAGGAAATGTGTGGAGAAATTCTATGAATAAGATGTTGGTCTAATATGTGTCTTTCAAAATTCAGGCCTTCTAATTTTAGCTATTTTTCTCATACTCTTTCAATTTCTGGTATTGTTTAAGTGGTGTCCAATACTTTTTGCTTAAGGAACAGGTGTATTGTGAATAGTGTTCCTGTTGTAGGTAAAACTGATCTCAGGTTGAATTAGCATTTAACTTAGTTTGATTCAGAATTCCCTTTGTTTCCTGGCCCTAATTATTCATAGGAGACAAAATAAGAAAACTCCGGTTTGTTACCTGACAACAGATTTTATCTGCAACATTTCCCCTTTCACTTATTATCTTACAGGAAATGCCAGCAGAAAGAACAGTGATCTACAACAGACGAACAACACTAACAGGCCCTGAGAGTTATGCTGATGATGATCTTGATGAAGAGCTTTACGTGGGGAGAGATGATAGAATCAAGGATGATAGGAACACACCATCAGTGATATCACATGAGTATGTTTATATTTTGCTTTATGTTACCTCTGTGAGATATTATACTCACCTCTCTCCTCCCCTCCATTTAAAGTTGTTCCCCCACATTTTGAGCATGGTCAATAATTTATTGTATTGCTAGCAACTTTGATATAAAGGGAAGGAGGGGACCACAAGCAGGTCAGTAAAGCCAAAAAAAAAGTACGGTGTCTCAAGTTTTTTTGTAGCTGGTTGTAGCTTTCGGTTCGTTAAGCCTGCCCTGCCTGTACTAAGGGCTGTTGTTAAGCGGGGGAATTTCCCTGGCTACCATTGAAGGCTACCACTGGCAACTTTCAAAAAAGTTCACTAAAAATAGAACCAAAGAAATTTTCAGTGCTGTTTGATTTCTTGCCTACTTGTTGTGTTTACCCTGCAACTTAAATTCTTAGTGACAGTCTTCTCTCTCTGTGCTTTAAATTCAAACTTGAATGCAGTGGTCAAAACTTGACTTACTGAGTGTACACATTGAAGATCCACCTTGACTAGGGGTCATGGGGTGCTCATTTGATGAGCCTGATGCCCTCAAATTTTTAGCCTCAGGGGAAATAAGATCAAAGTTAATATTTTGTTTGCACGAAACTTTTGGACAAACAGCACCACGGGCTGGGATATTTACATCTCAGTCACCCTTTTTTCCAATAGTGATAGAGAGGAGGCTTAATGAAGCACCATCTTTTTTATGGTGGTGGGGTGGAGGGTGGCAGAGGTGAGCAGTGCACACCACCATTCTATGGGTTAGTACATCCTGGCTGTGCACAAGGTTTTTGAACATTCTTAGCCTGCATAGCATGGCAGTTTTGGTTGAGTATGCAAAGTAATAAAGGTGGGTGAGGGCATAGAAGCCTCAAGGCTTTGCTGCTCGTTTGCACGCACTTTGCGTGCATTTTGCAGCTACGCGCTCAGTAGTGCTCCCAACAAAACTGCCATGCTATGCAGGCTAGAACATTCTCTTGGCACTCACAGGAAAATGTGGAGTGATCACTTGCCTTACCTTGTTGCCTTATTTCATAATTTAATACTTGCTTTATATGGTAGGTCCAGTAGATCACGGAAACAAAAGGCCCGACATGCTGCCGAGGAGCATCGCCGACAACTACAGGCTCTTCTTCAAAATAAGAATCCAGGGAGGCGTGATCATGGGATGAATTTTGATGACCTACATGATGATGGCACTGAATTGTTAGGTATGGATCAAAAATACACTTTCTTCTGACATTATCTTGCACTGAAAAACAGTGACATTTTTAAAAATATATGAACTAGGAAACTTTCTGCTGTACAGTACATGTAGGTGGACACATGCTATAAGAGGACACAACCCATTATCTCCATAAAAATTCTTCAAACTGATCTCTGAATTAGTTGAGAGAATTTGGTAAAAGATCGAAGCATTTTCCCCTTAGTGACCATTTTATAAGTTCTCATAACCTGTTGATGATGTATTGATACTCTTAGGATAATTTAGCTGACTCCTCTTTTAAGCGGACAAGTTTGTTTGCTTGTTGGGTAGTTTGACAAAAGTGTTAAATTTTTGGAAAATCATCATTGAGTGGTATTAAGCTTTTTTTCTATTCTCTAGAAAATGTGGATGAGTTAGAAGATGAAGGTGTGTCCAGCATGAGTAGCACTGGAACAAAGTTATCCAAGGTAGTTTTTGTTTGGTTTTTGCTCAAAGTCTTTCCTATGCTTTGTGATAAGCTGAAACAATCTTCTGCTTTGTTCTCCACCATTAAGAAGTCTTCCTGTACTCTGTCTAAGACCCAGTAGCAATGACTAAACCAAGAGCAGAGACTTCTTGTAGCTATAATATTAATGTTGATGTTTAGAAGCGGGGTCAACTACCCTTGCTAAATTGATGTGAACTTCTTTGGCTTCTTTGAGCATAAGGAGCAAAACAAAAGAAATATCTTCTGCTTTACTACTCGTTAAGAGAATGAAAATCAAGCACGATGGTAATCTTAAGCAACTTATGAAATGTTGAGGAGCGACCAGCAATTACAAGTCCTGTTCAAAATTTTTGTTTGAGCTCTTGTAAGCCATGCTAGGGCAAGAAGAGTTTTTGACCTTATTCAGTGACATTTTCTATACCGTCTTTGTGCAAAACCTGTCACTTTTCCTTGTTTTATCGCTGTCATTATTCTAGGCTCAGTTATTTTGACTCCTTTGTTTTCCTTGGTTTACCTCATTCGTGGATTTGGAATCTGCTGCAGTCATTATTTCAAGAACCTGGATAATATTATGAAAAATCATGATTAACCTGGGTACCAGAGCTTTTTTCTCGCGTGCGGCTGAATGCATCTTTATTGCTTAAAAACATTAATTTCAAAACTTTGGCAAAACTTGCAAAAAGCACTGTGAATTTTAACTTTGCAAAAAGATACTTTGAAAATTTAGCCGATATTCAAAAGACGTGACCGAAACCTGAAACCGCGCATGAAAAGTCTCTGGCACCCAGTTAGTGCCTGTTTTGTAGGATGTAAGAACATGTTTGCTGTGCTTTCTTTTCTGCCCCAAATAATATTGTCTCGTTGTCTTTTCATCAACCGCCTGCAGTCTATGAAACAAGGAATGGCCACATCAGAATCTATACGAGTCAGTATATGCGCAAGATGTGCCAGGTAAGTGGAACAAGAAATTTAATTGTACTCCCAGGGCCCAGTTGTTCGAAGGCCGATTAGCGCTTAACCCGGGGTTAAATTTAACCCAGGTTTCTTTTTCTTATATTTAAAAGCTTTTTCTCGGATAATTTTCTCTGTTGTTTTTAGAGCTTCCAATCATCAACTTGTAGACGAAAAGAATTAAAACTGAAATGCTTTTTAAGCTTTCAAATCTGAATTCAAATCTCGCACTAACCCTGGGTTATCTTAACCCAGCTTTGAACAACTCGGCCCAGGACTTTACTACCCTGCGTGGCAGGAGCACGCCGCGGCAAGAGAGGAGGCCTCTTCGTCTCTCCTCTTGCGCCATTGTCCTCCTCCCTCGCGGTCAGCTCCCCCCCTCTTACTTACAACCTCAACCTCCCGTTTGATGTTTTTGGTATTCTTGCATTTCTTATGTTCAGTTTAAGTCAGAAATTCAGGTACCATAAATAAGCCCTCCCTTTTCTGGGGAAGAAAGGTAATACCCCCCCCCCCCCTCTCTCTTTTAATAGGTGGATTTACGGTACTTAGTATTTGGTCTTTGGAAAGCCCTAAATGCCATTTCTGCAAGTTTATTCTTGCCCAAGCAGCCTCGTTTTCAGGCAAATATGCGTTCGATCAACCTAGTTTCCAAGCTAGTTATATCCTCTGTAAAGGGTATGGGCAACCCAGATATCTCTATATCCCTCAGATGCAGTTATTGAATATAATTTGGCCAACAGTGGTGTGAAGCAAGACTCTTACCTAAAACTTCTTGGTGTTACAAGAAACTAGGTTAAAATCCAACCTTGGCCCTCCGTGCCTCTTGTTTAAGGTTACCATGGTTTGGATTTCAGTTCTATTTTTGGAATCACCATTCAGAAGCGTGTAGAAACTATACGATACAAGCGCCGATTATGCCATTTTTTTTCTTGTAGAATTATCAGTGGCCAA
Source organism: Porites lobata (assembly GCA_942486035.1). Classification (NCBI taxonomy): domain Eukaryota; kingdom Metazoa; phylum Cnidaria; class Anthozoa; order Scleractinia; family Poritidae; genus Porites; species Porites lobata. Next base: position 1,121,668 of record CALNXK010000106.1, on the reverse strand, counting down.
CCAAGTGATCGAAAGTCGGAAGGTAAGAATTTTGACCTTTTGACGGCTACATTAGAAAGTATATCATCCTGAAGGCTGTTTGTATTTGAATCTTTAATTTCTTCTATTTCAGTTGGCAGTGTTTATTCTGGAAGTGAAGGTAAGAACACTTCATTTAAGGTTTTCAAAGCTGTTATTGCTGTTGAAAAAGACTGTAATGGTCTTTCAATGTATGTTTGTTAAGTGATTATCTAAATCGCGAAGACAGTCGCAGAAAGAAACTTCTCTGCCAATAGACTCTGTTAGCAGGAAAAATGGAAAGGTCTTTACTTTCACGGGTATTCCTTGGAGAAACTTTGCATTGAAATGTTTACAAAGTTTTTGGTTGCATTTGAGGGAAAAGTATAAGAAAACGTTGATAGATCTTCATTTATCTTTTTTGGGGGTCAATGTATCCAATTTATTTTGTCTTTTCTGTTCAGATTCTTAATTCAAACCTTTTTTCGTGTAACATGGTTTATTTCAAGCACCTCTTTTTTCTTACGCATTCTTATCAGGCTTTACAAAACGGTACTGTTTCATTTTCTTTGACTTGATGAATTTTACAGTTCTTATTCTTGCGCATAGCTCTTGTGCCCTTACAAATTATTTGCTATTTTATTCACGTCCTAGTTGATGAAAATCTTGACAGTGTTTCTCAAGTTGGGAGTACGGTATGACTTTAACATTGATTCTGTCACTTTGATTGATCAACTTTCTTTGAATATTGTGCGAATTCTACCTCATACTTAGCCTTTTCCAGGCTCCTGGCTCCGAGACAGTAGTGCAATCGTTCGGTAAAAAGTGATGCGAAAAATGCGTGGGGCTTGGGGAAGGAGCGGACCGCCGCCGCCCCCTTGCTCAAATCGCGCACGTCTTATTTTCGCTTGTTATATTTTCGCGACTTCCTTAGGAACCTGGCACAGGCTATATCATAGTCTCTCACTCAGGCGTTTCGAGAACGTCATATTTTCTCCCTCGTCACTTGTGGGGAGAAAGGAAATACAACTCTCCTTAGAATGCCTGCCTGCGGCGGTCACGTCATGCACTCATGTGCTCGCAATTTATCACAAGAGAAAATGAGAAATCAACTTATTTTTGTAGCAAATTACGGGCCAAAATTGGGTTTATTTTTCTGTTTTGTTTGACTTTTGTTGTTTGTTTGCCAGAGTTTGGGCCGGCTGTATAGTGTTAAGTTTCCCGCCTTTTGCATAAGATTCTTGTTTCTGCCATTTGCGCTCTGTGCATGTTTTCTACGTTTTCCTTGCGTAGCACAGCTCTCATTGTTGATGTTTCCGGCGTTTTTTACCTAAAACTAGTTTTGTATTCCCGCGCTTCAGAACTGTTTCATTTCTTATGTGCTTGCAGCTTATACATGCATGACTTTCAGCAGATGTAGACTGTTTTTCCGTCTTCCCGTTCTTTACTTCTATTGCATTATGCCCGTTCCTTGTTTTATGGCCATCTTTGGCTACGATTGGTTGGCTTGTAGTATGTGTAATGACACCATTTTATGTTTTTTCTTTAGACTGGGCTCAGGAGACCCCCTGTTTGGCCTTCAGGATTTGATTCAGAAAGTAAGAGATCCCAAAGTTTTTACTTTTCGCTGAAGTTTCCCTTGTGTGACCGCAGTAAAGTTTTAACGACCTAAAACAATATTGTATCAAAATGTTATGACTGATATTCGTTAAGGACTGTTGATAGCAGAGCTGAAAACCAGTCCAATTTAACCCTTCAGTAATAATCAAATAAACCGGGAAAAACACTTGTAAGCATTCGAGCCATCTTCACACAGTGTTCATGTAGGTTTTTAAATATTTGGCGACAGGTTCATGTTGACGGAGCTAACATGGACCAAAGATTGTGCTCGCGAGAGGTCGTTTGAAGAACAGCTGTATGCATATCATTCTTACCAATTTCTCTCGAAGTGTGCGTTTAGTAGCGCCGTCGTAGATGATGTCCTCCGGTCATTTCTTTATGTTACAAGATTGAAGTTAGTTCAAATTTCCTTCATCCTTAATTTGTTTAAACCACTGCATAACTTTCTTCATAAAAAGGTTGCTAACTGTAACTTAATCATATTGTAGACGTGAGATGGTTTCTTGAGAAAAAAAAATCTAAATAAAATGTTATTTTTAAACTGAGCTTTTTAAAATGTCTTTTTCTTGTTCTGATCCGCAGGTGATTCTAGCCCGCGTAAAGGTCAACATATGTGGCAGAGTGCAAGTAGATCGCCAGCGAAAGGCAAGCACATGTTTAGGTAGGGCTCAAGCGTTTGTTTCAGGGCTCTTTAACTGGCGTGCCGAAGACTGTAAGAAAATATGAAAAGCAATACAGCAGAGAAAGCACAGATGGCTTGCAAAAACAAAAACAAAAAAATAAAACAAAGCCAACTGAAACTGCATTATCAGGTTGAACAGTAGATGACTTTGACTGTATATAGTCAGCCTAATTTGGATCGTTGGTTTGTTAAATCCCTTTCGAAAGTTTCGTTTTTCTAAGAGAGAAGGACCAAGATTTCCGTATTAAATATTTGATGGTCGTACTTACAATTTGGCAGAAATTTGCGTTTTTATAGTTACCGCACTGGCCATAGAAGAAAACTGGCTGGAAATTTTTCAACCTGACACTCGAGCGCGGAAAGCACTAAAACGGAATCTTTAGCTTGTTGCTAGGTTTTTAATCATAGCTAGCAGACAGTATTGAAGAGGAAGAGATCACGGATAAGTCACCATTTTGTTCCGACCAAACAACTGAAAAAGTGCGTTGTGGTCAACTCTCCCTTCACTACTTCGCCATGCCAACAAACGCGTTGCCTCCCGATTTTCCCTCCCATTTTCCTAAGGAAATGTCCCCGTGGATGAGTCAGTTCTCATTAGCCCTCGCAGAATGTAGATTTGTTCCGCCTTCATGGTAAGCTCCATTTTTACCTCTCTCTCGGGTCCTGTCTTTTTCCCTCCCTAGTAGGGGAGGAGTGCGGGCTAGTTTCCCGAGCTGCTGCTGGTTGTCGGGCCTAATGGCGGAGAAGTGAATTGAGAGTTATAGGTGTGGATATGAAACTCGTCAATTTTTTGTGCTGCTATTTCAGTCTTCCATTTTGCTTTTCCAGAGGGGGATCCTTTACAGATGACCGTCCGGATAGTTCCAGGCCCCAAACGGCATCTTCGAGCCGGAGTGACTTGGTGTACTCAGGACGGCAACAGAAATCGTGGAAGTTCGATGGATACTCATCAGACAATGACGTAATGCCTTATGTTCATTTTAAGGCTGTGTTTACACTATTCCGGACAGTGGGTTCCATTCACAGTGGGTTCCATTCCATTCAGTGGGTTCCATTCACTTCCGCCACGGTCCGAATACCCGTTTCACACTACACCAAAGTGTGACACAGAACCTTGCCGATATGTGACGCTCCACCATCGAGATCGGCGCGGCGCAGATTCGCTCCTTTACAGGAATCGCGTCGAAATCATTGTTCTCATGTATGAACAGAATCCCTATTCAGTAAAAGATTTTCGTGCCGGCGCAACAGCTATCCGGTACGGTGTGAACATAGCCTTAAAATATTCCTCCATGTTTAATTTATAACAGGTGTCGATAATTATTCAGTGAAATAGTAGTCCAAAACAGTCCGAGAACGTGAACACAATCGCAAGTTGAAATTTCAATTCTGGGCCCTCGGACACAAATTTTCGCAGGGCTAGCGTCATTGATAAAGTTTTGCAATTGTGACTTAAGACTTTTATATCGGTCTTTGATGGCTTTCATGATCGTGACGTGATATTCTAAAAGCGCCGCCGAGACGTAAGCCCGCTCACTCGAAATGAAACTTGAAGGGAGGGCAATTATAAAGGGCCTGTTTACATGGAGGAGGGGGACCCCAGCTAGGTGAGGTAACCCGCTGAGGTGGGGAAACCCGCTTGTCCATATGACCCCTCATATGGTGACCCCAACTATCATGTAAACGAGATAAAATTAAAATGAGAGCTTATATGGACAGACGGTTGCCCCACCTAAGCGGGTTACCTCACGTACCTGGGGTCCCCCACCTCCATATAAATAGGCCCTGATTCTGCATGCTGTTGTCTCCTCGTTTCACTTGGTAAGGCTGTCTTGCATGTGGCAAATACTAATGATTGGTTTAATTGGATTGTTTTTGTTTTAAATCTAGACGGAAGTCAATTTTGATCGAGAGGAGACCCCCAAGTTAGGAGAACGTCGGCCGTGGTCTAGGACACCTTTGGAGAGCGGCAGTGAGACGGACTGGGAACCAAGGCTGGGTAAGACGGGTAGTATTTTGAATTTGAAAGTTAAAGGAGCTGTGTCATGCAGAAAGTATTTAGCAAAAATCAAACAGTGGAAACAGCCACCAAACTAAGTGAAAAAAGAAAGTAACTGATCAAAACATGAAAAGAATGTATAAATAGCACAGCAAATACAAAGGAGGCACAGATGGGCAAGCTTGAAGAAGACTGAAACGGATTGTAGTTTTGACGTGTGCAACTTGTTAGCCTATCAGTATTTCAAAGTTCATTTTTTTCAGCGTTTGATGTAATACTTGGGAGACATGTTGCTTTGACACGAGGCTGTGATTTTGCCATTCACAAGGAATTTCTCAAGTTCAATGGCGAACAAAGGCGCATAATAGAGAAAAAAGTCGTTGCGTCACGTTGCCATGGTAGCAAAATTTCTGGATGACAACAAATGAAAGCGTCACTTAAAAAAAAGATTCGCACTGTTTCAAACTTAATTTCATTTAATGTTGGCGAAATTTTCTGGGTTGAATTCGAAGGGACCGTATCTAAGATTACAAAAACAAAAAGAAAATTTTGGGTTTGTGCTCACCTACTCGATAAACCGCCGTCCGGGCGAATGAAATTATGAATTTCATGTCGGAGTAGTGCAACAACGGCTAAGAAATGTACAAAAAAGCGTAATGCACGTGCAAAGTTGTTCTTTTGCCAATCTAAACCTATTACTTTTTTGCTGTTGCAAAAAAACTTCTCCTCTCTGTTGACATTATAATCAAAACAAACTAGACAGCTGAGGCAGAGCCCCTTTAAATGGAGGAATTTAAAAATCTGCGTTGAGGATAAAGGGCGAAGTTCCCTTCTAAGGAAACAAATTTCTGTAAGAATTTGACGAGAGAGAGAGAGTAGACGCCGCATTTTATTTCCGAATGAGCGGTCCAAGAAAAATATCTTCCTAATATCTGATTGTCTATTTTTTTATAGGAAGAAGAGCGCCTGGTCGAGGATTTGCTCGGTTTAACAGCGGAGAAGACTCTGACTCGACGTAGCAAGTATAAATTGATTGACATCTGGAATTGATATGTTCGAATACAAAGGAACACTGTGTTTACACGACCGAAACTTCGCAATTTTCTAAATTTGATGGAAGGAATCCATTAAGTTCTAACTAAACCGTTTATAGAATTCAATGTTCACTTCCATAAGCAAGGAATATACATAAAAGAGTCAGTAATATTTATTGTCTTGGTAGACCCTTAGTTTAGTAGCATTTATTCGAATTTGCGTTATCAAAAATAAAACAAAAAAAACGGTGAGAGACTTTGTAAACTTACGAATTTTTGTTTCAATTTGAGTGTTGAGGAGTCCCACATGTATAGTTGTGAAGTATCATGTAACTAGGAAGGCTGTTTTTAAAATGGTGGCGGGCAACGTCTTGTCGTAACTACTACCAGTCATCAAAAGATAGATATATATTTCGTATTATTTTAGTAATAGGCTACTTTCGAAACCAACTAACTACATTGTGAGGTCTAGGGGACACAAAGGACACAAAGAAAGCTTAAGAACTTGTTTATTAAGAGAAACATTTTTTTCTGCTCGACAAAACATGCTAAAAATAGCTTTTGTTTTGTTTCTCCTGTTGAACATTTATTCACCAACAACTTACTTACCGATGCGTTTCCACGATGCCCTTGGCCAGAATTTTGTCACTGGATATCCGAATATTCCAATGTTACGTATAGTCTCACACTAAAAAATTTCTACCACGCAGCCTTTGTTAATAGACCTCTTTAGCTTGTATGTTTTGTTTTGCCTATGTAGGTCATGTGATGATACTCTAAAGAACTGTTTCTTACAAATTTTTTCTTATTCACCTGTACATGTACGCACAATTTATGAAAAGACAAAGGGGCAAATTCTCTCGAGACCATCATTGGGAAAACAAAACATACAAGCTAAAGAGGGCTATTCCTTCGGTGAACACTTCGATGCCGAATATAACTGCATAGATATTTTACAATATATATTGTGTCATTTTTGACTTTTAAATAAAGTAACTTCTTCAATTTGTTCTTTAAATTTCTCACTGTGGCCCAAGTTATGTCAAGTACATGCAATAGCCTAGTCACTAACAAGGTTCGACAATGGTAACTGTGTCTTCAAGCTCGTATTCGTTCACATGGTTTTCGATCCATTCCCACACCATCTTTGCCACTTTTTCAGAGGTATCCAGCACAAATGCATGCTTAATGTCCTTATCACGTGACAGCTTGATGTCTCCATCCGGGAACCTCTCCTTCATGTCCTCGTAGTAAACCTGTGGCACCCACGGGTCACCCAACCCGTAGAAGAAAACCAGTTTGTCCAGGTTTAACCGGACGCACTCGTAGTCCAGTTCTTTTATCGTGGTAAGCTGGCGCCCAATCTCCAGGACGTTGTTAACCGTGTGGTAATTTAACATAGCCTGTGCGGCGTTTTTGATGCATTCTTTGTTTTCGACTTCATTCAGATACATCCACCAGCCTACGGCCCAGCGTTGAAGAAGCGACGGCAAAAACGAGGCCACCGCTGTTCCCATAAGGAAAGGCCAATGTAAATAATGGCAGATAAACTTCCAGAATTTGCCGCTCGGAGCGGAATCAACTCGCTCGATTGTTGGAAAAAGCAAAACGCACTTGAGGACTTTCTCCTTGTCGTGGTATCGTTTCAGCATTTCTAAGGCTATATACGCACCAATGGAGTGTCCCACAAGGATCACCCTACAATGCGCAGGGATATAGTAAGCAAGAAAGGCTAGTTTGTGTTCTATTTGATCGCTGAGAGTGAAAGACGATGGCTGTTCCTGATCCCACTGTTTCTCGCTTTTGCATTTGCATGGACCACTGCGGTCGTCAACTTGAGCATGTCCTGGATACGAGATCAATTAAAGATCAAAAGAAGTTTTAAAATTGTGTTATAATGCGAAGAATAATGACTCAACAACCGTGATCCCGCGTGAACGCAATTTTCAGTTAAAGAGCCATTCCGCTATTCGATTCGAGTGGCCAGGACCTGTTTTTAAAAGGCTTTCAATGTTAAACAACAACAACAACAACAACAACAATAAGAAACACCTGAAAACTGTTCAAAATATCTCAAAAATTGTTCTGCACCAAAAATTCAGGGGACATTTTTTCTTATTTAGGAGCTGATCCTAGACAATCTGGATTTCCGGTTTGCCAGTGTCTGCTAGACTAACGCGACCAAAAATGTCGTGCATTGTGACGTAGCTTGTGTACATTTTTCAAATGACCTGAACGGGCGCGATAGAGCACTCGTATTTCTTGTAATGTCATATAGCAAGAATTAATATAACAAGATGCTTTAAATAATCTTGTTGAGTTCTTGCCATTTCTGACCAATCAAAGCCAACTGCATCACTTAAACGTCAGATAGGGTATAGTGCTCTAACAAATCGCCCTATTTAACACCCTTTTTTACATTTTGTCACTGGCGTGCATCCAACTACGATTGCTATAAGGCAAAACTAGAGTTGTGTTTTGCTCTGTTTTCAGGGGCACCCAACGAGAATATAGTACAAAACCACTTAAACATAGCATTGTTGAACGTATTTTAGTATTTGAACGGTAGATATTAGCATATTTTTATCCCCTAAAAATTTTTCAGCTCTTCGGATTTCCTAGCTGAAAGTGTAGTGATCCGAAAGTTATAGGGATCAAAACTTACGTTTTCGAAAATTTCAGCCAGAAAAAAGGTTCCCGAAAATTCTAGGTGACCTCAGTTAGGATAAAAATCCGTTAAAAATGGGCAATCTTTTCAATTTTTTTTTTTTTTTTTTTTTTTTTGGGGGTTCGAAAATCCTAGGAGAGGCAGGCAGGCAAGAAATTTAACAACAAATGTTCCGAAAATTCTAGATCTGAAACCGTCTTCCGAACAGATATTTTCGAAAAATTGTCGTTGGGCGCCCCTGTGTTTTGGTAACTCCTGCTCGTAGGGCTAGAAGCGCCAAATCAAATCGTTTGAACTGAAGAGTGCTTGCCGTTCTTACGGCTGTTTTACAAGTTAAAGACCCCTCTCTGCAAGTTTACCGCCGCGGTAAACTATCATAAATCCTGTGGAAGTTTTCTCAATAAAATAGAAACTGCAATACATCGGGAAACACAGAAAACTGTTTTTTTTTTTTTCAAATTAATCAAATTAGAATTTTCCCCAGCATATGGGTCGACGTTAAAATAACAGTCTGAATTTCAAAACCAAATTGTTAGCTATTTTAATTTTATATACAGTTCTTTACAGGTTTAGTAATAAATAAATGATGAGAAAATGAATTGTTGCAGCCAAAATTGAAAATCGCTCCATTGAAAGTATGGTGACACTCCTGTTAATTAAAATCTATCCGATTTTAATTTTTCTGTGGTGCAAACTCGGCGAATAGCGTAACGTTTATAGTAATTGTGGGTTTTTGTTTCGCAATCGGCCTGTACGAGCTTTCTGTCTCGATGAGCAGATGGTCACATATAATTTTTCTTATTCATGCAGTCATTTATAAACACAACAATGAGTTTATCGATAGTTTTAAAAATGGCTTGGCCCTCGCAAAATCTCCTCTTGGTATTTTACGAAAGTAGTATATTTAAACCATTTTAAATTATGATCTTTAAACTGAAAAAAGTAAAATAAAAGCTTGAGAAAAGAGAATCATAAAACGCGGGAACACCACTGGAGATCAAGAAATTTTAGGCTTTGTTTTCCTTGAACTCGATTGAGAAATATTTTCTATCAATTCTAAGTCAAATCTCGCCATGATTTTCATACCTGTTACGTTTAAATGGTATTGAAAGCCATACCTGCATGGGAGACGCCGTAAACGGAATATTTTCCTTTTCCAGCCTGAAAAATCGTTGAAATAAAGATGTCATAAAATCCGATTCCACCAGGATTGCCGGGTATAACCACAATGCAAAGGTTTTCCTCGGTAGATCTCGCGCTCGCGATTCTTGTCGCAACTCCGTTAATAAGAGCAATTTCATGCTTGACCGGCGAGTTAGAATTGTTATTCATCGCTCTGGATAATTTTTCTCCAACAGATTGGCGGTAGTTACCGCTTTCAGAGTTGTCAAAGTTTTCAACGGAAGCGTGTGACACACGCATGCGTGGTATTGCATCGGTTGTCAAATGAATACGAAGGGAAAAGACAACTGGAAAGAAAGTTATGAAAAATTAAAAAAGTATTCAACCATCCGCGATTTTATAGATTCAACTCAAGGCATCTTATAGTCTTAGGCATTTAAAAGTCTTGTTTTCAGTCTGCCATTGGATTAAGGTTTCCGTCGACGAGGTTTTTTCTATACACAAATAAAAGACTGTAATATTCTTTAATTGTCTCTTTGTTTTACTTCCATTTGAGTCTGCATGGTTTGTGGATAAAATCCGTGTAAACAATACTGAACGGTTAAATATTGTGCCTGGCTATTTGCTTTTTGTATATACATTTATTAAGCGTAAAGTTTTCTTTCCACTCGGTTTGTATACTTTAGTTGTTTCTTTGAGGCGCTTTAGGGATCGAATTTAAATCGGCGTCTACACGCATTTCTCAGAGCTTCTCCATTACAACATCTTATATTTTTTTTTCTATTTGCAAACCGAAACGAGAAACGTACTCTGCTGATCTTGTAGAAAAACGACGCCATGACCCTTGGCACGACATGCGTTTAATTTGGCCAAAATTCTGAAACATGCGCTTTCCATGCACGGCCAGCCTGACCTAGTTCGACTCCATGCCAGGTGCAAGTGTTCTTGAATGTCTTGAATGGCACCTAAAAATCCCTGTTCAACTTGAGGATAGAAATACGCAATTTATTTGTAAGCCATATTTTCGCTAATGAAAATGCCCTAGAAATAGCCTGCGTGGAAGCCGGCCCACGCACTCGTCTAAACCATTTGTATAGTCCGTGACGCTCTATACAGAAGGTTTAGAGTGTCTGGGACGCATGCGCAGGCAACTTAGAAATGGCTATTTTTAAACTTAAGTGAATTACATGTAATTCGTGATCAATTACCCATCTAAGGAGATAAAAGCTGCTAAATATATTGCGTTGGTAAATTATGAAAGCAAAACGCGATTTTAGTCTTCCCCAGGCTATCATTCGGGTGATTGGATTGTCTGTCCCCATTAAATTGTTCTCTGGTTGTCGCGTGCGAGTCACTGGATATGGATGCGGATTTGGAATGATTTTTGCTACAGATATGATAAACTGAAACAAAATAACAGTGGAGCTGAGTAATTCTTTTCCTTTTGTTTTCGAAAACTTCTCTGATTTTTCATATAAGGCCCACTTGCCATGTTGAATCCTTAATGTGGCAAAGCATTTTTGGCATGCTCGAAATGATAGGTATTACTACAATGGGGTGAAACAGCTAATATAGATAAAACCGGACATTTGGCCTTTTCACGGTTTTGTCGCGATCGGGCTATTATCTGACTGCTGGTATGACTGATATGGCGAGACTTGACGAGACAGCTGCAAGTCCCTTACTTGTTCATCCGATGTTTATCCGAGATCGAGACTTGCTTTTTTCTGGTCTAAGATACAGGGCAGAGTCTATTAAAAATCCTAGTCCAACTGGGAAATATTTTTGCTTTAAAAACATGACATGAAAGAAACGAAAAATGGATGTAAACCAAGACCGTTCGACTTTGATGATATATACAAAAACTGGATTGTTTGAACTTCTCAGGCGAGTTTTCTCAGATGAGATGTAATTGGGGCTTTTTCCAAATTCAGTAACCTACCCTGATATCGTGAAGATAAAATTTGCCCATAATTGAAGGGTTTAGCTCAATATTTTCCACAGTCATCATTTTTGCTAGATATAAATTTTATATCGATATGATTGTTTGCCCAACGCGAACCCAAGTTTAATAAAGATACTGGTAGGCCGTTTCGGCCCAAGTGGCAGCTTCCACGCTACTATGGCTTTAGAAAGCGTCATAAAGGCTGCTCAGAGAAAGAATTTAACGGTTGATTTCCTTGGGTTGAGGCCTTTTTCCAGCGAGATTTTTCCTGACGAAAAGTGACCGTCACAACTGACTCTAGCCTCCCCCTGACAGTGCAAGTGGCCTATCATGGCGCAACACTGAGCCCGCGAACGATTTCAGCGGCAAAAATTTCTTTGGTTACGCGACGCCATTTTCATGTTGACAATCTGGAGTTAAGAGAAAATGGCATCGTTTTCAAGGACGAAAGGAAGCAGATCTGGTAAGCTATGCTGAATATATTTTGTTAAAGCAAGTCCAGTGTTTTCCTAGTTTAATTATGTTTACTTTTGATCCGTCGTAGCCTCTCCACTTCGGAGCAGTGCACCGGATAATCTCCGGCGTTCTGGCAGCTTTGGAAAATCGGGTAGTAGAAGTTTGCACTTAGCGGCATCGTTTGACTCAAAAACTGGGTAAGTTCTTTAAGTACATACCCTTCAGTTGTTCCCAGGTGCTACTGTGGCTAAAGTGATTTTCACTTAATTTCTATCGAGGTACAATAAAAAGGTTGGGAACGCTATTGTTTATGCACACGGCAGTTTGGCACGCTGATATCAGGCATTCCCCAGTTGCTACAACTGTCTTCGCCGATCTTTGGTATCGTTCACAATTTCACCCAAACGGATTTGTTTGTATGCTTTCATTAAATCAAGGACTAAAAATCTTAAGAAACGATAGTGCTGGTTTGGTAAAGAGCTATTTATCCCCAGGAGAACGATCCTTTCAAAATGCCCGTGCGTGCAAAACTCGAAGATACACTGTGCATGACTGTAATCGTATAAACATACCACAAAACGCTGAAGAATTTGTAAGTAAAATTGCAAGGCTGATTTTAACTGCAAACTGTGTGTTTGTTTTCCAACAAAAGCGCTTTTAATCCTTGTCAAGTTTGCGAAAGTAAACAACAATTTTAAATCCCAAATTGAGCTTAAAAATTACAGGGAACACAACCCTCACTGCACCTGACGATTTCGAGTTTATTAGGGAAAATTAACGTAAGCTTGCAAAATTATTTTTTATTGATTCCGCGGTGAGTGAGAGGAATACAGGATTTCATTACTGATTCTATTGTTTTCTCTTCTTATTCAGAAAACATACCAGATCTTCCACATCTAATGCTGCAATTGGAGATATTGAAAATGAGTACATCAGGAATCTTCAACAACAGATTTATTTCCTTGAGTTGGAAGCCAACTATCTGTATCCTTTGCCAGCCATGATTTAAAACCTGCATATTTTTCTGTAACAGTTTGAACTTATCAAACTGAGCCCAGTTAGTTTATCTAATTCAACCAAAGATTGCACTTGAAATATCCACTGCAAGAAAAATCCTGCGGTAAAGCTACCATATTTCCTGGAAGAATAGCCGTCCCTTGATTAATTGCCTCCCCTGGATAGTTACCCCCCTTTGACGGAAATGTTTCAAAAATAATCGTCTCCCTTGAGATAATGATTCGCCCGCCCCTCTCGCCATCTTCTCTTCCCTTTATCCCCTCCCTGTCAAGTTGAAGTGCAATGTGATCCAGCAAAACTGATCAGTGGCGATTTAAGCTCTGAAAATTACTCAGACAAGGAACTAAATTTGGGACACTTAATTAAAAAACCCATGTTCAGTTTATTTGATGTGATTATTAATTTTTTTTGATTTAATGGGAAACTGAAAACAAAATATTTAGGACAGTGAGCAAATATTAAATTTGAAATAATTGCCTTCCCTAGAATAATCACTCCCTTTTTCTGCGAAAAAAATTAATAATCGTCCCCGGCTATTATTCAAGGAAATACTGTATTTAATGTATCGATGGGAATAGATCAGAAGGATTCCCTCTGTGTCTCCTCAACTTAACATTATTGTACTCCCTCTTCAAATTAATGATCCCCCTTCTCAGGCACTCAAGCGCTTGAGTGTTCACATTTGTATAAACAGTTGAGGCTCTCTTAAGCAACCGTGCACCTTGGGAACCTTATAAAATGGTCGCAACTAGAGCTAGTCATTTACGAGAATGAGTTCTCGTAAGTGAAGGCAGATTGAAAGTTCGCTATACAGTGTACCTATCACCACAGTTTCCTGTTGTTTAGGACACCAGATCTCGGTCCTACTCACGGTGTCCACAATAACAAGAGCTGACTAGTATGATCAACATAAAATTTAACCCTTTCACTCCCAGAAGTTCAATATAAATGCTGAAAAACAAAAAGTACTGTGCGAAATGTGCTGCTGAAGAGATTTCATTTGAATGGTCACACCATAAGATTTTTTCCATGGACTTTTTACCATGTGAGAGTATTGCTCGAAGATAATTCATTTGAAAAGTCACACCGTGGGATTTTATCCACAAACTTAAAAGTTAGAACAACATCTTAAATAAATAGTACCATGTGAAAGTACTTCTGAAGAGATTTCATTTAAATGCATGGTCACACCATAGAATTTTGTCCACAAATCGACTCAAGAGTTAGCAGTACAGTGTAGGTTAGAGGTGAATAATTGTTGAGGAACTTTTACGAAATGTGATGACGATATCGAGTGTGTTCATGATTTTTCCTTGATTGACCCTTTTATCACCAGACGAGAGCAAGCACGGAAAGCTTCAGGTGAGCCTAATTTAAAACATAAAAATAAAAAGGTTTTTATAGACAGTTTGAGTAATTCAACTGTAGGCAACTTATTATACCAGCATTGTTACAATACTGAGACAGACAACCCACTTTGCTCTTGACAGGTGCTCCTCACAGGGCAACAAATTTGTGTACATGATGTGTAATTTTCTACTTCCAAACAGTTACAATAATATTAGGGAGCTTAGAAAGGCATTTGTATGGAGCTTAAGCAAAGGTGTTTTTGAGCGATGCACGTCAGCTGGAAGTGAGGCTTCTTCTCTTCTATATGCCTTGTCATGCTACCAAATTTGTATTGCTAAGTGTCTTCACTCTTATAGATGATTTGCCCAATAATTTGGCCAAACCATGGCCCAAGAATACAAACATCCCCCCAGTTTCCTGTTGACATGCGTCGCTCAAAAAAGTCTTACATTTTTCTTAAGCTCTCAATTTAGTCTGCCAGGTCCCCTTGCCTGACAGTTTTGGGCGTACAAAACTCGAAGTGGATAACCTTATTTACAGACTTACCTGACAATAACACCCATTGTTTCCCTATATGTAAATGAGTTGCTCTGGTCTGAGTTTTATTCCTTACCTGACAAATAAAGATGGAAGGTAAAGGAAGGTTATTTTACATCAGTAGCTCAAAACAGTCATCATTTGGTAATTCTCCATAAAAACTGATCACAACTTGTTAGTAAGTTGGTTGTTTTGTTCCATAGCCATTCCTCCTCGAGTCACAGAGGAAGCAGATCGCATGATGCGGAAGCTGCGTGATCTGCAGGGGAAGGTGGATGAGAGAGCATCAGAAGTTGCACGAAAGGAATCACAGATGCACATGTTGGAGGCAGAGAAAGACTCAGCAATAAAACGACTCAGGGATGCTGAAGGTGAAGTATTTAGCATTTATTGTCAAAACCCCTCCGGTGGCTACAAGTGTCAGGTGTGCTTCTGTCCTAGACTGTGAGAAGAGCATGAGAGGCAAAGGGCGATGTGCGAGATGAGGGAAGGAAAGAAAAATAAATATATCATTTTTTCTTTTTCTCTCATCTCACGCTTGACATTTTCCTTCTTCTTGGTTGGCTAAAGTAAAAATTTAGGCTGTTATGCTGGCGTTTAAAAAAGTTAGCTTGCGTTGCATGCGCTTGGAAGTAGTGGGCACAAGAGAGAACGGGCGCGCGAGAAGGAGACACCCCTCGCGTGTCTTCCTCGCGCGCGCCCGTTCCCTCTTTCGCCCACTACTTCCAAGCGCCTAAAAAAGGTGTGCATGAGATAATTATTATTGAGCATTTAAGGGACGTTTGGGTAGAGTTGTGCTAACGAGGATTTCAAACCCTGAGCCTGTTTAAAACAAAACTTGTTTATTTTGCTTCCCTGTTTCAGACAAGAGACCATTTTTGATGATCCTGATTCATTTCATTTGACTCGCATGCAGAATTAAGCAATTTCAAATGAGCCTGAGAAAACAGCCGACTCTTCATGACGCCACCACTGGTTTCCCCGCGAAATGACGTCTGAGAAACGAGCGCAGAAATTCCATACTGATGACGTGTCACTACAAAATCTGGGTAGTGCTTCTGATTGGTCGTGCCACGTGGGAAATTTGCTTCAGCCAATCAGAAGCACTATCCAGATCTGGGTAGTGATGTGTCATCAGTATGGAATTTTTGCCTTTGTTTCTCATATGTCATTTCGCGGGGAAACCAGTGGGCTGTTTTCTCGGGCTATTTTCAAACTAACATCATGGAATTAGATTCTTTGTTGTTGATACCACAAAGCACAAAGTAGACCCGCTCATCAGCAATCTTTGAAATTTAACGAATTGCCCAAGCTGTTTTCTAGCGAAAAGGCCATTGTGTCTAAAATAGAAAAAAAAATGTTTCTGCAGAGTCCCATGCGGCAGAGAAACGCCAGCTGGTGAATGAAATAGTGTCGCTGAAAAAAATGGCCGACCTTCACGATCGTGATAGTGCTCGCCGGGATCTACAAGTGCATCAGTACAAGAGTGAGGCTGACAAAGGACTAACAGCATTACAGGACGCTGAGAGAAAAGTACAGAATTACAGAGTAGAGGTACGTTATAGCTTTAATTTTTGAAATTCACGCGAAATTGGAATCTCGAGATCCTGTCCCGCGAGAGAAAGATACAAAAGCTGAAAAATTCTTTTTTAAGATAAACTTTAAAATTAACTTGACCCATGGCACAGCGAAACGCTGAAAGAAGTTACAGTGCATATTATGTGAAAATCGCGGAACTGTAACTGATTTAGATGAATTTGCTAGGTTAAAAACGGTGCTCTTGATACAGACGAAAATAATTGTCTAGCTCAGTTTGTTCAGTTTGTGAAAAAAAAGAACTTAAAGAACAAAGTGACAAACAAATCAAAACAAAACGGGATAACACAGGGCGCCAAATTTGACTCAAGAGGTACTTCACTTTCAAATAGACTGAAATAATTTTTATCTTCTCGTCCAATAGGCCATTTTACAGTTGTGGGCTTGGTGTCCTAGCCTTTGATTGAACGTGAGGTTGAGGCTGACCTTGTTTTGATACTAACCTCCTTCCTTTTCTGATGGAAAATTGTTTAAAAAATACTGGTTAGCATAACAACAACAAGTTTTGCATAATAAAGCAAGAAGGGTTATATCAAAACAAGGTCAATTCCAGCTTCGTTTCCAACTGCAACTGTAAAAAGTGCGATTCATATTTAGAGAGTCTCACTTCTGCGATGAGTTGATTCGCTGGATTTTAGTCTAAGAATGATATTTAAAGCCGAGAATGTTATCAGACTTTGGATAGGAATTTTATGGCTTATGAATTACTTCTGTTGGTAAGGATACCATTTTCTTTTTTATATTCAGCTGGACCGCAAGACTGGGGATTTAAACAATCTCAGAATAGAGTTGGAAGAGAAGAGAGCGGAGTGTTTAAAGCTCAAGACCCAGCTTCAAGAAATGGACGAAAAGTTCTTTGACTCTCAAGCGAAAACAAAAGAAGAAATTGGCCGGGCACTCAGGGTAAGGCATCGCACACTGTGTGGCTTACATGTAGTTAGCACCAATAGCAAGCAATTTGAACACTTTTGCTACAGCATTGACCATATTTTTGTTTGAAAACTTTCCTATTCAATATAGGAGGAAATACGACAGCTACGACTACAGCTGAAAGAAAAAGAAATTAACGCTGAACAGGACAGAAGTCTTAGAAACAAGGTAAAATTAAACTTATATGTAACTATGATTTTCTCCTGAAGAATAATGAGCATGAAAAAATTGGGTTTGCTAACACTAATTATTTCAGGGTCACGTGACATCAAAGGATAAAATTGTTTCACGCCAATAGTCTCTAACCATGCAAATTTGTGAAGTCAAAGAGAAACGATACACTTGTGCGAGTGGTCCTCAAAACAGCTTGTTTTTTTCTAGTAAAAGTTAACCTCTGCTCGTAAGACGGTAAGCCCCCAAAATAAGGATTCTCGCCTATTAAGCATTCGACCCTTAAGTGCCTTTGACATCATTCCCTGTTTAATACCTCGCGCCGCCAAAACTTTTCTTGGGCCAGTTGACCAACGCAGAGGTATGGATGTCTTGCACTCTATGTTGCGTACGGAACCAGTTATCTTGGAGATACAGTCTGTACATATTACAACCATTTTACGTGACCTAAAACCTTATTAAGCCACTGGCAACATAAGGAAGATCATTACGCCACGAGCTTGTCCACTGAGAAGCAAAGAGAAACAGTTTAATCTTACCTGGTCGCCTCTCTTACTGCCCTGTGAATCGCGCATAGTAGGAAATGGGAAACTGCATGAGAATGACTGCGAGGGGTTTGGTAGCCTTTTTATGAAGATTGGTCAATCAATCAATAAACGATAAATTTAAAACTAATAAAACCTGTTATGATTTCAGATCCAAGATGACTGTACGGCTTTAATTAAAGAGAATGCTGCCATATCGGCTCAAGTCATCGAACTTAGAAAACAAATAGATATGGTGAGTTGTCCTGACTTGTCCGCTAATGGCGTGGTGCTTTGCGTAAAAAAAATGATCCTTCTGTTTTCTAAGATCTTTCCCTAAGAATATTGCTATGTAGCAAGGTGCTTAGTCAGCCTCCTGTGTCAGCTTAAGTCCTTCCTCTACTAACTGCTACAGAAGCAACATCTCCACAACATACATATCTTCACAAGTCTGTAACAGCCAACTCCCCTCGACATTAGGGCTATAAAGATCCAACGACGCGACAGCAACGAGAACGTCGCTTAAAAAGTGAATTTGCGTTCTTTCAGTCTTTATCGCGATTATTCCTACTTAGTTACTTTGTCAAATATACGCGAATCCTCCTGAATTTGAATTCCAAGGGACCATATTCAAGTTCAGAAAGCGAAATAAAATTTCGTCGTTGCTTGTTTAGTTCTCCATAAAACACAAAATTAGGCATTTTCACGTCATAGTTGTGCAAAAACGGCAAAAAAATGTACAAAAAAGCTTGTGATGCACGTGTAAAGTAGTGAACACCTGAAGCCTGAAAAGGGCGGAGCCTCCTTGTATACGAGTACGCGAGTGCGCGCGCCCTGCCGGGATCTGAGTTCGAATTTTTCTTCCAGTTCGCAAGAAGAACCGTCTGGGTTAAGTGAATCTGAAAATGTGTTTCATCCTCGTATCGTTTTAATTGTGACAGGATCGTGCCCACAAGGACGAAAAAGATTACCGTCGACAGGCCAACATCCAGGAACTAGTAACGCTGAAAGAGAGTGAGAAACATTTACAGCAGGAGCTAGAACGGACGAAAGAGCTATTAAGGCTTGAACAACATAATCTTAAGGAAACCCTTCAGAAGGTATTAAAAACACTCACTTTTCAATTCTCACCATTTTTTCTTGTCTTCCTTTTTCCCACAATATGTTGTTTTGTTCCTTCTTCATTTATTTTTTTTTCCTCTTAGCCTTTGCGCCCTCGTTTCACGCATTCAGCAGCGCTACCTTGAACTACGCGCTTGCCTCACAAGTCTCAACCGTGACCAAATTTACAATTGCTTCGTGCACTTTCTCCGACTGAAAAGGGTTAAATTTGCTTGTAATATTGACTCTTAAGAGTTTCTTTCAACGTTTTATTTCACATGCAAATATTATTTTTTCCCTTGTGTGAGCCTCTACTATATACTAGTTCCAGTTCTCGGCGGAGAACACGAACAACGGTCATATCTGACTCAGGGTACGTTAAAGTACTCGAACCCATTAGGATCATCATATGTTTCTGGGAAACTGCCCACCTACCCCACCAAAAGCCAACAATAACACGGACTTCTCACTTAGGGCAACATGTTGGCTTAGGGGAGGGGTAGGTGGGCAGTTTCCCAGAAGCGTATAATGTTTATCTCAGTAATCTTGCCAAAAATGAGAGATAATTGCATTGGTGCATGAAATGTTTGGCACTGGTCAGTTGGTTGAATACAAGTACAAGATTGTGCACGGCGAATACTTTTTGCGAAGCGTTTCCAGCAGCCAGAGGATGTGTGAGCCATGTAAATGGACTGTCATCTATTGTTTATTATTATTGACTTCCTCGAAATTTCGCGGCAGCGCTGTTTTTAAGAACTGCAAGTCGTTACTGGGTGAAGGAGCTCATTAGAAAGACTTGAGGGATATGATTGGCGTAACCAGTGTTAAATCTAAAGCGTGCGAACTTTTTTTGAAAATCCGTTCTCGTGCTTAATCTTGCGCTGGGCCTAGTTGTTCAAAAGATACATAACGCTATCCACCGGATAACGCAATTGATTTCCCTAATACTTATCAGCTGGATAGTCAGGATAGTGATTTATCCCGTGGATAGCGCTGTCCAATGTGTGAACAACCAGGGCCTGTAGTCCACACTAAAACTCATCACTGTATGACAGATACCTTATGGCTTATTGATTCTTTCAGTTGTCAAGAGAGGAACAAGCGTCCTTGGAAGGTAAGGTTCAAGCCTAATCTAAAATTATTCTGTGAGAGGGAATAATATGAAATTCATTCATTTGAATGCGGAAGAGAGATTAAGCATTTTCACACTTAACTGCGGTGTTAAATGTCCTTGTGTTGAAAAATGTCAATGTTGCCTCCAGCCTGCATAACAGGACTTTTTAAGCCAAGCACGAAAAAGGCAAAGTATAGTCCTCTTCTCCGTAAGTAAATGGCTGTCTAAGAGTGTTACTTGCCAGAACAATGACACTTTAACGAAGAAAAAGGTAGCCCTACAGGAATTGGTGGCTTATGAAGACGTCGTGATTTGAAGCGGCCCTGAAATTCGTTGTGAATTGCCTTAATCTGATCAGAATATTTCGAAATTCGATGGGGTGGAACGTTTGAGAGGGTAAAGGCAGGATACTTTTTCCCCAACATTTAACACCGGGAGGAAGAATCGGGAGCGGAATATCCTAATTTTATAGGCGTCATCGCCATCATCATCGGTATTACCACCACCATCATCAACATTATGATCAACAACACCGTCATTGGCATTAGCAGCATCGTCATCAACCTCGTCCCCAGGCGGATAGGAGAGAACCCTGGGAACGAGATTGCATCGTCATCGTCAACATTTTTATAATTTATTTCACCTTCAAATAGCTATAGCTTGCTGAGGCGGATGAAAATTGTCTCAGTACACTGCGTTTTTAAGTTTATTTCTTAAATGAATGTCACTAAATTTTCCTTGCAGCCAATTTAAGACGAACTCAGCTGCGCAGTGAGTTGAACGAGATTGAAGGGCAACACGACTCGACTAACTCAGAAAACGTCGCCCTTAAAAGAGACAAGCTCCTCCTTACTGACGAAGTGGCAAACTTAAACGCCAAGGTATAGAAAGATACATTTTTGTTTAAAAAAGCTTAAAAGATTAAAGGTTCGTTCAAAGTGGAAACTGCACTTAGCTTATCCAGCTAGGATGAGCTAAGGATATTCACTCAAATAATTAGGAACAAATAATCCAAACAGAACGTAACAACTGGTAGTAGGCAACCAGTTGACTTTTACAAGCGTGGCCGAAGATTTGAACTCAGTAGGACCAAGAACAAATCCAGCAAGTGGCCAGAGCGGAACTCAAACCCGGAATTGCCGGATTGCGACTCCAGCGCACTGACCACTCCGCCACGCTGCCTCCTCCACAGTCTTTTCGTTTAGTGAAATTGTTGTTAAGCTATTCAAAACATACCGTAAAATTCCGAAAATAAGCCCCTCCATGTATAAGCTCCTCCAAATATAAGCCCCCCAAAATTGTAACGCAAAAAACCCTCCGTTAAATCGCCCCTCCGAATATAAGCCCCTCGGGGGCTTGTATTTGCTGTCGAATGTAAAGTAAAACAAAGCAAAAATGGTAAATTTTCTTTCCACTACAATCTAGCCCAACCGATTTTATAACGCAAATTTCCCTCCATACATAAGCCCCTCCGAATATAGGCCCCTCCAAACTAAGCCCCTAAAAAAGGGCTTTCGAAAAACATAAGGCCCGGGGCTTATTTTCGGAATTTTACGGTATTTCTATTAATGACTTTTACCTTTTGGTTGTGATTGTTAAAAAGCTTCCTCACTCTCTCCCATCCCATCTGGTCGCGATGTTTTCTCATTCCCCCACCCCCTCCCAGCTCCAATTTAGTCACGATATTTTCTCTGACCATTTTGTTACTCGTCACGCGTGTTAGGTATCTACCTCCCCGACCCTTCCAGTCTTTACCTTTGACCCTGATGAGTCACCTTAGAGAGGCTGTGTCACGGCTGACTGTTTCATTTTGTTCCAGTTACGCGTCCCCATTCGCCTTATTACTTGAGAAAGTACTTGTGAATGACAAAATCACAGCTTTGTGTCAAACAAATATGCCTACCAAGCATTTTATCAGACATTACAAACAACAAAAATGGATTTTGAAAAACTGTTAGGCGAACAAATTTTCAAAAACCACAATTGCATTCCATTTCTATCTTCTAGACAGTCTGTCCACCCGTGTTTTCCTTTTGTATTTTACTTTGTTATTTATACCTTATCTTAACGTTTTGAGCTTTTATTTTTATGTTTCACTCAGTTTGAATTTTGATAAATTTAGTGACACAGCTCCTTTAAAAGAGAGCACAGGCGAGACATCCAGCCTTATCATAATGCTTCTTTATTTTGTACACGCAGCTTGACGAGCGGGACGAGGAAATCGAGCGACTCAAGTTAAGACTCGAGGAAGCCGAGTCTCGCTGCTCTCATCTCGATTCAAAAGTTCGAATGCAGAGAAGTTTGGAATCCATTAAATGGGAAGAGTTCGAGAAGCTTGCCACTACCATGAGAGAATTTTCACGGTCAATGAGTCCTTCTAAGAGTGGGAGCTTGGTTGACTACTAGAACTATACTGACCTTAAGTGTTTAACCAATCATTAGTGAAATGTCGCGTTTCTCTTCTGAGCGGGTGTTCGTGTGAGTGCTTCACGTTTGCTTCCTTGTTCTTCCTTTGTTTTTTTATAAATATTGTAAACCTAAGAAGTGGTATGGGGCTGGTTCGTATTACAGACCTGCCCGACGCGCGAGAAACGCGGGCCAAGAAACAGCACTTTGCGCTTCCCGCTTGAGTTGCGCGTCACTCGCACTTTTACACAGTCCCTTGCCTGAAGGAAGGTTCTGCTCAAAGTTATGTATTAACAATACGCTGTTGATCATTTACTTAACTTTTTGAAAAAAAAGTTCCTTCTGTTTAAAACTAAACTGGTCTAATTGGTCGGCGCCATTTGTCATTTTGTCATTTTACTTAGACGCAAAGGGTTTTCATGTATATAGAGAGAAAGCTCATTCCTTGCCTATATTCTCTCTTAATGTTAAATAAAATCAAGCTAAATATATAACAAAACAAAGAAGACCTAAGACGTAAGTCCGCGGTGGATCTCTTGCCTCGCGCACAGCTAAATAGCCCAAGTTGAGAAACTACAGTTTGAAATAAAGTGTCCTGAAACGTTTACACCTTAAAAGATTAAGAAAGCGGCCCGAGAACGGTTCCGAGGGGTCGGAAGGCTTTTTTTAAGGCCAAACAGGAAATAATGTTTACTTTAAGTCTTCTCACCCATTTGGGACTAGAATGAATAATATATTTGCAGAGTGATCTTAAATTGTTTGAAAATAGAACTAATTTTACTTGTAAATTGTAGGCTTTCGATCTTAAAGGAGTTATATCACGAGTGTGTTGTAGCCTGCGAACGGCTGACGTTTCTCCTCGCTCATCGCCATTGAGGGACGTTTTGCGAGTTGAGTTCCTCCTCGCTCATCGCCTCATCGCCTCCTCGGTCATCGCCATTGAGGGACGTTTTGCGAGTTGAGGTCCTTCTCGCGAAACGTCCCTCAGCGGCGATGAGCGAGGAGAAACGTCTGCCGTTCGCAGGCTATAGTGTGTTGCTGTTTTGGGTCAATTCTGTGCTGAAGTCCTTACTTAGTACCTTTACTCCATACACAAACTGTGACCAGTAGAGTTATGAAGAAAAGATCAAGTAAATTACATCCGGGAACACTAACCATAATATTGCAGGCGTAGCATTAAAACTTGAAAAAGTTGGTCCAACTTTTTCACATTTTAATCCAGGTCCATCGTTGCCATCCATTGCAACAAACGACAGGAAACAGTTTCAATGCTTAAATATAGTATTAATTAACAAAACGGGACTATTATCTTTGGAATACATTTGATGCGAAAGAGGTTTTAGCTTTTTAAAAAAGATAGCAAATAGCGTGGTATAGCTCCTATAGCGCTTCGTAACGTATCCGCTTTCTAAATCATGAATGCGCCATTTTTAACTTGGTTTAATCGATGGCTTTCGTATGTTTATTACTTATTGATAGTATTGCTGTGTACGATGAGGTGTAGATGTGTTAAAAACAGTTGTTGATATATAGGTGTGAGATCGTACAATTGTAAAATCTTAAAAAACAAATGTGAATAAAAGAAATTTAAATTATTGTCTAAGCACATCCTGTAGATTGTTTTCATAGGGAAGGAAGGGGAGAGAAAAAAAATAAAGCGTAGAATTACAGGGAATGGAAATGTAGGGGTTGGAATTAATTTTTAAAACTTCTTTAAAGACATGTGCTGCCCTTCATTTTGTCATAATTACGATTTGTGCATATTCCTTTCGTTCTTTTCTTTTCGTTTTTATTTCACGTTATACTTGCTTACATAGTCTTTTCCTTGTTTGGAACTATATATGAACATATGAGATGAGATGAAAATGACGTGGTAGTTTCCATGTTTTCTTCAAAAAGTTGCTTACACCATGAAATTTTCGCGTTACACTTGCCCAGAGACTTCGGCAATAGTTTCTTTATTGGCAAATCACTTCTTTTTGCCACAGACTGGCTTTTGTTTTGATATTCAATTAAAAAAAGAATTGTCCGCTTTTTTGTGATTAATTAATTAAGCCTTTTCGCTTCCTAACTTTGATTATGCACAAATTATAAATTAAAGATGAAGATCACCTTTAGGGAAGACGGCAAACACGAGATTCAAGTTGACAAAATCTCGAAATTAGGGAAACAGTGGAAACTTGATATTTTTGTGTCTACTCATGATCAAATGACAGTGAATGACAAGTAAAGTGAAAACTTGGTCGCGTGTGGCACAAATCGTGATCGTTTCCGTAAACGTGATTCTAAATCTCTCTTTAAAAAAGGGAAGCCTTTTGTGTTCACTTTTTCTGAAGGATGTAATTGAAAAAATTAAAAGAAACCCAAAGGTGTAAAATGAGAGACCATACAAGACCATCCTACGAAGGAAATAGCCAACAAACTCAGTTGTATAAAACAGTTTGGCTCTTCCGTTTTTAACAGCATAAAAAGAAGTTTGAAGACCTTAACTGTGGTAAAACGGGCCACCGTTCTAGCTCTATTCTTCATTTGTAACCTAAGAATTGTTTTAACCAGAAGTTTTCCGCGATCTGAACCGTAAGTAGCCTTACTATCTACTCACTTTTTCTATCGTATTCAGTCGAATTGTAACAGCAGAGCATCTTTTTTGTTGTAACTTTTTGGAATTCTGTTTGCAGGCTTTGAAAATAATAATTGTAGATTCATTATGGGCATAGTCAAGAGAGAGGATGGATAGAAATTAATAAGCAGACTTAACAGACTATGCACAAGTCATCTGTAACCTAAATCACTGCTCTCAATTCAAAGTGATGCGACAACCGAAAAATCGAAAGGGTCGATTTTTGCTTCCCCAAAGTATGACTTTCGAGCTCCACATTTTGGAGTTCAAAACTGAGCTAAATTTAAAATCATGTCGATCTCTTCTCATCTTCTCTCAAACTCTTATATAGTATAGGAATTCTAAAAGAATTAATATGTACTTAGTGATTCTGTCAAAGCGAAAACAAACATAATTCAGTTCGGTTCTTTTTAAAGAGCAGAGATTGGTACGGAGAGATCCGGAGGAAATCATGATCACCACGCCAAAGCTACCACCGCAGTCTCTAATTTTTTCTTCGCTCTCGTTCTTCGCAGAAACGCCGCTCGCCCCTCACGCAAGTGATCTCGATCTACTGCTCGCAGTCAATAAACAGATCAAAGTATTAAACGTTAAAGCTGTCACTTTTTTACTTTAGATGGTCTCGCTCCCAGTACTTCTCATCATAATACTCGCAAGTTCCGTAATGGGAAGACCTCGTGCCCAGTCCTTAGATTGTATCCAGTATTGCGACGGTCAATATAGAATGTGCCAAAGCAGTTGTGATGACTGGGATGACTGTGTTAGCTGCACGACCTGCAACGAAGTATGCATCACGAGCTGCACAAAACATGGAGTTGTCAAAGCATGCCAGGATTAAGTCAGTTGCAACAGTAAGGCCAAGATAAAGAGAAACAAGAAATAAGTTCATCAGAACAGGACGAACGAGGACATGGACATTAAAATTAATTGAGTCATAATTTAGTCATAATTGATTAACTAAGTCACAATTTCTTTTTCTTTATCTGTGATTATCATATTTCAGGCCCTATCGACACGCATCCGGATATTTTAAAAAACGCGCCCACACGTAGCGAGTTTGAATCGTTTTTGCCCGTCCACATGAAAACGCTAAAACGATGGCCGAAATACGGCATCCATTACAGGCACACGCTCGAAAGTATATAATGTATGACGTCATCACCTTCCAATAAATGTAATAAAATTAAAGGACGATTCCTAAAAAGACTCTTCACAGTTCCCCATTTTCCATTTTTTTCTTGTCTAATAAACGCCCCCTTTACGTTTTCCAGTTTGTATTGGACTCCCCTCTCTAATAAATGCCTGCTGTTTATTACTGCGTGCATTTGCTCTAAAATACCAACCTCGTTCCCAGGGTTCTCTGGGAACGAGGTTGCCAAAATGCTAGGAAATAGCGAAATAGAGCAAAATCATTCAGGATCACAAGTGTTTGCGCTTAGTTTGCATTTTGTTCAATTTTAAGTTCAAAGCAAAGATTTTGAGATCCTATTTGAGCTTTAAAAAACAATAAAGCAGGTTAGACGTATCAGTGGATGGGCAGGATTGTCTGCTTTTTTTAAAACTGATATATTCTCCGATAGCATATTAGTATAGTTTAGTTGAGCTTGCTACAGTTCTGAGAATACAGTTGTATACGCCTCTCTCTTAAACGCTTGGGATCCTAACATTAAATAGACAGCCCGGGTGTCTGTTAGATCATATTTACGGTGTATATTTATATGTACATCATTAAGATAACAAGATGTTAACCAAAGGGAAAATGCTTTGATTTTTTGTCGAATTCTTTTTAAGGAAATGTACAGGGAGATCAAACAAATCAAATTTGTTTTTGGGTATTGAAGCTTAAATAGTTACACTTAATGTTTTAAATGTACTGACAAAACGATTCAGCTGGATATTCTATACATATTGTTTCCGCTAACAAAGCGTGTAAATTTGAAACAAAACGTTTCCTGTAGGCTACTCGCTTAAGACGTCTGTTCAGAAATAAAAAGTGGCAGCATTTGGATACAGCTGGGGAAGCAAATGTTAACTTCCGAGATAGTTGAGAAAGCGCAAACACGAAAACAGGAGTAACCGGTTGGCGAATATCCATTAACACTGGTAGAAAGAGCGCCTTACAATTTAGGAAACTTGCCAAGTTTAAATTAAAAAAAAAAGTCGCGAAATTTTACAGACGTTAATTTGTATGGCCGGGAGCACAAACTTGCCTCCCACCATAAGAAAGTCTTTAAAATTCGGCCACTTGGAGGAGCCATATTTCCGTTAATTTTCAACAAATCACGTTCAATTTTGGCATCTTTACTCATTTTAAAACGTCCTTTTTACCCGTTTTGACGGATTCAGTCAAAAGTTGAAAAACCGTGAAAGGGTCAGTGAACCCGTGGGGGCACCTGGGTATTTTTTGGGTGGGTATGTGCCGCCTGGGACTCCAAATTGGAACCCCGTTCTAAAAAAATTTTCCCTAAAATTGATACTCCGTTCTAGAAATGGGCCAATTTTTTATGCCCCATTCTAGAATTCGCCCTACAACTGATACCCCGTTCTAGAAATGGGCGAATTCTTTATACTCCGTTCAAGAAAGTTTGTAACCTGAAATAGCCCTGTTTTTTTAAAAAGATATTTTTTTATTGTTCGACTTATAAATCAAATAAATGCTTCTTCATAATCATCCGGAGCACTGGAGCTTTTCAATTCGTGCGTTCGAAATATTATACCCCGTTCTAGAAAACGCCTCTAAAATGGATACCTTGTTCTAAATCAGGAGCTCCAAAATCACGTCCCCGTTGGGCGACACATACCCGTATAGGTAATGTATGGGAGTAACCCCCTCCCCCCGGGCAGTGAACGCACATCAACCTAAACCTACTCAGATGCCGAGCAATCGATTAACAATGAACATGAAGTGATAAAGAATTAACATTTTTTCACAAGTTTAATCATTTAAGCTTGTTGTTTACATTTCTTTCAACTTCTTTGGCTGAAATCAAAATCTCTTCGCCACTGAGTATTCCTGCCCTAATTTACCTGATAAAGGAAGATCAGCGAGGTGCTGGGTGGCGTGCGATAGAAATCTCATACTGCTCAACACTTGTGTAATCTTTGTTGTGTTTCGTGATATCCAGTCGGCGGTCAACAAAGTGATACCCTGGAAGGGTCACTGCCTTCTTTGCCCTGAAAAACGAAAAGGGGAGGAAAAGAAACTCAATAACGCTCTGCATAGATCCTAATGAGGCAAAATTAAATCATGATTACAGATATATATTTTCCTCTTGTAGACAACAAGTTACAATTTTCGCTAAAAACAGATAGAAAATCCCAACCAAGGAGGAGGGGGTGTTAAAGTAGAGAAAAAAAAGGTCATAAAATGAATAAGATTGAAAGAAATTGTACACCTTTAAATACGGTGGCAAAGGGAAAGGGGTACCTATCCCGAATCACGCTGACCTTTTTGGGATCACGCATCACGGGGAAAACGGAATTGGCCATCACGCATCATGTAAATGAGACGCAATTGCAGTAAGATAACATAGCAATATATCAACCCTTGAATGAATCAGCTCTAATAAGTTGGTTTGAGGTCCGTTTTGGGTAGAAAAGAAAATGAGGTCATGAATAGCCTGAGTATAAGGCGTTACTGGGGAAAAAAATCTCCTCTCCCCTAGCCCCTTAGGAAGGCCTGATACTCAGGCTAGGTCATGAATATCTGTTTTTATTAAATTTTCAACCTCGGATATTGCGGCATTTCTAGCATTCTGATTGGTTCACTCAATCTTGGTTATCAGCTCATATACCTTAGTTTGACCTTATATGGAAAACAACGAAATATCTCTCGAACAAAGCGGGGGAATTTTAGTAAATTTCATTTTTAAATATTACAAAATGACCGGACTAATGTAACTTCCGGTAAACCAAGGGAAAATCACATGACATTTTTCGTTTTGGCTTTAATAAAAGAATTATTTAATTCGCGCCTCGTTGGCTATTTAATCGTTTCTACCGGCGGGTGCTAATTCTTCAAAACAACTTCTGCAGTATCACGCATTGTAAAATGGCTATATGTAATGTAAATCCCGTATACCTCTCGTGATAACAACTCCTGAAGTGAACCTCGTCCCACAAGGCAGTAACTTCCCGAATCCCTATTTTCCGAAAAACCCAGCTTCATCCCCAGGCCAGTTTGCGCTATTCGAGTGAAAGGCGAAGGTTTAATACCGGGCTTGATAGGCGAACTCTCCCGGCAAGGGCCGACAAGCGATCGAAGACAGCGACTGCGAACCGTGGGCTGCGAAAAACCTACATCTGGGGGACCCTCGATAATAGGATAAATAACAATTTTGATAACTTACTTGTAAGTACTTCTGAATTCACACGTATAATGACCACCACCTTCCAACCTCAGAGCCATAAAGTTGTTTCCTATCAGCATCCCATCACGTGCGTAGAGACGCTCAGTGTTCGGTTCCCAGCCCTGTGTCCTCTTTTGCATAACAGGCCCATTGAGAGGAAAGTTCACCCCAGTGAACTTAACGTTGTAGATGAAACAGTTGCCGTCCATTCTTTTGGTAAAGAGACGCACAAAGACAGTTACAAAGGAAAGGTGGTGGATATTTATCATATACCGCTTCTCATAAGTGCAGGCGCATTTCCAAGTGAGTGTGCGGGCAGCCGCTCGATATGGCGGATTTTCAATAATTGAAACTTTAGTGGTTGGGAATAACCAAGTCTGCTTCGCCGACATTCATTACCACCTTATCATTAGGTCCATTAGCTTTTTCTAGGGAGCAAAAACTTGATGGGAGACTTAATAATACTCATGCCTCCTACACTGATAGACTCACAGCTTTTTTAAAACTTTTTGATTCAATTATCTTTTTCTTCAGTACCTGGAATCATTGAGAACAGTACACACTGCACCATCTTCAAAAGTCATGATCCTCTCCCATGTATATCCCTCAGGGAATGACTGCTTTACATAGTCCGGGATGTCGTCAGGGTACTTGGTAAATGGTATGCTTCCATACTGAGTCTGTGGCGCCAAAATATCCCAAGCAAACGGCAGAGGTCCTCCCTTGGTCACAGTGAGCTTTACGGTCTGCACACCGCTGAGAAGAAAAAATAGTTTGCATTACAAATTGGAGACACGTTTATATAAATTCAAGAATTAGGCAAGATGCGCAGGGATTTAGCTGATCAAAGAGACGTTTTTTCTTTAATCTCGCTGTTATTTCTTACGCAAATTCAACGTGCAAAGTGAAGAAAGGCAAAGACATAGACGACTCGTGCCCCCAAAATTTCTTTCACAGCGGTAGCTATGTCCGGTTCTGTCATCAAGACCTTCGCCGGTATTTCATTTTTCCCTATTTATCGCTTTGGGGTAGCTGTCAAGGAAAACTCTATTGTTCTCGAGACATATCCAAGACCCAGACGATAAAATTTTTCCGAGGTAAGTTACCTTGGAAAAAATCAGTCACACTTAAAAAATCTACCGGTTCTCAAGTTTTTCCCTCTCCTTAAGAACCGATCTTCAAATTACAATCCTGCGATTGGGAAGGGCGCAGATTTAGGAAGACCACTTTGGAATGCGCTACTCCACTTAATCAGAGAATGGGGCCACTCACTTGTTTTTTAAGACAAAAATCGTTCATTTCGTGACCCTGTTCAAGACAAGAAATGGATTGTCCGTCCCAAATATTGGGAAACCTCTATTCGCTCTCAAGGCCCTGAAAACCATACCGTGTTTACTGCAGAACCAAGTACACGATAAGACAATGGTTATATAGTTTTCATATTTAATGAATTGTGCAAGTCTAATGTAAATGTATTATTGACCATACACAATAGAGCGAACGAACAAAATTTTACACGCACTCTGATTCCATGTATGACAATATGCAACTCAGATTTTATTATATTTAGAAAAGTAAGAGTAGTGAAAAATAAATTGCTCCTCTCCGAGCCTGGGGTATATTCTTAGCATGTTCTTAACAGGTTTACAACTTTCAGGCTGAAAACGGGTTCTTATAAAATAAAAAGAGTGTACACGCCAAGGCCAAATCAAGCAGTCCCTCCCCCGGGTCAACTGAAAAATGCGGTTCACTTTCCTTATCTAAACCAGTATCCTTTTCGGGAGATAATATCGGGTCTTCTTTAATTGAAAAAATAGGAGCACAGGCCGTTCTTATTACCTGGTTTAACTGTAATTCTATTTCCTTCCCCCAATTTTTAGAAAAGCATGGAAATGAAAACAGCCTCGACTGCTAAAACGCGAGATATACTAAACAGATATTTAACTTACTCGTAGGGTTGTCCTTGTCCTTCACCTTTAACCTCAAAGGCGTGTCCATTGACCGTGCCCTCCATCTGAACCTTGTAGGTCATTTGCTTAGCGATTACACTCTGTTAAATTGAAAAACAGCGGAAAAAATGTTAAAACGGTTGTAACGTGCAAAAGTGCTTAACACTACAAAAACCTCCTTGTTTAGGCATCCAATTTAATTTCAGGCTCATGCAATTAAAGCAAAATTCCTGGAAAACTAGAAACAGAAACTTTCTCCGGCTCGGGCACATTAACAAGTCAACCACATGAAACACATAAAAAGATTGAACTTTTGTAGTTTCATAAAAGTTTAACTTAGCATAGTATTACGTAACACTATCAAAATCAACCAGGAACCAAATGATCAGAACAAAAATATTAACAAAACAATTTAGGCACAAGATATCAGCTCGTACATGTTTTTTTTTTTTTTCGATTAGCCGTTGTGAAGAGCCGATTTTCTTGGTTATGGAAACACTCAAGGTGGCCATTGCACCGTTAATGACCGGTGGGCGTTGTAGACAAGAGAAATTAGCATAAAAGAAAAATGTATTAAAGGACTGTTAGCTGGGACAAAAAACAAAAGAGCGACATGTGGTGGAGATGATCGCTGGTAAAGGTACACTTGAAATGTATGTTCTTACCATGGTGGAGATGAAGAAGTGACGATAAACGACTTGGAAACTGTGCTTAGCTGCGTCTCTGAACGGAACACCGTAGTGAATGCAGCTTGGTTCTGTGCGGTTCTTTATATATGACAAAATTAATGCTAACCAACCAATCACCAAGGTGAGTTGCATAATCTCCAGACACTTTTCCAGACGCGTTAATAGGTTTAGTTGCATAATCTCCAGACAGTTTTCCAGACGAGTTAATTGAACTTTTGCCCCGTTTCTTTTATTAGCATATTTCCTGGTGGGAACTTTATAGATGGGTTTCCATCAAAGAGTTTTTTTGTACTAGCACAGGTAGCCCAAGTTCGAAATATAAGCACCGGCGACCATCGACATTGTTGCATAACATTCGAAATATAGGGATTTGTATTGGAAAAAAAACCTATCGTTTCCGTAACCTACGAAAATGAAAGGATTTCAATAAAAAAACAGCTTAGCTTACATAAAATGTGTGTTACGTCTCTCCTGTGTGATCCATGAGCTGATTTATGGCTGTTTTATGGGTTGTACCGTAAACGGTTTTCTCTCTATATTAAGGCCCAGCGCTTTATTAATATCTAATCTACAGGAGTCAGTCCAGGTAAACCTTTATATAGAGAAAAAATGTGATGTATTCCTGTGTTTTTTGGTGTGAATTCATCGATTTAGTCCCGGGGGGGGGGGTACTTAAGGAATTTCTGGGTGGGGATGTGCCGCTTAACCTATACCAGAGCTAGTTCAGCTGAATTTTGCTACCCTATACTAGAGTAAACTCCCCAAGTCTCCCCTATCCTAGAGTAGAAACTACTGAGGTCACTAGCACAGTCTAGCCAAAACAAAACCTTCTACCACAATCCTTAGTCTAGATAAAATCTTCAACCAACTGATCAGTTTCCTGAAAAATGATACCCTATTCTAGACCCAAACTCTCTGATTTATATACCCTATCCTAGATCAGAGTAAACTGCTTGAAAACCATACCCTTCACAACGGCACACACCTATATAGCCCACATATGGCAGTACCCCCGTCCGGGGATTTAGTCAGAGTTTTGTGGCTCCTATTGATTGACCCCTGTCACTCTTCATATTATTACAGAGCCAAAAAACACAGGGATACATCAAAGGTAAGTCTCCTTTATTTATTCTATAGAAAAATAAGTAAGAATAATGATATTTAGCGTTCGCAGACCTCAGTGTTTTACAAGGAATCAACGGTTGCTTGTAACGCGACACCGACTCTCTTGTGCGAAAGTTAATTTACATAACACACTCGTAACGTGAGCTTGGGACACCTGTGGTGAGAGCCAAACTATGAAAAAGGTTATTTTAAACACGCACTGGGGGTCGTGTAGGCCTGTCAACCCCATTTTACAAAGGCGTCTGATCACGTACGCAAGCTACAATGTGGCACGAAATTTTTGCGGGTTCTAATTTTTGCGATTTTTGCGGTTTTTCCAGCGATCCGCAAAACTAATGAGTTCCCGCGAATAAAAATTACCGCAAACATTTTTCCCGCAAAAAATTACTCCAGAGTAAATATTCTCTTTTCAAAAATACAGTACTAAGAAATCGTGTCTGTTCAATCACAACTTGTCAAAAACAACGAAATACTGGTTTATTGTTTGAAAATATGTATTTCTATTGCACGTACTCAATAAAAACGAAAATATTATCAATGCTGGGTACTGGGTACTTTCTGAAAATCGCAAAAATTAATTCCCAGCATGGAAAACCAATCTGTCCTAATCGCAAAAATTAGTTCCCGCAAAACACAAAAAATCGCCAATCCCCAAAAAATGAAACTCCCGCAAAAATTTCGTGCCATACGGTAGTCTAGACAGCCGTAATCTTAAATTTTGTCTCTCATTTGTTTCATTCGCATCCTGATGTGGCCGGCATCCATAAAAGACCTTTTTTGACAACTATAGCCTGCCGCACCTTTACTTTGGCAGCTTCAAGTTGTTTGCATGAGCAACTTTTTTTGTAACAACTTGTCTGTTTCCGGCTGTTTGCAAAGAAAACAAAATGAATAAATAAAAAGAAGAGAGGATAACTCTTGATAAAAAACGAGAACTCGTTTTCGTTCCAGGGCAAAAGAAGTATTCGTCTTATATTACATAATTACTACAAGTCGGCAATTTTCAGTGAACCAGTTTGATTTCAATTGAAAACAAATACAAAGTGTATTATGTTTTTTTGAGAGAACATTCAAATGCAGCTAACGGAAGATATTGACTCATGTCTTGTGACGTATTATTTTGGCACAACGTTGTGACTTGTACCATCTCGTCTCCCTCGCAGCACATCCGGGGGGTGCTCGTCGGACATTTTGAATTAAAATCAATCTGGGCGTGGCCAAAGCTTTTTTTGATCCCTAAAAGA
This sequence comes from Porites lobata, assembly GCA_942486035.1. Lineage (NCBI taxonomy): Eukaryota > Metazoa > Cnidaria > Anthozoa > Scleractinia > Poritidae > Porites > Porites lobata. Next base: position 1,087,423 of record CALNXK010000106.1, on the reverse strand, counting down.
GACCATGTTAAGACACGTGCAACCCTAAACGAGACCTTCACGGCTAAATATGATGGCGTTTTGTCCAGAACTAGCCTGTGAACAGGCTCTCTGTTTGGGGAAAAAAGACCAAAATCCGAAATTTACACCTCTAAGCGAGACGACGAGCTTCCCCACCCCTTTCATATGCGGAGTTCCCCCCCCCCCCCGGGCAGCACATGTTTTTGTCTCGTACCTTGCAGCCATTGACCAAGCCGGTAAATGTTGCTTAAATGAGCCACAATGCTCTATAATCGGCGTAGTTTATCTTGTTTCAGAAACTGAACACTTGTAAATTAAACATTAAAAGCGTTTATTAAATTGAAAGGGATATTCAATGGAACAAATGATTTTCTAGTACAAAAAAAAACTCTTATGGAAACCCACCAGGAATTATGCTAGTAATAAAAAATGGGACAATAGTTCGATTATCGCGTCTGGAAAACTGTCAGGAGATTACGCAATTAACCTTAATTGATTGATTGGTTTAAATATATAAGGAGCCTCGCAGAACCAAGCTGCATTCACTTCAGTGCATGACTCTTCAGGGGCACCCAACGTCCATTTTCGGAAAATATCTGTTCGGAAGACGATTTGAGATCTAGAATTTTCGGAACATTTTTTGTAAAATTCCTTGCTTGCCTACCTCTCCTAGGATTTTCGAACAGCTAAAAATTGGTGTTTACGTAATTACCCATTTTTAACGGATTTTTACCCTAAAAAGCTCACCTAGAATTTTCGGGAGCCTTTTTTCTGGCTGAAATTTTCGAAAAGGTAAGTTTTGATCCCTATGATTTTCGGATCTCGAGACTTTCAGCTAGGAAATCCGAACAGATGAAAAATTTTTAGGGGATAAAAATATGCCTATATCTACCGTTTAAATACTAAAATACGTTTAACAATGCTATGTTTAAGTGGTTTTGAACTATATTCTCGTTGGGTGCCCCTGGCTCTTTCGCAGACGGAGCTAAGAACTGAGAAATTCCAAGCCGTTTCCCCTTCCTACTTGTTCTCCACCATAGTAAGTTTAAATCTAATATAGAACGTACAGTCAGTATTTAAACCTCTAGTCAAATTACCATCTCTGCAGCGGCAAGCTTTCCGCAGTCCACAGCTGTCTGACCTGTCTCTCTTTTTTGTCCCGATTCAAATTTGATGTGAACCTGTCCCGGGAACTTGTCTACAACGCCCACCTGTCATCAACGGTACAATGGGCACCTTAATTGCTTTCCACAGTCAAGAAAATCTACTCTTCACAACGGCAATTTGGAAAAAAAAAATAACACTACTAACACTGACTTGCATGAACAAAGTGATATACTAACCGTGCTTACGTCGCTTGGTTTTTTTAACATTTTTGTTTTGAACATTATTTTGTTTTTTGATTGATTTTGACTATGTTAAGTAACTGACTACGCCAAATCGAGCTCTTGTGAAACTACAATTATGATCCACCCTTTGTTGATGGCATGAACTGCGAAATAATTTTAAACGATGCTCATGGAAATTATTTTTACGGTGAGAATATGTACCTATACATTGTTAAACCTGTTTTGATAAATAAAACTTTTTCGCTGTTTTTCAATTTCACAGAGTATAATCGCTAAACAAATGACCTACAAGGTTTATATGGAAGGCACAGTCAATGGACACGCCTTTGAGGTTAAAGGCGAAGGAGAGGGACAGCCTTACGAGTAAGTTAAATGTCTGTTTAATATAGATAGCGTTTTTGCAGTCGATCCTGTTTTCATTTCCATGCTATTCTAAAACTTCGGGCTACAGATTTTGAGAGGGTAGACCAGCAGAGCTTTGGCAGTTGAAATCGGTTTGATATCTTCTGTTCGGCAGTGAAAACTGTTGATTATTATTATTACTACCTTATTTGGCCTGGACGCGTATGCGGTTCTGTGGTGACCACGGTATGGTTTTCAGGTTTCCCGAAATTTCGGACGGACAAGCCGTTTCTTGTCTTGAACAGGGTGACTTTTTGGACCTTTAACAGTCTGTGAAGGTTGGTGATGAGCGGTCTACATGGTCCTACATGCATGGTGTGGTACCGACAATGTTTTCATCGAAAAATATATCATGAATTCCATGCGTTCGAATGAATGATTTTTGTCTGAAACTGACAAATTCGGGTTATGAGGCCCTTGGAGGCAAGCCTTTACCCGGCAAACTTCCCTTGAGTGACCTTCCTGATTAATTAAGTGGTAATAAATTACAAAGAGGCCTTCCTTCTGCCCATCCCGATCGTAGACGGTGAGCAGTCTCTCTTTTCCTTCAGATTTAGTGAAGGGAGTGCGCGCGCGCGAACGTCGATATGCGTGAATAAAGTGAACGAAAATTACTGAATTTTAGTGGATAGCATTTTCCTTATAGTTTTTTAATCAACTACTGTTTAATATAAGTTTGTTTTAGTTTATAAGCCGAGATTATATAAATTGTAATGCAAATTAATTCTTTTTCTTCTTAGAGGGGTGCAGACCGTAAAGCTCACTGTGACCAAGGGAGGACCTCTGCCGTTTGCTTGGGATATTTTGGCGCCACAGACTCAGTATAGAAGCATACCATTTACCTAGTACCCTGACGACATCCCGGACTATGTAAAGCAGTCATTCCCTGAGGGATATACATGGGAGAGGATCATGACTTTTGAAGATGGTGCAGTGTGTACTGTTCTCAATGATTCCAGGTACTGAAGGAAAAGATAATTGAACAAAAAAGTTTTAAAAAAGCAATGAGTCTATCGGTATAGGAAGCATGAGTATTATTAAGTCTCCCATCAAGTTTTTGCTCCCTAGAAAAAGCTAATGGACCTAATGATAAGGTGGTAATGAATGTCGGTGAAGCAGACTTGGTTATTCCCAACCACTAAAGTTTCAATTATTGAAAATCCGCCATATCGAGGGGCTGCCCGCACGCTCACTTGGAAATGCGCCTGCACTTATGAGAAGCGGTATATGATAAATATCCACCACCTTTCCTTTGTAACTGTCTTTGTTTTCTCTTTACCAAAAGAATGAACGGCAACTGTTTCATCTACAACGTTAAGTTCACTGGGGTGAACTTTCCTCTCAATGGGCCTGTTATGCAAAAGAGGACACAGGGCTGGGAACCGAACACTGAGCGTCTCTACGCACGTGATGGGATGCTGATAGGAAACAACTTTATGGCTCTGAGGTTGGAAGGTGGTGGTCATTATACGTGTGAATTCAGAAGTACTTACAAGTAAGTTATCAAAATTGTTATTTTTCCTATATTAAAGAGGGTCCCCCAGTTAATTTGCTCGTTCGCAGTTGCCTCGGCGATTTAGGATGTTGACGCTTGTCGGGAGAATTCGCCTATCATGCTCGGTTCTAATAGCGCAAATTGGCCAGGGGATGAGGCTATTTCAGGAAATCGAGATTCGGGATCGAAAAAGAGGACGATTGTAATTACAAGCGGGATACGGGATTCAGCCATTTTACACTGATGCGTTCTGTAAATTAGTTGTTGTAATCCTGTAGAAAGAATAGAAAAATTTTGGCTGAATTGAGTTTGCCCACATTTTCTCGACCTTGCTTGTCACGTGCTCATTAAGATTGCACCACTTTTTTTTTTTTTTTCTCAATTCACGCAGTGTCCGAAGACTAGACAAAACCAAGCCTCATGTGAGGCCGGAGGTATACTCGACCAATATTTGAGTATAGACGAGCCGCTCAGGATTTTAAACCCTGACCCTGTTTAGGACAAAAACAAATCCTAAAATACATCATTCTCTCTTGAATACATATAACCCTATTTAAGACAACATTCTCAGTTTTATTACTCTCGGTTTAGGACAAAAGACAAAATGCGCGCCGTCTTGTGTTAAAGCCATTGATTGGCAACTGAAATTCACGTTACAGTCTTTTGTCTACTTGGAATACAAATAAATTTTATCTAGCAAATCAAATCAATCGTGCAGGCAATACCTGTTTATAATTTGGACAGACTCGCACGAACAAACTCACGAGAAATTGTATACCCTGTTTAGGACAGAGATAGCCTGCATAGCAAGCGTTTCCTCACGAGTTTGTCGAGAAAGTTGGGACGAGAGCAAAAAAAAAAAAAAGGAATGAGGGGGGAGGGGGAGGGGAATGAAGTAGCCTGCATAGCAAGCGTTTCCGCGCGAGTTCGTCGAGAAAGTTGGGACGAGAGCAAAAAAAAAAAAAGGAATGACGGGGGAGGGGGAGGGGAATGAAGTAGCCTGCGTAGCAAGCGTTTCCGCGCGAGTTCGTCGAGAAAGTTGGGACGAGAGCAAAAAAAAAGAAAGGACGGGGGAGAGGGAGGGAATGAAGTAGCCTGCGTAGCAAGCGTTTCCGCGCGAGTTCGTCGAGAAAGTTGGGACGAGAGCAAAAAAAAAGAAAGGACGGGGGAGGGGGAGGGGAATGAAGTAGCCTGCGTAGCAAGCGTTTCCGCGCGAGTTCGTCGAGAAAGTTGGGACGAGAGCAAAAAAAAAAAGAAAGCCAAATTTCAAATTCCATTTCAATCTGAAACACACGCTTTCTTATTAAGAGCCCTCTTTTTGTCTGGTAGACTACATATTTGATCAAAAAGTTAAACGTTAAAAGACTTTTAAAATACATTTAAAAAACATTTTAAAAAGTGAACGACGTTTCGGCGCTACGTTACGCCATTATCAAGTTGAAAAGTGAAAAAGTATCAGGTGTAAAACGTTTTACACCTTATACTTTTTCACTTTTCAACTTGATAATGGCGTAACGTAGTGCCGATTGTTGTTCACTTTTTAAAATGTATTTTAAAAATCTTTGAGCGTTTAAATTTTTGATCAAGACTACATATTACATTATATTAAAAAAAGAAAGAAAATAAGTGAATAAAAAATGTAATCATTTTCACCTTTCAATAAGCTAACATCGGTGGAACTTACCAAAATTTGTCAGAATCCGAAACAGAAACCGTATTTGGTTGGAACATCAGAGGAAAAGGATTGTGGACGAGGCGAGGATTTATAAAATGTGTCACATAATGTAGCTTTTAACGATTAAATCCGCAATGTATTAATTGTTTCTCGGTTCCGATTGTAGCACTTGAAATAACTGAATATGTACCTTTTGATACTTCGGCATTAAAAAGCACACCGACAAAAAATCAATTTTGTTTGCTTTTTGTTTTTTTCCAAGTTGTAATCTAAAATATTACAACGATTACCACTCGCAAAATTACTTTTCCATTAGTGGATTATCCAAATATAAAACGTGAAATTAGGGAAAAGACTCAATTTTCGTCAGTTCACCGACGTTTTCGGCAATTTGATAAGCAGATTTAGCAAAGACAATACAACATCAAATAAGAATACGAAAGCGCGCGAAAAAGGACCCGCGCTCAATTAGCCGATCTCCCATTGGTCAAGTTAGGTTTTAGATCTGCTCGCACCGGTCGTCCCCATCAACGCTTTGTCTTTACTAAGACTATGTTCAGTACACATTTTACCAGCTAGCTTTTGGTGCCGACACGAAAAGCTAACCGGTATAGTATGAAAAGCAATAGACCTTGTCACGGTTTTCGACGCCATCTTGACGAGTAGGCAAACGCGTGAGAAATTACAGTGTTTGTATGAGAATCGTATGTCGAATAATTTCCGTAAAACGGCTGTTCTGAACAAAATATCAATTGTAAACTAAAGCTACAAAGCAAAGGATTGTCCTAAAAAAATTGGGGGGCGTACCCGGGCTTAAATATCTCCAGAGGCTTTCTTTAGATTTTCCATATATTTGTCTGTAATTTTCCCGGGACTTTCTTACAGACAAATGTATAGCGGAAAATTTTAAAACGTGGTTCTAGGTCTTCTAGAACATGTAACGCCCTCAATTTTTTTCAGGAGAATCCTTAGGAGCGAAGCTTTAGTTTACAAATCATATTTTTTTCAGAACAGCCGTTTTAAGGAAATTGTTCGACATTAGATTCTCATACAAACACTGTAATTTCTCACGCGCTTGCCTACTCGTCAAGATGGCGTCGAAAACCGTGACAAGGTCTATTAACGCCACAGCACTGGAACAAGTCGTTCACACATATCGAGCATCGTGCCGGAGCGGATGGCCGAGAGGGCTTGGTGAATTTATCCCAGTCCTCACTCCTGAATTTTTACTTCCGCCTCGGTGGATTCCAGTCCTCGCTCCTACTTATCCACTATAATCCTCTACTGTCCGAGTACTGTTTACACTGCACCAAAGTGTGGCACAGAACCTATCCGATATGTAACACTCACTCAGGAGATCGGCGCGGAGCAGCTATTTTCTCCGTTACGACGCTTCGTCAAGTGTTTTATTTCTTAATACAAAATCTTCCTTCCTGTCCCTTTAGTCCGATACGAAATCTATACTGAATTCCTGTAATCGGTTCCTCATATAGTAAATAGCTTAATAATGGCAATTCCTCCAATTTACTAAACCACACCAAACTATACCAACTACAGCAGCTATACCCAACTACATCAAACTATACCAAAGTCACTTTACATTGTATTGTCAGTTAATTTATTACTCGGTTGAAAATGGCGAAAGCTAATCTAGGTATTCGTGAAAAGCGGTTATATAAGGCTGTTGTACATGAATTGACTACTGATATACACTGCAGGGAAATAGCCGATCATTAACTAATAACTACATAAGTTCCTTCTTATAAGTTATACAGGTAATTGCAGGATCTGCGATCCCCCAAAACATCGAATCCTCGTCTCTAAGGGTCTTCTAGTTTTCGGGCCGAGGTCTGTCAGACATTATTTACTAAGCAGAAATTACTACTTCTCACGAACGCAAGTTTAAGCCGAGAGATGCGTATATTTCAGTTTTTGAGAATCACAGTTTCTCAGTTGTTTCGTTGCGCCGTAATGCGTTTGAAGCTGGGAAGGCCTTTTTGAGAAGTTCTAAACTCATTAGTCTTAATTTATTGATAAACGTGAGGATTTGTTTACGATGATTTATACATTATTAGCTCATTATTGCAGTCTTTGGTGGATTTTTTTACTGCTTTATTGCTGATGCTTGCTTACTTGCTGATTTTGCTGGCTATATATATTTCTTTGTTGCTAGCGTATATAATGTCAAGTCGTCCGGCTAGGAATAAAAGACTGGCAGCACAAGTAGTCATTGATGTTGTTATCACACGTATCACAGCTTTGTTGCTATGTTACTGTTAGTTGTTTTTTCAGCTGTTGTTGCTGTCGCTGTTGTAGTAGTTGTTGTTGTCGTGTTTTTTTTATAGGCCATCTCTTTCTGCTCTCGCCGTGTGAAAACTTGGCCTTGCTAATGGCTGTACTTCTTGGTGGCGTCTTAACAAATTCCTGAGTGCTCGTCGCATTTCTTTGCTCCGTCCGAAGTTCAGTAAAGGATTTAAAAGCGAATTGAGTAACAGAAAAAAGCCAGAAAAAGGGAAAGTAGCCTGCACATTTACATTTTGGGCAAAAGCATGAACTAATGCTAGAAGTGTACCAGGAATAAAGGTTACTAAAAACAGGAAAAGAATAACGGCAACGGTGTTAGCCATTTGTTTTTCTCTTTTCAATATGGCGGGGATAAGAATTACATTCCCAGGTGCTTTTCTTTTGCAAAACACGCCGAGATATGAAAAGATAATCATTAAGACACAAACAACACAAAACAAAAGAAAAAAGATTTGCGCAATAGCAATCGGGAGAACAAACTTTCTCGAGAAGTATATCAAAATTGAAATAGTGGCGCTAGCCAACCAAGTTCCACATATCAAGTAAAATGCACGTGAGGTGGTCACGTGATTGCGATACCAGTAGGGTTTATTCAATGCCAAATAACGATCTTGGCTGATGACTGCCAAAGTTCCAAGGGTTGCTGTGAGACAGAGGGCGGAAAACGTGCTTGTTTCAACACTTGGAAGTTTTGGACAAAAAAACTCGTCCGCCAAAAACGCAAGACATCTTGAAAGGAAATAAAACGAATAGAGTAGATCTGTTAATGCTAAACTACACAGCATCAGCAGCGAAGGTCGTTGTAAAGACTTGGTTCTTGCAACGGTGATGACAACAAACCCATTACAAAGGGTTGCCACAGTGATCAACACGACGTTTACGGGAATGACAACATGATTGGCAAAGTCTCTCGCTGGAAGTTGAAGTTCTTGAGGGAGGACGGTAATCAAACAGCGTTGATATGGAGGCTGGCTAGAATTGTCTGCAGTATTCATACCCTTCTGTAAAAACAGAAAGCAAGATTGAAATAAATGTAGAAAAAAAGAAACTTATAACACGATCAAGTACTGGGAAGGTTGTGTCAACTCAGGCGTGGATTGTTTAACACTTGAAAGGGGAGGGAAGCAGAGGAAAAGTTACTTAAATTTCTAGCAAAATTGTTTGATTAATCGAATGGAAACTGTTTGTTTTCTATTTAAGTCTCACACTTTAGCTAATCAGCCACAGAATGCGTCGAAAACCTAACTCCTTTACTACGTATACGATACTGTCGCATCTGCAATAAGTGGCAAAAAGAAACCGATTTATTTTATTTTTTGTCAGTTTTAAATGAGGCTGCAGAATAACCGAGTAACCGAATACGTTGCATAACCGCATAATTAACGTTACTGTTTTTATTTTGGTCGAAAACGGACAACTAAACGCGACAAAATAACAAGAAGCAAAACAAAAACAAAACAAATGGAAAAAGGCAAAAATCGCAAAATGCTGGAGATACTAAAACTGAAAAAGGGATCGGAAAAATGATCACTTCCCCTGCGAGAGCGAGATTACTAATGCTCTCTTTCAAAATTTTCTTTTCTCCCCAAACTTACGCAATTTCTGTTTCGACGGTAATTCTTCCCAAGAGAAATGCAAAACTGGGTGAGGAAGAGTACACTCGATGGGCTGGCGTAAGGATGCTTTTCATCAAGCAGAATTTCCGAAAATTTCGGTCGGAAAATAAATAGAATTGAACGCTTTGGTCAAAAATTACAGGGATACGGGATACCTTCACCATCATTTGCTTGCATGGCCCAGGTTGAGGCCCCGGTTTCGTCCTTTTCACATGTTTATGCAGGTTGAGGCGGTTTGTCGTTGGCGTTATAAGATCCTCTTTTTTTTCTGCCGGTTCCCTGGATTTACCTTAGCCTCCGCCACAGAAAAATATAGTAAAAATCTAAACCTAGCCGGGGCTGGATTACTTATGCTTCGCAGGTTAGTTTTACCTTCTCCTCAAAAAACCTTCAAAATTTCAAATTCCATTTCAATCTGAAACACACGCTTTCTTATTAAGAGCCCTCTTTTTGTCTGGTAGACTACATATTTGATCAAAAAGTTAAACGTTAAAAGATTTTTAAAATACATTTAAAAAACATTTTAAAAAGTGAACGACGTTTCGGCGCTACGTTACGACATTATCAAGTTGAAAAGTGAAAAAGTATCAGGTGTAAAACGTTTTACACCTTATACTTTTCAACTTGCCAGTAATGGCGTAACGTAGCGCCGAAACGTCGTTCACTTTTTAAAATGTTTTTTAAATGTATTTTAAAAATCTTTTTAGCGTTTAACTTTTTGATCAAGACTACATATTACATTATAGTAAAAAAAGAAAGAAAATAAGTGAAGAAAAAATGTAATCATTTTCACCTTTCAATAAGCTAACATCGGTGGAACTTACCAAAATTTGTCTGAATCCGAAACAGAAACCGTATTTGGTTGGAACATCAGAGGAAATGGATTGTGGACGAGGCGGGGATTTATAAAATGTGTCACATAATGTAGCTTTCAACAATTAAATCCGCAATGTATTAACTGTTTCTCGGTTCCGATTGTAGCACTTGAAAAAACTGAATATGTATCTTATGATCCTTCGGCATTAAAAAGAACACCGACAAAAAATCAATTTTGTTTCCTTTTTGTTTTTTTCCAAGTTGTAATCTAAAATATTACAACGATTACCACTCGCAAAATTACTTTTCCATTAGTGGATTATCCAAATATAAAACGTGAAATTAGAGAAAAGCCTCAATTTTCGTCAGTTCACCGACGTTTTCGGCAATTTGATAAGCAGATTTAGCAAAGACAATACAGCATCAAATAAGAATAGGAAAGCGCGCGAAAAAGGACCGGCGCTCAATTCGCCGCTCTGCCATTGGTCAAGTTAGGTTTTAGATCTGCTCGCACCGGTCGTCCCCATCAACGCTTTGTCTTTACTACTCAGGGGCAAACCCAACGAGAATATGGTTCAAAAAGGCACTTAAACATAGCATTGTTAAACGTATTTTAGTATTTAAACGGTAGATATAGGCATATTTTTAACCCCTAAAAATTTTTCATCTGTTCGGATTTCGTAGCTGAAAGTCTAGTGATCCGAAAATTATAAGGATCAAAATTTACCTTTTCGAAAATTTCAGCCAGAAAAAAAGCTCCCGAAAATTCTAGGTGACCTTATTAGGGTAAAAATCCGTTAAAAATAAGCAATTATAACATTTTTTAGATGTTCGAAAATCCTAGGAGAGGCAGGCAAGGAAGAAATTTTACAACAAATGTTTCGAAAATTCTAGATCTCAAATCGTCTTCCGAACAGATATTTTCCGAAGATTGACGTTGGGTGCCCCTGTTTACTAAGACTATGTTCAGATAGCTTTTGGTGCCGACACGAAAAGCTAACCGGTATGGTATGAAACTGCAATACACCTTGTCACGGTTTTCGACGCCATCTTGACGAGTAGGCAAACGCGTGAGAAATTACAGTGTTTGTATGAGAATCGAATGTCGAATAATTTCCGTAAAACGGCTGTTCTGAACAAAATATCAGTTGTAAACTAAAGCTACAAAGCAAAGGATTGTCCTAAAAAAAATTGGGGGCGTACCTGTGCTTAAATTTCTCCAGAGGCTTTCTTTAGATTTTCCATATATTTGTCTGTAATTTTCCCGGGACTTTCTTACAGACAAATGTATAGAAAATTTTAAAAAGTGGTTCTAGGTCTTCTAGTGCATGTAACGCCCTCAATTTTTTTCAGGAGAATCCTTAGGAGTGAAGCTTTAGTTTACAAATCATATTTTTCTTCAGAACAGCCGTTTTAAGGAAATTATGCGACATTAGAGAGGACTTGGTGAATAAATCCCAGTCCTCACTCCTGAATTTTTACTTCTGTCTCAGTGGATTCCAGTCCTCGCTCCTACTTATTCACTATAATCGTCTACTGTCGGAATACTGTTTACACTGCACCAAAGTGTGGCACAGAACCTATCCGATATGTAACGCTCACTCAGGAGATCGGCGCGGAGCAGCTTTTCTCCGTTACAGAAATCTGACCAAAATCACCGTTCTTATGTGTGAACATACTGACGCTTCGTCAAGTGTTTTATTTCTTAATACAACCTGATATAAATATTTTAATAATGGCAATTCCTCCAATTTACTAAACCATACCAAACTATACCAACTACAGCAGCTATACCCAATCACACCAAATTATACCAAAGTCACTTTATTGTCATTTAAGTTATTATTCGGTTGAAAATGGCGAAAGCTAATCTAGCTGCTCGAGAAAAGCGGTTATATAAGGCTATTGTACATGAATTGACTACTGATATACACTGCAGGGAAATAGCCGATGATCAACTAATAACTGCATAAGTCCCTTCTTATAAGTTATACAGGTAATTGCAGGAGCTGTGAGCCCCCAAAACTGGATCCTCGTCTCTAAGGGTCTTCTAGCTTTCGGGACGAGGTCTGTCGGCCATTACTAAGCAGAAATTACTACTTCTCACGCGCGCAAGTTTAAGCCGAGAGAAGCGTATATTTCAGTTTTTGAGAATCACTGTGAATTTCTCAGTTGTTTGGTTGCGTCGTAATGCGTTTGAGGCTGGGAAGGCCTTTTTTAGAAGTCAGTCTAAACTCCTTAGTCTTATCTTATTGATAAATGTGAGGATTTGTTTACGATGATGTATACATTATTGCAGTCTTTGGTGGATTTTTTACTGCTTTATTGCTGATGCTTGCTTACTTGCTGATTTTGCTGGCTATATTTCTTTGTTGCTAGCGTATATAATGTTAAGTCGTCCGGCTAGGAATAAAAGACTGGCAGCGCAAGTAGTCATTGATGTTATCACACGTATCACAGTTGTTGCTATGCTACTGTTAGTTGTTTTTTCAGCTGTTGTTGCTGTCGCTGTTGTCGTTGTTGTTGTTGTCGTGTTCTTTTATTGGCCATCTCTTTCCGTTCTCGTCGTGTCAAAACTTAGCCTTGCTAATGGCTGTACTTCTTGGTGGCGTCTTAACAAATTCCTAAGTGCTCGTCGCATTTCTTTGCTCCGTCCGAAGTTCATTAAAGGATTTAAAAGCGAATTGAGTAACAGGAAAAAGCCAGAAAAAGGGAAAGTAGCCTGCACATTCACATTTTGGGAAAAAGCATGAACTAATGCTAGAAGTGTACCAGGAATAAAGGTTACTAAAAACAGGAAAAGAATAACCGCAACAGTGTTAGCCATTTGTTTTTCTCTTTTCAATATGGCGGGAATAAGAACTACATTCCCAGGTGTTTTCCTTTTGCAAAACACGCCGAGATATGAAAAGATAATCATTGAGACACAAACAACACTAAACAAAAGAAAAAAGATTTGCGCAATAGCAATCGGGAGAACAAGCTCTCTCGAGAAGTATATCAAAATTGAAATAGTGGCGCTAGCCAACCAAGTTCCACATATCAAGTAAAATGCACGTGAGGTGGTCACGTGATTGCGATACCAGTAGGGTTTATTCAATGCCAAATAACGATCTTGGCTGATGACTGCCAAAGTTCCAAGGGTTGCTGTGAGACAGAGGGCGGAAAACGTGCTTGTTTCAACACTTGGAAGCTTGGGGCAAAAAAATTCGTCCGCCAAAAACGCAAGACATCTTAAAAGGAAATAAAATGAATAGAGTAGATCTGTTAATGCTAAACTACACAGCATCAGCAGCGAAGGTCGTTGTAAAGACTTGGTTCTTGCAACGGTGATGACAACAAAACCATTGCAAAGGGTTGCCATAGTGATCAACACGAGGTTAATGGGAATGACAACATGATTGGCAAAATCTCTTGCTGGAAGCTGAAGTTCTTGAGGGAGGACGGTAATCAAACAGCGTTGATATGGAGGCAGGCTAGAATTGTCTGCAGTATTCGTACCCTTCTAAAAAAAACAGAAAGCAAGATTGAAATGAATGTAAAAAAAAAAAAGAAACTCATAACACGATCAAGTACTGAGAAGGTTGTGTCAACTCAGGCGTGGATTGTTTAACACTTGAAAGGGGAGGGAAGCAGAGGAAAAGTTACTTAAATTTCTAGCAAAATTGTTTGATTAATCGAATGGAAAATGTTTGTTTTCTATTTAAGTTTCACACTATAGCTAATCAGCCACAGAATGCGTCGAAAACCTGACTCCTTTACTACATATACGATACTGCCGCATCTGCAATAAGTGGCAAAAAGAAACCGATTTATTTTATTTTTTGTCAGTTTTAAACAAGGCTGCAGAATTGTGATTGCATAACCGAATAATTAATGTTACTGTTTTTATTTTGGTCGAAAACCGACAACCAAACGGGACAAAATAACAAGAAGCGAAACAAAAACAAAACAAATGGAAAAAGGGAAAAATCGCAAAATGCTGGAGATACTAAAACTGAAAAAGCGATCGGAAAAATGATCACTTCCCCTGCGAGAGCAAGATTACTAATGCCCTCTTTCAAAATTTTCTGTTCTCCCCAAACTTATGCAATTTCTGTTCCGACGGTAATTCTTCCCAAGAGAAATGCAAAACTGGGTGAGGAAGAATACACTCGATGGGCTGGCGTAAGTATGCTTTCCATCAAGCAGAATTTCCGAAAATTTCGGTCGGAAAATAAATAGAATTGGACGCTTTGGTCGAGAGAAGTTGTTTCGCCCTGCGGTCAAGTACAGATCACTTCCAAAGGAGATCTTCTTCGACTGGTCAGACGGTCCGACAGATTGAACCTTCCCGTTCTATTTTTAAAAATTCTTGTTTCCAGTTCCACTTCACTACGAAGTCTAGGTAATTTTATATTTTGATGGAAAAAAGTGGAAGGCTTTGTTTCGTTTAGAAACTTTGTTTCAATCGAACGATGACTGACGTTTCATTTTCTCCTCGCGGGTTTAAGTTCGTTGGTTTGTTACCGATCGCCGGTTTGGCATGATGGACGCACCTTTTGGAAAACGATGAAAATGAGTTCTTTGATACTCAATAGTCAACTATATATATTGAAATATAACTTAGTTGCTAAATGTTTTTTTACAAGTTCTTGTTGCAATTTTGTAGGGTTAATATACTTACCACTATCCCTTTTCAACCGTCGGGTGAATGTCAGTATTCGAATTATAGCGTTCAACCAGATGTCAAACTTACCCGAATTGGCAATAGTGTTTTCTAGTATATTTCGGTTTGCATGCAACGGATGGTTAAGTCGGGATTTATATAAGGTGTTACATTAATGTAACTTAAAGCGATAATATTAATCTGCTTTTTATTAGCATTTGGTCTCTACTGATATCTGTCATTAAGCGGCACTTGAAAAGAACCTAATGTGTGCCTTAATGCAGTACGTGCGATAAATTGAATATTTGTTTTAATTATATAAACTGCAGTGTTTTAAAGGATTTCTACCACCGAGAAATGTGGTATCTGAACACACGTAAAAATACGATATTTCTACATGTGAAGATATCGATAATTTCACTGACATCAGGTTTGTCTCTTAAATTGTACTTAAATTCGTTGGTGTATCATCGAAACATCTTCGGGTCTTCCTCGAAAGTGCTCGGCAATCTTCGGCAATCTTCGGACATCTTCGGAAATTTTCGGAAATTTTCGGAAAATGTTCGGGAACGTTCGTCTGGTCTTCGGGATAATTTGAAAAATCTTCGGAAATCTTCGGAAGGTGGTCGGAAATCTTCGGAAAATCATCAAAAACGCCGTCATCAGTATGTTTATTTATTATATACATACTGAGAAATACTCACCAAAAAGCTATGTCGTAAATTTTCGTACGCAAATTAGTTATAGCCAATCAGAGGAGCGAACGATGGTTTTCACACGTGAAAAAAACGATACGTCCAATCAGAATCGCGAACGATGTTTTTTCACGTGTGAGAAAAATGATACGTCCAATCAGAAGCCACAGAGGTGTAGGAGTTTCGCGCCAAAATTCCCGCCTTTTATTGCAGCTTGCAGCGCCGCTTCGCACACATTTATCAACGAGAAAAGTTTTACTCAAGGAGTTTTTCTCGCTAAAAAAGTGAAAAACATTTCGGAAATGGAGTGGAATAGTTTCGTTTGTTTCACTGTCGATAAAAAAATACGGTAGAGAGCCAGTGAAACAACAGCGGAAAGGGATAAACAGAACGAGACGTAAGCTTTTGTTGTGCTTTTTGTCGGAGCTACTTTGCCTTTCATTTAAGCTTAAGCTTATATTGAAACCGGCCATTTTACTTAAATTCACTCATTTTCAATTGTGCATTGAGAACAAACAGTTAAGATTACTTATAGTTCTTGGATTAAACCTCATATCCTCACCGTCATTTATGTTTTTAACAAACGTTTTTACTAAAAAGCTGATACTTCGTTTTCGTTGTCATTTTGCAGTAAGTGTGTAGCGGCAAATTTTAGCATTTTTGAAAGATTTAAAATAAAAAGGCCCGCAAAATGATGAATGACTCAGTATGTATATAATAAACACAATACCACATGGAAAGTGCTTTGTACGGTATTTACGCACTCGTTGTTTTTGTATCAGAAATCTTACTCGTTCGCTGCGCTCACTCGTTCGATTTCTGATACGTCAACAACTCGTGCGTAAATACCGTACGCCAGCACTTTCCATGAAGTATTCTCTATATAATAAAAAGAATATTACACGTTAGCTCGAAGATATGAATTTTATGTTCTCGTGGCAAGAGCAATATCTCATTCGTTCGCGGTCGCTGCGCTCACTCGTGAGATATTGTTCCTGCCACTCGAACATAAAATTCATATCTTCTCGCCACCGTATAATATTCTCCATTTCCTGCTGATCCACTGGACGAAAAAATGGATTAAAGCCTGGACTAATCTCTGCTCGCAAGGTATCCAAATATGTCGCAAAAATGTAAAAACTGAGGAGTAAATTATGGGGCAAAGATGGTAAATGCCACATTTGCATATATACCAAAAACAGGTGGTGTAAATAACCTGCAGGCAAACGTGGCATTTACCATCTTTGCCCCCAGATTTACTCCTCAGTTTTCATAATTTTGCGACAAATTTGCAGGGAGCAAATTAGTCCACATCCATTTTTCGTCCAGTATGAAAGTTTAATTGCCAATTATTTATAGACTGTCCAACCTTTCAAGTATATATTCTAACCGTAGAGGAATAACGCGAGCTCCGAGAGTCTGGTAGCTCCGTCACGAGCTACCAGAGCGGTATGGGGGCGTGCTCCGCCAAAGATATTTTAACGGTTGATGCTCTAAAACGCCATTACTAGTGTGCTCTTCGTTCTCGGAGAGGACAGTTTGAAATTCTGTCAAAAATGGTCGGTAATTAGCAATTAATTTTATGACTGCGGTCCTAACTGGCTTCCCAATATCTTCCTCTAAGGGCCGGGACAAAGATTGAGTTCTCCCGAATTTCGCTCAATCTTAGCTTAAGCCACTGAAATTACTTGTACTAAAAGAAATAAAAAAAAAATTAATTCAAAGAGAATGAAATGTCGTTACCATCAGGTAGGCTCACAGATGTCCTTCTATAGAGTTTAAAAAAAGACTAGAGACCGCCCCCACCCCCCGCTTATCCCCGGGTCTGGATGACCGCAACCCCCCCCCCCCCCCCACCCCTTAATCTGAAAGTCTGGATCAAGTGGCCTGCAAGTTTTTCCTTTTCCGTGTCTCTTCATGATCAGCTGTCTGTTCAGTTCATATCTACACAGAAGTATATGAATCCGGGGATATATGCTTCTGATCTACAAAACAACTAGTTTCACGCTAGTTTCATCCATATAAGAACTGGTTTGGACAGTTTTTCATGTGTTTATTTCCTATGTTGAGCATGACAACTTGAATTTGATTATAAATCTCTCTAATTTCTTAAAATTATGTTTAATTGCTTTCTAATTGGAAATCAACGAATAGCCGTAAAATTCATAGTACATATTATTACTCGTTTTCAGTACTAATGTTTTCGATTATTCAAGTCATTGAGTGGACGTTCGGAAGAAAAAAAAACTTGATAAAACAACAATTGATGTGTCGCAAACTTAAGTTTCCTTTAGGCGGATTAGGGACAAAACCGTGAAAAAACCTGTTTTCCTGTTTTTAGTCATTTACCGACATTTCCGGCAATCTACTGACGTTTAATAACGTAAACAGCCCATTAAACTCAGAGCAAACTAATGTTCTGCCTCCAAGTCTGTTTTCTTTAGTACACGGTGTTGTAATCTCTTATACCAAAAGATTAACAGACTCAAAGTTCCTTTTAGCGGATTAAAATACTGAAGAACGTGAAATCAGTGTACCAACGTTTTTTGGTGACTTGAGTAAGTGACTAGTGAGAACAAGCTTTACTGCTGTAAAACCATTTGGGAGAGTGAAATGCAGTCCTATTTTGACTTATTTTTGGGTCTAATTTTGCTTCCTTAATCAAAAAACCAAAAAATTGCCTTTGTGGATGTTTTCACCTGATTTTACATTAAATGGCCAGATTTGTTTTTTTTTGTTTTTTTGCTGAAAAGTGGATTTTTCTCAAAAAGCTTAGTACTTTGCTTAATCACGGCCAATATAGGCCTATAGCTACTTTGGCCCACGGGCTGAACGAGACCCACTGCAACCTGGCCTGGAATAGCCAACATTAAACGGGGCTGTTTTGGCTTAAATTGCGTTCAAGTGTGGCTCCATGAGAGGCTGAATCATTCTTTTCCCTTCTGGGCTAAATTGGCACTTTCATTCGGGGGCTGAAACAGTGCATCTTTCTTGGTCCTTTTAAATCCAGCGTTAACGAGAAGATTCTCGATTAATATTTACGATGTTGTGTTCGCGACGAGTAAAAATATAATTTACAACGTGCAGCTGCTTTGTTCGTGTTTACAAAATTTTTGTAAATCGTGCTTTATTATTTTTTTGTTACGGGTATCTCTTTATTATGTAAAGCGCTACTGGACCAATGGGAATTAGCGCTCTATAACTATTGTATTATTGTTTTGTCATTATCCTTGACACAGGAATAAATGTATGGTCAATGCCAACAAATATACCAGGGAATTTACCATGCAATCTGTTTATTCAGTTACAGAGATCCATGGTATACAGTGAAGGTAGCGTCCCTCGGTCGAATATGTTGTAGTTCATTTTTTATTTCACCCAAAAACAAAAGAAAAGCAAAAATTACCTGAGATCAAAAATTAACTACAACAGAAATGACCATAATGTTAATTTAATGATTGTGAATTTTTTAAAGAGGCTTCAGTATATGGGGAACTTAACAACCTCGTTCCCAGGGTCTTGCTCTACTCGGCCGCCGAGGCAAGAGAGAGAGGACCCTGGGAACGAGATTTTAAAATGTATGTCAAAATCGATCGTTATCAGAACTTTACCATTGCTACGTTTATATGGCCTACTGAACGATTAGATATTTTCACTAGTTCAATAAAAAGAAGTCACTGCAGACTGTTCAACACTAGGTGCCTGATGACGAGAAAAATACCCTTGCTTACTGCTCTCCGTTGCAGCTTCAATGACCACAGCAAAAGTCCAGGTTCCAAAGTGTACTAAAATAATGCAATACATTTCTTATCAGGCCGTCGTAATACCATAGCTTTTGTTTAATGGGTAGACACTGAAGATATTATCATTCTTCATTTCATATTCCAGTTCTCTGAATCACCTTTTTTAGACTAAGTTTCCCAAAAGAAAAATTTTAAACAGTTTAGTGTTAATTTCAAGACGTAACAGCTTAGCACTAGGCATGCCTTTGTAAATCAAGCAAGATGGAATATTATTTCACCCCTTTGTGCTATATCCTGGCATTGCCTAATTTCAATTTGAGAAGGGCTGGGTACAAGTCCATGTATTATGGGGATAAACAACACATTACCCCTGGAGTCAGAAAGAGCACATCGAGGTAAGGAAAATTCTTAAGTTTGGTGTTAATCGAGTCATTATCAAACAAGATACGGCTATTTAAAACCTTGAAAATTTACCAAGAGACGTATACAGCTGTAGATTGCCAGCCACACTGTCGGAAAGTCTACATAATTTGTAATAGTGAATTTGCAAGTTTTTGAATGGCTGTGTCTTGTTTAATTTAGGCCCGATCAACACCACACTCGAGTTTTTACTAAAATCTGGTTTCCCTTCTGACTTTGTGGCTCTCATGTTGTTTAACAGACTCGCACCTGTCTTGTACCTTGTGTCCTCAGTTTGAAAAATTGGCAATATTGGAGTAATTGTCATGGGGCAGAGAGAGGGGGATCAATAATATAATATCATTAATGGTATCTACATTTTTAGAGCTATTGAAGATCCCAACAATAAATTCTACATCAACACAATTGTTATGATAGTTGTTTATTGTGAATGGGAACCCTTCTACATTTACATTACAAGGAAGCTGCACGTTAGAGTTACCGGCAAAATTCAGTTCAGACTCTAGAAAGGAAAATAATTAAAACAAAAAAAAAAACTACAGATTTTTGTGACTACAGCACCATGAACCAAACACTGCATTCAGTTGGTAAATGTTGCCTGCCCAAGACTGTTAGCATTTAAGTCTACTCTGATCAGTTCACTTGCTATCCATTGCCAACATTATAAGAATATCACATTGCTTCTTGAATGACCAAAATCCTTCAGGTTCCTTCACCCAACTTATAATGAATAATATAAAGTCAAAGTTTAAGGGATGATATCACTTGCTTCATGGTTTAAGCCCTGATGCTGCCTTCTAGGGTGCCTTGACTCCAACCACTTTCTTGCCTCCCTGTCCAAAAAGTTTAAAAGAAACTTGAATCAACAGTTCTTTACTTTTTCATGTGAATACATACTGAAACAGTAACCTGATAAGTAGTCGGAGGCTCTCTGTCAGTGCACACAAACAAAAAAAGACCAATATAATACATGCTGATAGAGTTCACATTTCACTTCTTCCATATTGAAGCAGGGCTCGAAAACCACTTTAAATTCCAGCTTGCCATTTGGGCAAGTAGCTCTCATGTTTACTTGCCCAGGGCAACTACTTACTGGTCATAGTTAATGATTTTGTTAGAGTTAGTTGCCCAGCAAGAAAACCTACCCATCCCAGGAGACCACTGGCGGTTTTCTTGAGCCCTGCGAAGAGCCAAAAAGTTTATGTACTAGGGAAAATGATCACCCAGAAAAAAATCTAACAACATTGCGCATGATGCTCACTCAGAGAAAAAAAAAAGTTTTCAAAAACTGAAAGCTAGAGGTCACGTGCAGTGAATCAAGTATTACACAATAATAAATTATTTTATATGTAAACTGTACATGCATTCTGTGGTCCAATCTTCTTCTTGGTTTAAACTTAATTTCTTCAATCTCATTGCAGACATAAACAAAGAGAACTAAAATTTAAACTAAGGATAAAACTAAACCACATTCTTCGAAAAAGAGTAAAACACAGCACAAAAATGGCAAGCAAGCAACAAGGGCATAGCGAATACACTTTCCAAAGGACTGCAAGCAAGTGAGCATACAGGTCACAAGGTGCCCCTGCTAAGGGCATCGGGCTGCCCCAGGCATAGTTGGGAAAACTCCTGACCAGCATTTGGTCCAGGTTAACTTTGCCTAAGTTACATTAAGCTACATTAAAATGATACTAAAACATTCTGGTGCTATCAATGACATAAATGTAAAAGTTATCAGCCACTGGAAAAGTGACCATTCAAATTTCAACAGCTACTGAGATGTACATTCAGGTGCTAATGCATGTTTTAAACTGTACTTTTTTCTACCTACATGTACAATGCACATGGCTAAAAACCTTTGCTCTAAGCAAATGTAGAAGAAAGCCACAATAATACTTTCCAGTGGAAATGTCTATTACATGGAGTTTCTACCCACCATGAGATATATTTAATATTTTTGGTAAAGCAGTATTTTGTTTGATAATTTACTGAAAGACATATTGTGACCAGGCTCCAGTTCAAGGCTGCTGCCTAAGAAAAAATTTTGGGAGCCCTTTGAACTCTTTAAATAGAAAGTTAGGAGCCCGAGCCACATTTTTTAGCAGCCCATTGGGTTTCAAATTTCCAGAAAAGTGCTTGTTTGCTTCCTTTTATCAGCGAAAGCTTTTCGCCTACAGTCGATGAACACATGTTTTATGTTTTCATTTCAAAAGTGCAAAATGAGCACGGAATTCTGTCATTCCTTCATTGGAAGTAGGCATAGAGGGGCTATTCCCATACGAATCACAAATTTTAGGCAGCCTCTGGCAACCAGTTACCCATTAGGCAGCAGCCTCGCAGTTGTTCAATGAATCATTTTCTATTGGATACCCGTATTTATTCGAATAAGCACCCAACCTTGAATTAGCGCCCACCTCGAATAAGCGCCCATCCTAAAGGTAGAAAAAGTTAACATACGCCCAGCCTCGAATAAGTGCCCACCCCACCCCCTCCCAATCAAACCCAAATAAGCGCCCACCCTCACCCCACCTACTTGAGTGATAATGAGATTCAAATTGAAATTGAATAAGTACTAATAAGAGACTTTCCCGAAGGCGGAGTGTTCCCCCGAGTATTTTACAGAAACCTTGCGTTGTTGCTTCTTCACGTTTTGTTACAGGCATTTACTGTTTTGTTGCAAAATAAAAATACTACACTAATTGCTGAAAATGGTGAAAATTTATTAAGCGCCCAGCCTTGAATAAGCGCCCACTCTCAAGGTCCAAACATTTAATAAGCGCCCAGGGCGGTTAATCAAATAAATACGGTACGTATTGGAAAAATACCTATATGACTGCATTATCCACTAGATAGTGCTAGACACATTTTGAACAACTGGGGCTAGACCTTTCACTTTGCCTTTAAAACTTAGTTGCAATAACAGCTTACATACTGCACATTTAAAACCCAGAAGAAAATTAATACTAATAATAAAACAAAAATTTAGTTTTATTTAATACATTTAATTGTAGATGTACTTAAAAAAATCTAACCTTTTTGAATTCCTCATCCTGACGTTTCTCATAATGGCCAAAGTCATCAAAGATCGACGTCTGGTGCTTGTAAGAATGAATGATCTTCAAAACCTGTTTCCCCTTCTCGGGAGGCACTTCCTGAGTATCACGGGAATTGGTCACAGGTTTGTTATCATTATTTTCCAAACGAATGTGACGCAATGCATTGTTAGGCACGTCCTTGACATAACACCATTTCACCTCAAACTTGCCTTTCCACTTGTCTTGAGACCATATTCCAGTCTCAATCTCCAAATCAACTTCAGACATCATCATTGCAATTCCACAGAAGTGTCCACTGCCATTGACACTGAACAGCAGGTATGTTGGAGCACTGCCACGCTGCTGCTCCTTAAACGCCTCATTCAATCGCCTGTTGCCATGTTCTGTGCTTGTCCAGACACTGTATTTGATTGAACGATGAATATCGTCCTCACTGTAGCTTTTGATGATGAAGAAACGAGCATTTTTCTGAACAAGATTAAATTCCCTCGGATTGTAGCAGTTCTTAGCCTTCAGCCTTTCAAGAATTGGTACAGACTCCGATGGAGTCACAGGTGTATTGGAAGGTCCTGGATTTCCAGACATATTGCTTCCTGCTGCATTAGGTCGTGGCCTTGTGCCGCGACCAATGGCAGGCTTAGTGGCCCCTGATTTCACAGCATTACCCCATGCTCCAGATTCTACTTTGGATGTTGAAACAGCTTGTTGAGAGGTAGGAGGAGGTGGAAGTTTAGGTTTTGGAGGGGGCAGTTTTGGTTTGGGTTTAGCTGGTTGACTAGCAATTGCAGCCCACGATTTTGGTTTGGTCTCTGAAGCACTAACACTTGATGCACTAGTCACTTGAGACGACAACTTGCTCTTATCATTCAATCCCTCAACTCCTTTGTCATTGACACCCAGAGCCAAACTAGATAATGCATTTTCCACATTGCCTGTCGAACCAAACTCCTTTCCCTTCAGAGAGTCTATGTCGACCCCAATTGGATTTAAAGTTCCATGTTCCGAAGTAGGGGGTGGTGGTGGTTGGTAAAAATTCGGCAGCAAAGGTGGACCTGAAGTTGGTGTTTGCTCTCCCCACGAGATATCCGTTGATGTTCCCGGGAAATACAAAGCCGGGGCTCCCTGGGAATTGTGTCCCAAACTGCTTAAATAAGCATTTGTAGAAACTGCAACTCCTGCATTGTGATTAAACATCTGATCGGGTAAAAGCTGTTCTCCGTTTCCGACCGCACTGAAACCCGAAGATGGAAATAGCGTATTGGGATTTAACGATGGCACACCGGTTGACCAAGTGCCGTCGCTAATTCCCGCCGCGTTCAGATATGGAAAAGGCATCGGAGGCAATCCAGTGTTCGATCCAGTGGTTGTACTTGGGTAAAAAGGAGGCAAATAAGTGTCCGTTAATTGACTTGGCAAACTCGTGCTATCTGGTTGAGAATTCAACTGCTTGTCGTTGCCCTAAACGTGAATGATCGACAGCGAAAGATAATCAGGAGCCATGACGTCGTCGCGAAATCGAGGGGAAAGAAATAAAAACATGGCAACAGTTAGAGATAAGTCTTAATGACTTTGCGAGAAGGTATTAACGGAGACATGCAATAAAAGCGCAAGTGACGCAGAAAGATATAATATCAAAAGCAAATATTCGAAAAAATCTCACCTGTTTCGTCCCCGGATGAAGGTATCGATCGAGGTCTTCGGGAGCGACATTTTGTAACTCTCCGTTTTTATTCACATAACCTAAAATACATTTTTAAAGGTGATAAGTGAGGTGATTATTAGATAGAGTAGTTGTTTTTACGCCTAACTAATGTTATAAAATGGCAAATAACCCACCTTTTCCGCCGTGGTCCTTGGGTCGCTGATGACACACGAGGAACGCAAATCAAGGAATGCAAGAGGAAATTAGAATTTTGAATTAGTCGTTGTTGCTTTCGCAGGCAGTAAAGATCAGCGAAAGAAAATCTAGATAAACAGAAATTTTACCTGTTCAATAGTCGTTGACATGCCCTTCAGGAATGTTATAGTCTACGCCACAAAAAACTCCGCAAATTACGATATCTCGCGTCCACGTCGTTTAGATCATGAAGTGCTAAAGAACAAAAGAAAATGGCCGCTCCTTCAGTGGTTCGTCTGCGCGTGCTTTGCGTGACTTCACCAAATTTACGCAATCTGTCAATCAACTGGTCCAAATATGGTGATTACCTCTTGTACCCATCACACCTTTCGGTTCAAGAAAACAATATGGCGGAACATAGACGAGATAACCCTTAGAAGGGCTGTGTGTACGCCATGGCTCTGCTACAGGTTAGATTTACAAGGATTGCTTCATTTGTTTATCGGTATAACAACCTAAAGAAGAAGGATTTTTTTTCTGTTTTAGTGGCGCAGGTTCAACTTTTTTGACAAGGAAATTCTCAAAGACCCCGGAACAAACCAACCATTCTCCGCGCTAAAGGTATGGCGATATTATATTGCTCACGTTTTTACAGTAGGTTATGGAGAGGCCAGTATCTCAGTGATAATGATTATATTCTAAGAATGAATATGCATGCATGAATACAATGGATCGCACACATATCATCCTATCCAATTTTCAAGACAGTCAAGAGAACAGCCATTTTTTAAAATGGATTTCCTGTATTATTATTATTATTATTATTATTATTATTATTATAATTATTATTAATTATTGGTAGTAATTTTATTGTCATTATTTTCCTTATTCTTATTATTATACAAATCAAATTGAATTTTTTAAACACTTAAGAATAAAGATAAGTGAAACTTTTTCACTTATCTTTCTTCTTAATGATTAATATTACAAATGATATTAAGAATATTATCTACATCTAAATCTAAACTGATAACTGTATCAATCCCCCATGGGGGATATATAAGATTCAGAAGTATGATCAGCAGTCTTCGTTATAATAGTGGCTAGTGTTAATAATCCTTGAAATGTTTAAATTAGATAGGCCAGTTTTAAATGACTGGGTTGAGGATGCACAATGCAAAGTTAGTGGTAAAGAGTTCCATTGAGGAATTGTGCGTTGAAGAAAGGAAAATCGATAACAGTTGGTATTGGACTGTAGTCAAAGATACGACAGATCAGAAGTATGACTTGATTGGCGACCACTTGGCACGAGGTGTGAAGTGCAAGGAGATATCAACAAGAACGTGAACAATTTTGTACATAAGCACCAGGCGGCCTATTGCCCTGCACTCCTCAAGCGACTGCCAACTGATGTTACTAATCATGTTCGTCATTCTTGACTCTATGGTAGTCTCCACTAACAAAGCCAGCTGCTTGTTGTTGTACCTTCTCAAGTGATAAGATTATTGTTGTTGCAGTGATCATGAATTAAGCTTATAAATGAATGACAGCAACAGCAAGAATTTTTATTGACTCCTTATACTTAAGAAAAATTAAATGTTCATGAAATAAAATACATAATAAAATGAATAAATTAAATTAAATTAAATACCTGAATGGAAGATGAAACAAAAGTGCAGATACATGTGATTCAGTTCTTTCAGTTTTGCTTTCAACAGGTGGAATTGAAAGAAAAACAGAAATGTGAAAAAATTAATGTGACTCCATCCTCAGAATGCATGCATCTTTTATAACATCTCTATAAATGTTTGTCTATCAAAATAGCATGACTCATGGTGTTGCAGAGTTCGTGTAATTTGAATTAAGCTGTTTCATTTTGTTTTTTTTTCATCTGATCTTGTGAACAGGATGTTGACATCACATCTTGTACAAGTGGAAGAGGGCAGTTAGTTATCGGAGGTAATGTCATTTTTAATATTTTGGCTATGCCTGTAGAGTATTCCATTTCCCAAAACCCTTTTTGATCCTTCCTGACCTTGTAGCTCTATATAGGCTGTTTATCATAAACTATAAAAGAGTTTGCAGAAAATGCAAATAATGGAAAGTCAATAGAACAGTCATTTAGTATTAGTGATATGTTAAGAGGAGGCAGAGATGTTTCAACAGAATTCTCTCCTGCAGTTTTAGAGCATTTGAACTGAAAACTGTTGTTATAATATTATGTGTTTGTACAATTAATATTATTGTTAATTATTTTATAGCGAAAATCACATGACCAAACAGGTTGCTTGAAATGGTCATCTGAGTTATTAAAAAATTTAGATGCAAACAATTATTGGTTTTTCAGGGTGCTAACAGTTTAGTGATTTCGATCTTCAGTGGAAATTTTATGACACAATTTTAAGCTCCAGTTGTTCAAACTTTGGATAGTGCTATGCACCAGATAAACCCGGAGTCTATCTAGCGGATAATTATCATGGAAACCATTGCATTATCCAGCTTTAAAACAACTGGGTCCAACTCTTTAGAACAATGAATGTTCTAAAGCCCACTCTTTTATCAATCTGACCTCACAGCTCAGTTGGCAGGGCAAGCATGGTTGTTCTAATCTGTAGGTTGTGGGTGCAGTTCTAATCAGGGTGCAAAGGAAATCAGTAGCCCAACAGTCATTTAAAGGAGTCAGAAAAACTTTTTTTGATAAGCAGTGATTGATAATCAATTTATTATTATTTATCAACTAATTACTGGTCCAGTGGTCAGATCTTTATCTGATCAGCTTGAAAAACAGCTTTCGAAACTTCTGCAATTTGAATTCCTCCAAAGAGCTTCACTGGCCCTTCGGGAAAGTTAAGAACAGAATGCATAACTAGCCGGATCCCAAAGGCCAATAGCCCTGGACTATTGGACGCAACTTTATTTGCACATTGTTCATCAAGGCGGGCGGGCCTCAGACTAAAGAACTTTTACTTTGTCTCATGTGGCTCTCTGATTCCTTTAACTAAGGTCATTGTACATGTTCAGTGG
Source organism: Porites lobata (assembly GCA_942486035.1). Taxonomy (NCBI): domain Eukaryota; kingdom Metazoa; phylum Cnidaria; class Anthozoa; order Scleractinia; family Poritidae; genus Porites; species Porites lobata. Next base: position 1,060,343 of record CALNXK010000106.1, on the reverse strand, counting down.
GAATTTCATGGTACTTTAAATTTTACCTCAGAGCTAGTTCTATGTTCCGTCATAAATTTTCTAGTCCAATATTTTAGAAGTTTAAAATGTTATGATAAAAAATGTATTTTTTGTATTGAATTTTTCGTAGATTCTGCTGGCTTTGTACACTTTTTGGGTCGTGATTTAACCATCACATCATTCCAGGCCTATGAAATCCGTGTGTCACATTTTTATCAATTAAAACAGCAAAACTTTTTGTTCACAGTTGGGGTAAGTTTTCAACGTACTTTTAATAGCATTTGACACCTGTGTATTAAAAGCAACCAAGTCTTTTTCAATTTTGACAAACTTCATAAGAGCAAGTGACAGATTTGCACCAACCTACTGCTTGGCAACTACCTTACACACACACACACAGCTACATCACCTGAACAGCGGCAGCCATGGACAGCTGTTTTACCCTTCGTTTTCAAGCAAACTTCAAAGTGAAATATCCTGCAGGTACCTGTACCTGTACACCAACAATGAAATACACATCTTCCCCCCCCCCCCCCAAAAAAAAAACGACAACAACAACAGCAATATTTGTACAATAGAGCATTTGTAATACATGAACAGATGTAGTGATGACAAAATTACAAAATTAACCTACGGTATCACCTTATGGGCAACAGCTTTGTATTAATTCATGTATTAATTTTAATCCATCTAAATCTTGATTTAGGAAGATGAAGTTGATGGAGTTGATCCTATAATTCGAGTTTGGAATCTGGACAAGGTACAATTTGCTGTGTTTTTCTTTGATACATGTAATATGCTTTTGAAAAGCTTACAAGAGAACTTGTGTCATGTGAATCAAACTTGCAACACATGCACGCAAATATTGTGTTTCAACCCATGCCCTGGATTTATTGTAGGGCTGTCATGAATTAAGGGCTGGGGCTAGTTATGAATGTGACCCCCCCCCCCCAGCTACTTTCATAGGAACATACATAGCAATTTGATTCCCTGCCTACTTGTTTATTTACCCAGCATCTTGAAATCTTAGAAACAGCTCTATATCGTAAGTGCATAGCATGCAGTGATGCTGTACACTTTATTGTACTACGTAAATTGACCTCAAGATAAATATTGAAGTACACAATTGCAATTTCATGTAACTAAATGGTAATATCATCACTTTATATTCAGATTGATAAGTATGGCAATCCTGTTTGTTGCTGCATGCAGCGTCTTATCCCAGGAAACAAGCCAGTTCCGGTATGTGGTCTTCTAGCCCTTTAATTGTGCAGATACTCTTTTGGCTCGTCATGTCACATGCCCATGCCTAAAACAGTGATTTTGTTACAAATAGTTATGGTGAGTCTTGGGACTCATCTTGTGAAAAATCATGAGTCCCTGTCATAACCAATGAGTCCCAATTCAAAAAACAAGGAGGCGTAAATTGAAAATGCTTGGGCCTTTATGTAACCAGACAGTTAATCTGGGGACAGACGCCAAAACTCTTTATACAGTTTGAGATACAAGGTGACGACAGATTGTGGAGCAGTAATGCTGATCCTCCTTTTTGTTTGTCTCAAAATAAAGTAATGTTTCTGCTAAAGATTATTCTAATTTATGACAAACTTCTTTGGATGCTACCCCGAGGGTGGCAGGTTAATGAAGGTTTAACTGTAGTGAGATCCAAGGGTTTCCTAATCTTAAGGGGAGCTTGCATCAATTAAATTGATAATATTTCCCTTAGGTGTCCTGTCTTGCTGTTATGGAGAATCTCACTCAGATGGCTGTAGGATTTGCAGATGGCACCGTTCTTGTTTACAAAGGAGACATCACAAGAGACAGGTTATAAAGCTTCTAAATCGGAGACAAAATCAGTTGAGATGTTTTGCCCTGAAGGCAATGAATTTCGAATTTCCCACCATTTTGTTGCTATTTTTAGAAACATTAGTGATCTTTAGAATGTCATTTCTTTGCAACTAAATGACATTTTCAATTTTTTTTTTCACATTTCAGTTCACCTCTGAGTACTCTTTCAAAGTTGCTGACTTGTTATGTCAAAAGTCGAAAATAAGTTTTTGCTGTCAATCTTATGATGTTATTTTCCCACTAAAAACCATTAAAATCGAAAATCCAAAAGCAAAGAATTGTTGGGAATACCAATTTCTATTTTCATGCAAAGTTTTAGCTGAAACTGATAAAAATTGCAAAACTAGTCTGAAAGAGAGCACTTTTTGCTTGCAACTTAATCCGGCATGAAGGTTATAAAGCTTTCCACACCCTACCCCTTCTCCTGCCCTCCATGCAATGTTGTGATGCTGTTTGAGCTACCGGTAGAAAACAATAAACACCCCAACTTTAAATGGAGAGGGGAGGGGCAGTGGTGTGGTTTTTGTGTTCTCCGAACTTACTCCATTATTTTGAGGACAATGTCTCAACAATTTTGTCATCGATTCTTGCTTGTGTCATTATTTTTATCATTTCAGCTTTGGTTTAATACTCAAACTGCCGGTAGTTTTCATTAGTAGAAAAAAAAAGTGATCATGTTGTTGTTTATTATTTTTTCAATGGATTTTTGTTTAGCCTTGACTATTATACAAAGGAAAATTCACTTGTTATAAGTGTCTAGTTTTTTGATAGAATTGTTGCTATGTTGCTTAACGACAAACTAGATTGCCTCTAGGATTGTTCGTTTAACATACATATATATTTATACAATTTTCTTTTTTCTCTTGTACCCGCCTCGATTGGCCTTTGCTAATTGCGGGCACAAGCTTTGTAAGCTATATTTAATTTGAAATAAACTTGTTGTTGTTGTTGTTGTCTTAATACTGACAATAATAATATGTAATTGTTTATTTGTA